>JARQOC010000009.1:20291053-20483088 GCA_033576535.1 Allobates femoralis
GGGATCAGGGGATTTGCATATAAAGCATCACTTCAATGATGCAATACAAAAGGCTGGAGTGGTGCTTTAAAGGGAACCAAGCACCCCAAATGACCCCCCGGACTGTTAATATGTGTCCCTACACCCAGCACACACATTTGGGGCAATCGTTTTTGCTAAAAAAACTGTTTAGTAGAAGCTAAGATATAGCTTTATGAAGTTTAATAAATTCAGACGAATGGGTGTTACCTAGCTTTGTCCTCGTGCAGTGTTCGTGCCTGTCAGCCTCCTCTTCCCCCTCCCTTCAGTGAAGCCCTTCTGTGCAAGCCGAAAATGCCCCGCCTGTCTGCTGCTGCCTGGTAAATTATGCACGCCCCTCTCACCTTCTAAGAGCCTGGCCGCTGTCATGAAAGGGGCGGGGCTAAATCGGGCCATGCCGGAGCCCCGCCCCTTTCATTTTCGGCTTGCACAGAAGGGCTTCACTGAAGGGAGGGGGGGAGAGGAGGCTGACAGGCACAAACACTGCACGAGGACAAAGCTAGGTAACACCCATTCGTCTGAATTTATTAAACTTCATAAAGCTATATCTTAGCTTCTACTAAACAGTTTTTTTTAGCAAAAACGATTGCCCCAAATGTGTGTGCTGGGTGTAGGGACACATATTAACAGTCCGGGGGGGTCATTTGGGGTGGTTGGTTCCCTTTAAAGGCACTGTTGTGCACTGAGGTTCTCAAAATAGTGGAAATCCCATTGAAAAACTCATGATAGTTTGGATCCTGTTGGAAATTTTGCTTCGGGACTCATAGGCTTCAAGTTAAACCCCCTGTATATCTCCACCTTGATTCCGCCTTAAGCTGTGAATCACCACGCAGCATGAAACATCAGCGTTTCATGTATAACACTGTCCATACACAGAACAGTGCTCACTGATTGAGGACCTGCACACAATGATCAGTTGACCACGACTCTTGCACTGCAGGACTCAATAAGATGGCCAGAGGCGTAACTTGAAGCTCATGAGCCTCAATGCAAAAGCTCAAACGAGGACCCCAATTATTGAAAGTTTTTAACATCATTGGTCTTTATAGGCCGAAGGACTTCCCAGGCCCTTCTTAGGCTCCAGTGAGAAAAGAAAGACAGGAGGGGCGCTCCTAAGGTATTACCTGATGATCAAGTGGAGGGGGGGGACTGATGGGTTTCACTAACCTGTCCTGGTACATTACCCGATGAAGGTAGGCACTTCCACCGAAATGCATTGTGATTAAATAACCAAGCCATAAGAACTACAATCTCTGGCATCTTCTCTGGCACCTGGATACACTAATTAATCTTTATCTTATTCCCTATTGCAACACCTATTGTAGTTGCACACCAATAAAGGGACTACCACAACCCTACTCATCAAAAGGTAGATCAGGTCAACAAACATTTCCAACCTTAAACAGTCTAAATTGACCAGAGAGCGCCCTGAGACCATTCCTCCTGCCACATCTATCTCCTTTGTATCTGTGTCTTCCGGTATTCAGATATCTGTATTACATGTACATGTTCTGTGTTTTTCACAGATAGGTCATACACCCATTACAGTATATGGGGTGGCTCTTGAGCCTGTGGGACTTTTTTGCAAACCAAGTGTCTTCAAAAAAGTACAAAAGAGACGTCCAGATTTGATCAGTGTTATAAATCACATTCAACCATTCAAATCAATGGGTCAATGAATCAAACTGGATTATCCGTGTGTTATTACCTGAGTGTTACCCGTTTTTTACTTTTTAATAGGTTTGAAGAAACTTGGATTTTTTTATTTTTGTATTTATATGTTTTTGTTGCTTATGAAAAAACAGTTGACACTTGGTTAATAAAAACGGACACAGGGTAACAATAAGGGACTGCGCTGGCGTTCTCACGCTGGCGTGCTGGCTGCCTGCTCCAAGAGGTTCTGCAACCTCCCATGTAGGTTATTTGTTGCTCACTTGCCTGGTCTGGGTGTGGGCAGCTGACTTGCTGTGATGCTACCTCCTTTCTCCGGCACACAACATTAATAGGAGGGGGCGTTGCTGGATTGTTGGTTGGTGGGGTGGGGGGTAAGGCATATGCAAGGTAACTATGGCACATGATCCCCGGTGCAGTTTCTGTTTGTAGCGGTAGTGCTGGTGGTAGCACTACAGTTAAAACCTTTTCCATCCAAATCTCATGTCAACCCCATGTATACCCCAGAGTATTACCCTGCCCCACAAACAACTGATTGCAGAGGGACTACGACTCAGCTTACATCTTATCTCATTTACAGACCTGACTTCTTCTACATAAGAATGATGCGTACAGTAGATTTATGGAATAACATTTAACAGTTCACGCCCTGCACACGTTTTATGATATGAACATAGTTGCCGATAGCTGTCTACATAGTACGACGTCATAGTCATATGTATGGTATGCGCATTATTTTTTATGTATGGCAAGCATATGATAGTCGTGTGTATGAAATATCTTAAAGCACCACAATATTATTATTTCACTATCAGAGTGGTATCACAAATGTCTGCTCCTGACTCCTAGTTATATACTCACTGCTATTCCCGACGCCGCTCCAGTACTGTTCTTGTGACCGCAAGCTTCTGAGTGACCGGAAGTGACAACTGACGGTCACGAACTCTCAATGCAAATGCATGAGAGCCTCGTTCTGGACTTGTTCTGGCCTCATTCTGGCTCTCATAGACATAAACATTGAGAAGTGACCCCTTTCTTGCCCAACATACACCGGAGAGATTCGGCAAATCATAACCAACTGAATGGGACTGGAGCGGCGTTGAGAACAGAAGACTATATCTTGTTAAAGGCAGGGAACATGTATTAGTGATTGAAATAAAAAAAAATGTTGGAATGGTGCTTTAATGTTATGGAATATATTTAATAACTATATGTAGGTTGAATGTGTGATACGTGCCGGATACTTTATGTACAGAAGGTGCTGTATGTGATCATTGTGTGCACGGTAGGTGTTGTGCACATAGTATTCATACACATATTTATAATATTTTCTATCATCGTCTTTCTAGTAACTCATAATTCATTTCGTCTGCACAATCAGTTAAGACACCTGGTATTTTATGACATCACTCATCTGTAGATCTTCTTCCCCTATGTATATGCCTATGGGTTATTTCCACAGAACCTTGACATCTAAGTGCCTTCCAGTTATTCCTGTCTCGATACATTTCCATCTTGTGTTCACCTCTTCCCATCCTCCTCTATCGGTCTCCTGTGCACACTTTATTTACCACTTTAGGCTGGCAACCCAATTTCTCTGGTCCGAATGCAACCGACATGCTTCATTCCAATATTTCCACTACATTCCAGTGCCTCCCACAACGTAAACACCTCTCTCTTCCTGAAATACATCTCTTTCATTCCAGACGCTCGCTCTCATTATCTCAACGACTTTACACTACATTGCTCATCTCTTCCTCTTCACAGCCAGACCAAGATTTTTCTTGAGAAACCCAACTGTCCCCCCACTGACAGTGTATCCCATTCATTCGAGGAAGATATAACTAAAATTTATCAAAAACTCAATTCACTTACATTTGCTGTACTTAAATAACCATGAGTGACCCTACACAGACCATCTTGTGTTCTGCAAAATACGTCATGCTCAGGTGCTATTCTTACCTGTACCTTCTGATGATTAAAGATTTGGCCAAATCATCAAAAGTTAAGAAATTCTATCGAAAAAGTACTATATAATTTTCTTACGTAACATATAATTCTTCCATCTAAGTCTGTATAACCCCTAAACGATCGTTGCGTCTTTAGTATAAAAATACATTAACGTGTACAATTTTGCTAATCTTAGCAAAATAACTTAAAAGCAAATTAAAAAGCGTATATTACATAAGTCCAACAATACATAAAGCCTATTCTACTAACCCCCTCATTAGAAGGCAGATTAAAATGAATTTACTTCAAGTTACCTCATATATGGTACTTAACTTCATAACCACACAGCGGAGTAGACTTTTTGCTAAACAGATCATTGTAATGTAATAGTAGAATCACAAAACTTTTGCAACCACAAACCTAAAAGGGGGCATCTTACCATAGAAAATGTAATTATGTTAAAGTTATTGATAGGTCATAAGCACTATGTAAAAATGATCGTAACGTTTCTCCAATCCATTGCTTTGTTGGTTTTGGAGAAGTCACCGCTAAAACTGGATGATATGTTGGGTTTAAGCTATGACTACTTGAGTCTTCCCTTTGCTTGAGGTCCCTTTGGTACCTTAGATGGCTTCTAGCAGTTAAATTGAATCTCATAGACACAAGTGATTTTGTGAGGCTGATGTGAGTTGACTTACTTAGAAGGTAAGAGGTAGTGGAGGTGTCTACGCATAGCTCACATACCTTGTCAAGTTCATGTACCTCCTCACTGTTGGACACTGTAACATTAAAAGGATCAATGAACTGATGTGGATCTTTTCCCCTTTTACGTTCTTTTTTAGCTGCCAGGACCGGGAACATTGCAAGTTGTTGGCAAAGTACCGTGGCCACCAGGAGCCATACCCAACACCTCATTATGCTCGTTGAATATATCCTTCAAAGTTTACAAAGTTGAACTTGTGGAAAGCTCCAAGTATCTTCGAGAAGATGCTGAGAGGAATAAAACAAGTGGAAAGTGATCCTTCTGTGAAGATAAGCACTTGCCAGGACAAAAGGGGTCAAGATAAAGCATCAATCTACTTGACTCCACCAGGTCTTTTTACACATGACAAGTAAAAGGGAGGGTGAAAGCAAATGTTCTCCCATCAATTTCTTCAAAAGTCCAAACAGTATAATTAAAACTCACTCAACGATGAAGCCTTCAACATTAAAGAGATCAGGGTGACATCCCAGCCTACATCTGCCAGCATTGAGCCCCATCAGCTTAGACCTTCCTCGGTAATGATGATCAATGAGTGGACCCATTAGGTGGACAATAGGAACCGGAAACTCTGTTGATCACCAGTCATCCTCATCTGTTAGTGGAACTGGACACCTTCACGACCTGACGTCTTCTACTTGACTTGAAGCCAACTTTAAGATAAAAATTCGGGACCCCCAACATCCACTTAGTGGCAGTCGGATCTTCAGTTGAACATTAATTCTTGAGATAGACAAACGTTGTGTCCCTTCGTGGATAAAATCTACAGAAGTCAATATCTGGTCTTGAGTCTTTGTCCATAGGTCTAAAATAAAATGTGAAGAAAAAAATAAGTCTTCTAAAAATGTCTTCTCAGATAATGTAGCTTTGTTACTGAGTCTTCAGAATGATGGGATATTCCTTCTTTCTATGTCCCAGTCTTTTCTCGATTTCTCTCTTACTCTGTCTCTTCCCAACTGCAAATTGGCAGTTGTTCTCCGGGCTGCTCATTTCACCAAATATATCCTTCTTTCCTGTAGCTGCTACTTGAAGGAGAGGGAGGGAACTCACCCTGCTCATCTGTCAATCCTAGTTTTTTTTAACAGCCCTATTAAAGTAGAGCTGATAAGCAGTTCAGTCCTTCTCCACAGAGATGCTAATCACATTTTAATGACCTATAAAAACTTTTTTTTTTAACCCCAGGGGGAAAAGAATGTTTAAGGAAACGGAAAAAAAATGCAATAGTAGTAAAATGTTTCATAGTAACCCTTAAAATACTCTGCAAACTTGAACTTGGAGGCTGCTGACTTCTATCAAAGTGACCCAGAGAGGTGAATGATAACCTACCGTATATACCGGCAATTCACCAGAGGAAAAAATAGTATGCAGATTAGCCAATATCAACGAAACCATGACACCTCTGTGAACACAGATCATTAGGACGGAGTTGGAATTAGATGCAGAGAGAAGGATGTCTTTTGTTTGCTCATTATTGCATTCCTCAACATTGAGATTGCACCACTAAGAAAGAAAAATAGTGGAATTATGGAAATCTTAGGGTACACACATATGCTAATGATCTGCAAAAAATGGAAAGAAAATGTTAAAAATATTTTGGTTTGTTCAGTATGGAGCATTAGTGCCGTGCACAGAAATCTCTGCTCGTACAGCCCTGACTGCTATCAATGAGGTTATTGGGCAAATCATCAAGATCTGCTGCTGGCAGCTCCCTTTGAAATTGCCATCCCAGATGTACTTGATGGGAGACAAGTCAGGAGACACTGTAGGCCATTGTAGCATGTTTATAAAAAAAAACAAAAAAAAAAAACAGCTGCACTCTGAACTGCTAAGACAAGTATACCATGACTATTAGAATATAGAATTGAAATATTGCTAAGGAAAGATAGTAAAAATGAGACACTTACCATATAAAGATGGCCATATCTATATCCGCCCAGTAGCCATGTCAAGGCATGTCTCCTTACTGGGTACCTACACTAAAGTCAATGCCTCTGTCTTAGTTTAAAAACCTCCATTTGTATGGGTGAGTAGGAACCTGCTAATGGAGAATACACTTACCTAAGACTAATAGGGGAGGGGTGCACAAGCAGAAGGCATGACCCCATAATCTAAATAAGAAAAAGCTGCCGGTGCTCCCTAACATGCAATGTGAACAGGTGCATATCTGAACATAACATATTATAAAAAAAAAACATCTGCACTCTGAACTGCTACGAAATTCACATCATGAATATAAGAATATAGAATTGCAGCATAAAAAGATGGCTATTTCTATATCTTCCCAGTAGTGACATATAGGTGTGTCTCCTTACTGGGTATCTACACTTATCTTTGCCAAGCAAGCTGCTCACAAGCAACATGTGGCCTGACATTATGTTGAAAAACAGTTCCTGGGACACTTTGGAGAAATAGCCACTGGTTCCACCACCAATTCAATGCAACCAGGGGCGTAACTACAACAGGTGCAGGGGTTGCAATCGCACCCGGGCCCCGGAGCCTACGGGGTCCCAAAAGTCCTTGGGGTCTATAGAAAAAGACTATTGCCATTAAAGATTAGTAGTAATTGGGGGCCCCGTTGGAGCTTTCGCATCGAGGCCCATGGGCTTCAAGTTATGCCACTGAATGCAACACTGAGCAGTTAGTGTATCTGGAATACAGACTAGAGGGCTCCAGCTACTGTTCATTATGCCATCCCACAACATAGTCCCAGGAATAGGACCAGTGTGAAGTTCCCTTATAGTATGACACTCCCTTAAGCCATCAGCTGTCTTATGGGTATAGGGCTGACCGGTTAAAACTTGCTGATCGGTGGGTGACCCAGCATTGGGACCTATACATATTGGGGAACTTTTATTCCCATAGTGAGACGGCGGGCAGGTTACATCCCAACCATGCTTCATTCATTCCCTAAATACAGGCAGGGTGATTGGCAGTCCTTTTAATGAATGAGTGGAGTGCAGGTTGCACATGCGCATTACCACTCCATTCTTGTGAATATCAAGTCCTCCTAAACACCATGGATAGGTGACTGAACCGGAGTACCCCTTTAAGGCATCTCACTCAGCCGATTGGTTCTTCTACATTGATAAGGAACAAGAACCCTGGAACAGTGCTGTCTACAGATGGGTGTCTCCAGTTTGGCTGATATGAGCTAATTTGCAAACGGATATGTGTAAACTTGCAAGGAAATAAGGGTGTGCAAGCTTTACTTAATCCGTGGTGATTCTGGAGGTAAACTGAGCACATTCTGCTGAGCTCCATCATAGATGGGGATTGCAACAGAAAACCTGCAAATACCTTGTTTCAGGGGAACTTTGTGACAATCACAATCTGTAAAATGAAGACAATCCCTTTAATTCTTACTAAAAAAAAACACAATCCTTCCACTTCCACAATCCAATAAAAGGCAGGTGTCTCGCTGACGGACAGTCTTCATACGATATCTGCTTCTCTGTAGTCTTTCTACCTACGATAGTCCTAGTAGAAGAGAAGACGCAGAAATTGGGGAGCCAGGAAGTTCATTACAGGAGTCAAGGTGTGAACGAATGGGGGCGTGTGTGGGAATTTTCCCGATGGCTTTAGGCAGAAGACAATGGATTTTGGCAACAAGACAGAGAAAACACAAGGCGGGTTGGTTGCTGTATCATTAATTAGCTTATGGATAAATAATGCCTTTGTCTGTGCTGAAGTCACAATCAACTATATGTGCAAATATTAAGTATTGTTTTGTTACCCTTTTCCAAAGCAACCTCCCCCACCCCCAAAGAGACCCATGAATAGGTCAATAGTGCAGAGTTAAGATGGGGTGAATATATTGGTAGCTCCTAGAATACTTTTCTCAATTTTTGGGGGACTTAAGTATTTACATTGATTATTCTGGCTAACATGGTACCACAATATTATTTTGTATTGTACTTGGCAGCAGTTTGTCCTTCCGAGCTGTAATTCATTGTGTAATCGGGAACCAAAAATTGCTATGTAGAGGTGTGTTTGGTCACCCGGACACACAGATTACATAGGCTCAAATTACAACTACCATAGACATAGACTACCATACCATAGACTACCATACCATAGACTACCATATAATAGACTATCATACCATAGACTACCATACCATAGACTACCATACCATAGACTACCATACTATAGACTACCATACCATAGACTACCATATCATAGACTACCATATCATAGACTACCATACCATAGACTACCATACCATAGACTACCATACTATAGACTACCATACCATAGACTACCATATCATAGACTCCCATATCATAGACTACCATATCATAGACTATCATACCATAGACTTCCATACCATAGACTACCATACCATAGACTACCATGCTATAGACTACCATACCATAGACTACCATATCATAGACTATCATACCATAGACTATCATACCATAGACTACCATACCATAGACTATCATACCATAGACTACCATACCATAGACTATCATACCATAGACTATCATACCATAGACTATCATACCATAGACTACCATACCATAGACTATCATACCATAGACTACCATACTATAGACTACCATACCATAGACTACCATATCATAGACTATCATACCATAGACTATCATACCATAGACTACCATACCATAGACTATCATACCATAGACTACCATACCATAGACTATCATACCATAGACTATCATACCATAGACTACCATACCATAGACTATCATACCATAGACTACCATACCATAGACTATCATATCATAGACTATCATACCATAGACTACCATACCATAGACTACCATACCATAGACTATCAAACCATAGACTATCATACCATAGACTACCATACCATAGACTACCATACTATAGACTACCATACCATAGACTACCATATCATAGACTACCATACCATAGACTACCATACCATAGACTACCATACCATAGACTACCATACTATAGACTACCATACCATAGACTACCATATCATAGACTACCATATCATAGACTACCATATCATAGACTATCATACCATAGACTTCCATACCATAGACTACCATACCATAGACTACCATACTATAGACTACCATACCATAGACTACCATATCATAGACTATCATACCATAGACTATCATACCATAGACTACCATACCATAGACTATCATACCATAGACTACCATACCATAGACTATCATACCATAGACTATCATACCATAGACTACCATACCATAGACTATCATACCATAGACTACCATACCATAGACTATCATACCATAGACTACCATACTATAGACTACCATACCATAGACTACCATATCATAGACTATCATACCATAGACTATCATACCATAGACTACCATACCATAGACTATCATACCATAGACTACCATACCATAGACTATCATACCATAGACTATCATACCATAGACTACCATACCATAGACTATCATACCATAGACTACCATACCATAGACTATCATATCATAGACTATCATACCATAGACTACCATACCATAGACTACCATACCATAGACTATCATACCATAGACTATCAAACCATAGACTATCATACCATAGACTATCATGCCATAGACTACCATACCATAGACTACCATAGAACTACTTGTGCAGGTTCCTTTCTCTTGACGTCTGATTTTTCACATACATGAAAAAACCTGACCGATTTTCATCAGTGTGTCGTATACAATTATCATGAGTGTTTGGTCAGTGTCAGTTTTTACCATCAGTTTCCATCACTAGTTTTGCTGGTTGAAAAGAAAAAATTTATTTCAGTAATTCAATACATAAAGCGAAACACATATTTTATATAGAGTCATTACACACAGAGGGATCTATTTCATGTGCTTATTTATGTTAATGTTGATGATTATGGCTTACAGCCAATGAAAACCCAAACATCATTGTCTCAGAAAATTAAAGTAGGGAGTAGTGCCCCTCCCTTTATGGTAATACCACTTTTCCGACCACTTGTTGGATGGGATTTCAATAAACCCTAAACCCAATTGTCCCAGGAAGACTACACGCCACAACTACGGTGTAGCAACTGAGAGGCAATTGGGATTTCTGTCACCGTTGCCTTGAAATTGCTACGAAATTGCGGCGTGTAATTAGGGAAAGTGATGGTGATTTTTGAAGTTGCTCCCGGTTGCGGTTTCAGAGCATTGTTCAAAAACCAGAGGCAACCCTGAAGGTGAATTGCCCTGGTTTTGGCGTGTAAACGGGCGATAGGGATGGAATCTGCGTCACCTACTGATTTCTTGGAGGCGTGCCACAGCGTGCTGGAGACCGCGCCCCATCAGCGATGATTGGTGGGGGCTACTGTGTTTCCATTGGCTGTCCCTTCACAGGGCGCCATATTTGAAGAGCTGTCCATTCACACTACACAATTGCAATGGCGTCATGTATTAGCCAACCTTCCTGCGCAGGCTGGCCACTCATGACGCTACTGCGTTGTCTAATCAGCGTGTTTGGGGCGCGGAATACACAAGTCTGTCACGCCTATGTTCTTGCGTCACTGAACATGTACGCCCACATTCCCTTAGTGATTGCGGCGTGTGAAGGGGCCTCGGGATTCAACCAGATGTTTCCTGTAGGATCTGTTTCAACATCCGGGGAGCCACGTTCCCTTAGGTATCAACCGTCAAAAACGTGCACATGCACGTTCGGTTGCTACCGATCGCCGGTGATACTTGTGGCGTGTAAAGGTACCCTACCAGTGAAAAGATATGCACCTATTCAATACTTTTGAAATATTATTATTTTTGGCCTTCAGCTCGACTTTGAGCCATAGCGATCTGATGGATGATCGCTCTGTAGGAACATCGATCTTGTGCAGCCTAGATAGGCCTACTAGGCTCTTCTCCAAGCCTACATAGGTCCACCAGGGTCTTCTCCAAGCCTAGATAGGTTCACCAGTGTTTTCTACAAGCCTAAATAGCTCCACCAGGGTCTTCTCCATGCCTAGATTGGTCCACCAGGGTCTTCTCTTTGCCTAGACTGGGCCACCAGGGTCTTATCCAAGCCTAGGTAGGTCCACCAGGATCTTCTCCATGCCTAGTTAGGTCCACACAGAATCTTTTCCAAACATAGATAGGTCCACCAGGGTCTTCCCCAAGCCTATATAGCTCCACCAGGGTCTACCCCAAGCCTTTATAGCTCCACCAGGGTCTACCCCAAGCCTTTATAGCTCCACCAGGCTCTTCCACGCCATTTTCTTGATTGTATCAAGCCATTGGGTTGCTGGTCTTCCTCTTTGCCTTGTTCCCTCTATTCTTCCAACCATGATGTCCTTCTCTAGTTATTGCTTCCTTCGTATGAAGTCGTAGTTTGCTGATCCTTGTCTCAAGTGACATGTCTTGCTTGATTTGTTCCAAAATTGATTTGTTTGTTCTTTGAAATACATACCTGGAGATTATTTTTTAAAGAGATGGTCGTATAAGAGGCAAACCTTTTTAGACTACTACTACAACTAGCCACCTTGGCAAACATTTGATTTTGCTGGGGGGGGAAAGCCACGGCCAGAAAGATATTTAGGGAAAGGATATCAAGGTGGCCATTCATGTTTTACATGGACGAATCGAGTCCACCAGAACGAGAGCTCCTCATACAAAGTGGATCTTCGTCCTGGCTTAATGTACAGTGGATCCCCTCCATAATTTGTAGAAGGACGCACAGACGGGGACTGTTTTCATGACACATCTTTAATGCCTAAGAAGAACAGCTGGTGCCTTTGGGTAACAAGTCATGGAGAGACCAGGGGCGGACCTACTGTGGTGCAGCTGGTTCAGCTGCACCAGGGCCCCGACCAGCTAGGGGGCCCCTCAAGCCTGCCAGTGGGCCCCCAGCCGACCCCCGTAACCCAATGTCAGGAGAGGAGGGTCAGGCAAGGGAAGCAGGAAGCTGCCTGACCCCGCCCCTCCTCTCCTCTGCACACCCCCCTGCTACTCGCCGACGGCCGCCAGCACCCATCCCCCAACCCCGCTCCTCAAAACGGCTGCACCAGGGCCCTCCGGGGTCTAGGTCTGCCGCTGGGAGAGGCAAGACGAAACTTTGAGTGGTGGACCGGACGTCTAAACTATTCCCATAGGAAACAAAGTTTTTAATTTATATTTGTTTTATAAACAAAGCAGCATACAATTACAACTAATGTATAGATCGTCCTCTGTAATGAAAGATGTACTGAGTGTTCTTTAGGTTAGAAGATGACTCCAGAAAAACAATAGACGAGGCGTCCAAAAACAATTCTGTGGTGTCTTGTAATAACTATCCACAACCACAAACATTAATGTGTCAATTCTACGCTCATAATTAAATGTATTTCGGATGATTTACACCACAATTTCATTATAAAGGATGATCGTGTTGAGAAAATACAGTTTACACCCACATAATGCACAACATTCTGGGGCAGGTTTACTAATGAAAAGCCCCCATACATAATCAGCTGAACCTGACAATTTCGGCAGGAACGCCTGAGCCTCTCGACTCTCTGTGATCGGTCCAATGTAGTGATGAGCGAGCACTACCATGCTTGGGTCCTTGGTACGCGAAACAAGCTGGTTGGACGCTCGGACGGGCTCAACTTGTGTACCGAGTATAATGGAAGTCAATGGGAAACTCGAGCATTCTTCCGGGGAAATCTTCCAGAGAAATGCTTGAGTTTTCCATTGACTTCCATTATACTTGGTACACGAGTCAAGTCTGTCTGATCGTCCAACTGCTCATTAAGAGTATGATAGAGCTCACTCCTCACTAATCAAATGAAATGTCAATGGACTTTTATGGCCACCGCAAGTGGTGTCTGGCAATGGCTTCCTCTTCTCACCCTATTGAAAACATATGAATGTAACCAAACAGACTGCTCACGTGTATAGGGGCAGGAGTTGGCGGGCCCAGGGGGCAGGGGGACAGATGCCCCCCAGGCCAGTGGTCAAGCAGCAGTTTTGGGGGCAGCCTTGCCATCTGCCATGTTGGTCTGGGAGGCCGCTCTGCCCTTGAAGCTCACTGCTCATGGGCCACTACTGTGTCCTTGCCCCCCCAGGTAGAAATTTGCCAGCCAGCCCCTTTATAGAGGAGTTGGGAGAGATAACTATTTGCTCTGCCAAATGAAATGATGATGGTTATCTCATGTCTATTGACAGTTTTAGACTAGATATTAGAAATGATCAAATGTTTTGAAGTTTGAATTGGTCAAATTTGCAAAATTTTTCCAAAATAGCTAAGCTATGAGCTGTGCCATCCTCTCACCATCAATATTTAACACTTAAAGGGAACCTGTCACCTGAATCTAAGTGCCTACACTATCACTAGCTGTCCCTACACCTTCCTAGCTGCTCTCTATCTATCCCTTTCTCATCTAAAGTGGCCCTATTAAACATCTGAAAAATAAGTTTAAACTTACTGAAGTCCCCGAGGTTGGGGGACTGGAAAGGCAGGCCCACGCTCCATTCAGCAGTCCTCCATGGTGTATCGCACGCCCCGCTGGTGTGTGCCGCAAGTGTCGCGGTTATGCGTTAAACGCGGCAAATGCGTTTTTTTTCACCGCATCTGCCGCGAATTTAAAAAAACGCTGATGTGAAAGGGGCCTAAGTTTTGCTAACTTTTAACAAGTCACTATAGCCGAAGGGAGTGGAATAAAAAAGGAGGATAACACCGCGCTGCCATGTAGAAATCAGGGTCCAAAGGAGTTATTAATTCATTAACAGGTGATTTCTTTGCTACATGTTTCGCAGCGATATGCTCCTTCTTCAGGAACGAATGTACATTAACGATTCGCCTGTGGAAGAAGCTTATTGCTCTGAAACGTGTAACAAATAAACGTGTTCATGAATTATTAACTCCTTTGGACCCAGATTTCTACACGGCAGCGTGGTGTTATCCTCCTTTCTTTTCTACTGTCTTCGGCTATACTCTCGGGGAACCACAGAAGCTTTCATGCCTATATAGTGCTTATGGCTCATTACAACTACCAGAAGTGAGAACCTATACCTAACATTCAACTAATTTTTATCCGGATGACACCCTACATGCGCCTGTCTGTCTTTTCGGTTTTGTACACCCAAGTCACTATAGCCGGTAGACTAAGGCCATTATTTGGCTATGAATTGAGGGAGCAATTTAGTTAATGAGGAGAAGCCCTCGGCACTCTGTTAACCATCTAGATGTTGCAAACACTATTCATAGCAACATCTAAGGGGTTAAATGGCCATGGTCGGTACCATCATGACCTTACTGATGCAGCAGGGTACTGGCTATAGTGTTCAGCCAATAACTGATGCATTTTCACCAGTTGGGGGCGCTATTCACTTGTATCTCAGACATCTCAGGTCAGATTTAAGTTGTATTGGTGGTTGCTAAGAGGGTAGTTTATATCCAGCACTGTAGAGGCAATAAGCTGCGGGGTCCCTCGCCATCAGGGCTGCCTGTCCCTGATGGCAAGTGTGACCCCCAGCTCAGCACAAGGGGGGAGGGGGGGCGGGGCCATGGGGACCTGGGGCCCACTGGAGGATTTCCCGGTTTCCCGGTGGGCTGGTCTGACCCTGTTTATATGGCAGTGATGTTTTCAAAGAAAGTGCTGCTGCACTCTATTGGGTTGTGTGTGTGTGTGTGTGTGTGTGTATATAATATACTAGTGCATTTCAATGAATTAGAATATCATTAAAAATCAATATTGCCATGTATCTAGGATCCCTGAAACACATTGACTAATAAATCAATATTATATTCACCTTTTGATGCCTTGTGGAATACGGCGGCACGGTGTTTAACCCTTCATCCTCCTACTCTATATGCACCACGCTGGGGACTGCAGCAGCCGTGATCTGCTTTTATAGTGGTTGTGACTCTCACAACCACACAAGGTGAAGCCTCTGATACCTATTTAGGTCCTATTTTATCTCTCAGACCCTTCATCCTCCCTACTTCAAGTTTCTGAGATAATGACCTTTGGGTTTCCATAATCATCAACATTAACAGAAATAAACACATGACATAGATCCCTCTGTGTGTAATGACTCTATATAATAGATGTGTGCCACTTTATGTATGGAATTACTGGAATAAATGAACTTTTTGATGATCTTCTAATTCATTGAGGTGCACTAGTATTACTTGAATTTTTCAATGGTTAAAATCTGCACAAATATGTATGATATTTGTTTTAATTTAAGCATAAGTGGAAAAAAGAAGTGTCTTTAGCATAATTTAACATGTCACATTCACATGATGAAATCTTCATGTCAAGCATTGTAGCCAAGGGCACTGAGGATTTCTAACATTTGATGTTATCAGTCAGCACGGTTCTGTACTAGGAGTTCACCAAAAACACATTGATGTTAATTTAACCTCATAAACATGTATGTGCAGAGCTGTGGATAATCAGACTCCACAAGCGTGAAAACGTGTGTGCCTTAGGTCCCAATGTAGTGTTGGGTTTCAGACAGTGTGCACACACTTCACAATACAAAGTGGCGACATGGAAAGTGATCGCCGGGCTGTGATAGAGGTACGGTGGACTAGACAGAGGGGCGGCGGACGCCGGGCAGGACTGAGGTTACCCTTCCTCAGGATAGGCACACTTTTCTATGTAGACACTATCTAGTAAAGGTCATAATATATTTGCCATTATTATTAGCTCCCGCAAATTTACTGCATATGGATGGTTGTTGTTGTTTGCACTGTCTTGTATGGGAGGCGCAAGAACTGTTCCCAAGTAATGGGCTGAGGATTCCCATTTGAGCTTTACAATAAAGGGGTTTTCCCCCACAAACAATGGAATAATAATTTCCACAATTGGATGTGTTTGGAAAAAATGTTCATATGCTGAAATAATCTAATATATGTGTCCCTGCTATGTACTGTGTAATGGATGTGTCTGACCGTACAGGGACATGGTCTGATCATACCACATCTCCTGTGCTGAGATAATCTTATATATGTGTCCCTGCTATGTACTGTGTAATGGATGTGTCTGACCGTACAGGGACATGGTCTGATCATACCACATCTCCTGTGCTGAGATAATCTTATATATGTGTCCCTGCTATGTATTGTGTAATAGATGTGTCTGACCGTACAGGGACATGGTCTGATCATACCACATCTCCTGTGCTGAGATAATCTTATATATGTGTCCCTGCTATGTATTGTGTAATGGATGTGTCTGACCGTACAGGGACATGGTCTGATCATACCACATCTCCTGTGCTGAGATAATCTTATATATGTGTCCCTGCTATGTATTGTGTAATGGATGTGTCTGACCGTACAGGGACATGGTCTGATCATCACACATCTCCTGTGCTGAGATAATCTTATATATGTGTCCCTGCTATGTACTGTGTAATGGATGTGTCTGACTGTACAGGGACATGGTCTGATCATACCACATCTCCTGTGCTGAGATAATCTTATATATGTGTCCCTGCTATGTACTGTGTAATGGATGTGTCTGACCGTACAGGGACATGGTCGCTTTGTGGAGGGGAGACACATAAAGGAGGCTGAACAAGAGAGTGCTGGAGGCAGGGAGGACACCATAAAACAGCGATGGCTCATTACTGAGTAAGTCCCTCTGGACGCCTTATCCATAAACTTTATAAAGTCTTTTTTACAACTTACAGGGGGGGCTAGAGACATGGTGGACCCCTTCCCTGAATGCAGCAGACATGCTGCATTCAGTGCTGCATTTGATTCACCCAGGGTGTCTATGGGAACTCGGTACCTGGGCGTTAATATGGGGGGTGCTGTCTCGGTGGCTGGTGCCCGGGCCCATAACCCTGGGGGTCAGCTGAATAATGGGTTAAATGATAAAAGTCTCGTGACGCCACCCGCAGTTTCTGGTGATCTCACCAGCGCCGCTGTCAGTCCACCGAGGACACTGATATTGCAGCCAGTTGTTAATGCTCCCTGCAGGCGAAGCAGGGTCCCCGGGCAGGATTGGGTAGCACTTGTTGTCACAGTGCTGGATGTGGTCAGCGTAGCTGCTCTGCAGCCTAGTGGAAATGAGACACTCAAGTCGTACTTGCTTTGCACAGGTGTTTACTTCTCACTGGTTAAGTACTCAGGTTACAGTTACACAGTCTTTAGAGAGTAGCTTCACAAAGTATTCACTGATCTCAGGGAGACTAGTCCAAGAAAACACTGCGGGCAGCTGGCTAAAGCGCTCAACACAGTGAATTCCTAGGCGCATTGCCTCCTGGGAATTATAAATATGCAAATAAGTCTGTGGAGCCTCGGTTAGGAGTCTCAAACACAGGACTAGCCATATATCCCTCCAGGGGAGGACCCAGCCAAGGGGTGGCTCCTTGCGGAGAACACCATAACCACCATGTTTAGAGAGTAGCTGGCCGGGTAGTCACTGAGGAGGATAAAGTCTCTTTGAGGCTCCCAGAGTGTTCCTTCAGCTACTTTCACTGTCCTTTGCTGTCTTTCTTGCACCTCCTTACTATCCTTACGCTGTCCTGCGAAACCCACTTGTCTACCAGGCCCGTTGGGTGCTATGAGATTACCCTTCTTCACTAAAAGGGTCAACTCGGTTTAGTGCTCCTGGTGGGGCTGCACGTTCTGGACGTGGTCAGGGCTGCTGGGAAAACCCGCGACCCACCGATATTGACGGCTCAGGGTTAGACTCGCCTGCACCGTGACTCGTAGCCGGTACCCCGTTGTGGACCAGGATTCCACCGGACCATGGATAAGGTCTGAAACTGGGTTTCCTCCTTCTGTCTGGGTCGACGCTCCTTTTCGGGCGCCCTCCCTGTGGTGTCCCTCTAGGACTTGTTCCTTGCTTCCTCCCTCAGACTAGACTCCTCTTCTCTTCTCCTCTTTCGCTGACTGTCTGTTTTCTTTTTCCCGCTCCTTCTACCCTAACACTCCCCCACCGGGACCGGTTACCTTGGTAACGGGCTAGCCGATTGGTCCCCTACTCTAAGTGTATGGATGGTAGGAAAAGAGCCTCAGGTTGACTTTACACTCCCCAATGACAGGAATACTGCACACTCTGTTATGGGTGCAGTACCCCTATTGTGGCGCACTGACCAGTGGGGCGCCACACATTCACTAAGGCCCCTTTCACATCAGCGTTTATTTGAAATCAAGGCAGATGCGGTGAAAAAAACGCATCTGCCGCGATTAACGCATAACCGCGACACCTGCGGCACAGTTGCGGCAAGCCCCATGCAATGTCTATGGGGCTTGCGGTAAGGGTGCGGCAGGTGCGGTATCGGCACTTGCGGCAGGTGCGGCCGCAAAAAAAACGTGGCTGACCGCGGTTTTTTTCGCGGCCGCACCTGCCGCAAGTGCCGAAACCGCACTTGCCGCACCCTTACCGCAAGCCCCATAGACATTGCATGGGGCTTGCCGCAACTGTGCCGCAGGTGTCGCGGTTATGTGTTAATCGCGGCAAATGCGTTTTTTTCACCGCATCTGCCGTGATTTAAAAATAACGCGGATGTGAAAGGGGCCTTAGCATAGCACCAGGGGGATGACAAGCCCTCTTTAACGAGCCTTGCCATATGACTTAGGATAAAAGCCAAACCACAATCTCAATTTGAGACGTGGTGTTTCATGGTATTACCCTCTCATCAGTGCAAAGTATGAGATCTGATTTGGCTAGTTAAGAGACAATGACTATGGAGGCAAGGGTCATATGGCAAGGCGAGTTAGAGGGTTGATATTGACTTTTAGGATTACAACTTCCAATAGGTGGCACTAGAGCTCTAGTTCCCTCCCTCTTTGAAAAGACAATTTACATATTAAATTTCCCAGAGGAGCATTGCATGGCTTTTAAACCATCTCACCCAGGCATGCCAGACATGTCACTCTCCACAAGGAGTAACGTTACCCCTGGGATCACAGAAAAATGTTAAAAGTGTGAAGCCTCCAGCAGAGAATTTATTAGGTGTTACTTTATTATTGGATTCAGTGTATAAGCAGTATGTACTGAGCCCATAATAATGACGGTGAATAATATTCAAGGGAGGACATTCACCTCATTAAGAGTGGAGATCTAAAGAAACACACAGAACTTGGAAACCACTGGATAAGGGTACACCCTAGCGATGGACAGTTCGGGTCTTTTTGGTAATCTGAAAGCCGGGTCCTTCGCATCCTAAAGGGTTCCCTATTAAATATTCACCCCAAGTGAACACATATTTATAATGATGTTAATACAGCTGAAAGCTTGCCCATTTGCAGTTAGCCAATTTACATTGACAAGTGGGCGGGATTTGGTTTGGATTGGATGGGCGGTTTTTTTTTTTGTTAAATACTGGAATTTTACATCCATTAAGAGAATTTAGTGGCTCTCACTAGGGTGCCTGCTCCCGTCATTCACAGCAGGGCGCTGGATCATAGTCTCGAATCGTTCATGAATGACCCATCACTAATACACCCCAAGACTTCATGTGATCCACAGTGATCTGATGTGTTGTACTGTCCAATATTCCAGCCTCACAGGAGCTGCCGGCCCGGACTGTACTTACGTGTCTCTCCAATTTCAAACCAAGATTGATGATTCGGCAATTGTTTCCAACACAAAACTGCATGACAGTCTTCAACTTCATAAGACCAAAAGAAAGAGGGGAAACGTGTTATAAGCCTTCTATAAAAACAAAATATAACCCATTGGGTACTACAGTATATTCATTTATTTACTCAGGTTCTTGGAGTAAATATGTGAATGCGAACTGTTAGGGTTGTGTCCTTCAGAACCTATACCCAATTGATAGTAATAATCGGTGTCATTATAAGGCCAGGTTCACATTGCGTTTGTGCTGTCCATTTAACGGATCCGTTGGACAGCAGCCCAAATGCGATGTAACGGACACATAAACGCATCCATCAGCTTCCATTCAACAAATGCAGACTAACGTATGCCTAAATAGGCATGAAACGCACATGCAAACGCGGACTGCAGCGGTTTTCAGTCCTTTAGAAAACAAACGCAATATACCACAAATATGCAGCATTGCGCTACACTGCGTGTGCAATAGATGATAGGATAGAAAGATGTCAGGATAGATAAAAAAGATAGATAGAGGCGAGAATAGAATTACCAGTCTCCCTGCTCTCTCTGCTGCTTCTGGTGCCGCTCATTATGCTCATGAATATTCACCCACTGACCCAGAAGCAGCAGAGAGTGGGGAGGCTGGTAATGCTAGTCTTACATCTATCTTTCTATGTATCCTATTATCTATTCAATCGTTCCTATATTCTATTCTATCTATCCTATCATCTATCCATCCTATCATCTATTTTATCTAACCTATCATCTATTCTGTCTATCCTATCATCTATTCTGTCTATCCTATCATCTATCTATCTATCTTTCCATCTATTTTATCTATCCTATCATCTATTCTATCTACCTATACTATCATCAATTCTATCCATCCTATCATCTATTGCATCTATCCTATCTTCTATTCTATCTATTATATAATCTATCTATCCTACCATCTATTTTATCTATCCTATCATCTATCTATCCTACCATCTATTGTATGTATCCTATCATCTATTCTATCTATCCTATCATCTATCCATCCTATCATCTATTCTATGTATCCTATCATCTATTCTATCTATCTATACTATCATCTATTCTATCTATCCTATCATCTATCCATCCTATGATCTATTGTATCTATCCTATCATTTATCTATCCAATCATCTATCCATCCTATCATCTATTTTTTCTATCCTATCATCTATTCTACCTATCCTATCATCTATCTATCCTACCATCTATTCTATCTATCCTATCATCTATTCTACCTATCCTATCATCTATCTATCCTATCATCTATTCTACCTATCCTATCATCTATCTATCCTATCATCTATTCTATCTATCTATATTATCATCTATTCTATCTATCCTATCATCTATTCATCCTATCATCTATTCTATCTATCCTATCATCTATTCTACCTATCCTATCATCTATCTATCCTACATCTATTCTATCTATACTATCATCTATTCTATCATCTATTCTATCTATACCAGCATCTATCTCATATAGTGAATACATTTTTGAGGTATCAAAAACACACGCGTTCTAAAATGCCTAAAAATGCCAATTTTGCTGTCACTTACAATGGAAACACTTAACGTTTCCATTGTGACGCTCAGCTCTAACACAATGTGAACCCGGCCTTAGAAACCTTGGAGTGTATGTTTTACTGTTTTACTTTTCTCTTTGACGTCCTTTAAAAATATTGTAAGAATAGCGTCCATATTTTCCCTATAGTCAGATACGTGCAGCAGACACTTTCCACTTTATGGCCAGGTACCAACCAAACTTCAGCAGTTTTCCAAAGCTCCCATTAGACACTCACAAGACGTTCCCCAATGCCAAAATTCCTTTCAAGAATTTGCATTTTATTGTCACCGGAGGATGTAAAGAGATAATAGAAGCTTTTTTCCTTTATGTTTTGCACTAATGCAGATGATTGCAGTAAAGTATCCAACTTCTGAGGACGTCCGGGGCTGGGATCTGTGCAATTCTTTTCCAGTACCAGTGTTATGATGTGAAAGCTTCCTATGTCTATGAATAATCCAGACATAATCAGAGGAGTCCAAGTAGGAATAGGTCAGGTATTTACAATTGTTTTAATTTTAATTTTTATTTAATGAATCGATAATACACATGAAAATAAGCAATTTTGTAATATATCTTATCAGAGAAATCTGCTTCTTTTGCCTTTTGGACGGATTTTTCATTCTCAGTTCACGGGTAAAGTCTGTGTTCAGTCAAGAAAGATTTGACTATTACTGTGAATAGAGATGACAGTTGGTGCTTTTAAAATTCTATGGAGGGAGGAGCTAGGGCAGGAGGGAGGAGCTAGAGGAAAGGGAGGAGCTAACAGAGGAGGGATGATATGGGAGGAGCTAGAGAAGGAGTGTGGATTTAGAGGAGGGAGGAGCTAGAGGAGGAGAGAGGAGCAGGGAGGAGGAGGACGAGGCTAGAGGAGGAGGGATGAACTGGAGGAGGTGGGAGGAGCTAGAGGATGAGAAGGGTGGATCTAGATGAAAGAGGAGGGAGAGGAGGAGCTATAAAAGGAGGGTGGAGCTAGAGGAGAGGAACTAGAGGAGGGTGGAGCTAGAGGAGGAGGTGGAGCTAGAGGAGGAGGAGCGGAACTAGAGGAGGGGTTGAGCTAGAGGAGGGAGGAGCTAGAGGTGGAGGGACGAACTGGAGGAGGTGGAAGGAGCTAGAGGATAAGGAGGGTGGAGCTAGAGGAGGAGGGTGGAGCTAGAGGAGGGAGATCTAGAGGAGGAGGGAGGAACTGGAGGAGGTGGGAGTAGCTAGAGGATGAGGAGGGTGGATCTAGAGGAGGAGGGATGAGCTATAGGAGGGAGGAGCTAGAAAAGGAGGGTGGAGCTACAGGAGGAGGTAGAAGCTAGAGGAGGAGGGTGGAGCTAGAGGAGGAGGGAGGAGGTGAGAGGAGCTAGATGAGGAGGAGGGTGGATCTAGAGGAGGAGGGAGGAGCAAAAGGAGGAAGGCGGAACTTGAGGAATAGGGAGGATCTAGAGACGGACATGCTGCTGCAAGTGCTCTATTAAAATGTTATGGGCACCACCTGTCATTTCCTATCTCAGTAAGGGGAAATTTGTATTCTTTGAAGGCAAATTTTACCCATAAATTGAGAACTTTTAGTACAAAAGCTCAGTCCAGGAGCAGAACAAAGCAGATTTCTATAAGATATATTGCAAAATTTCTTAATTTCATGTGTTCTATTGATTTAAGGAAAAAAAGTTAAATAGTGGTTATTCTTTAAAGGGAATCTGTCAGCAGGTTTTTGCTACTTCATCTGAGAGCAGCATTTTGTAGACAAAAAAAAGATTCTAAAGGTAACGATGTTTAACTTAGATTACTGGCTGAAGCCATTCTGTCACAATCAAAGTATTTCGTTTTAGCAATACAGCACCGCTGGGAGAGCTGCCCCCACCCACACCAGGCTCTCTATAAAACTTGTACATTGATTATAAGGTGTCAATCACAGCATGGGGCGAGTCAAACAAAGTAATCCTGTAATGATAAACACCCTATGACAAAGCCTTTAGTATGTGTAAACAATAGTACAGAACCTGATAATAGAGGGACAGTTAACTTCTGTTTTTAACCCCTTTGCACCATGCTGTTCTCAGCTTACAAAGCAAAAACTGCTGACAAATTCCCTTTAAAGAACCTTACCTCATGTCTGTGCTCAGATGATCATTGTACGGCCACCTTTGTCATAGGAGTTCACAGTTGAGGAGTCGGTGTCCTTTGCTCCACCAGCCGCAGGCCCTGTAGTCCAGTACCGTGCCCAGTTATTGCTGGTGAACATCTGGTAGGAATTAAGCTCTGATGTCCAGTATTCAGGGCTTCCTTGCTCCTGTGTTCATAGAGGCAGCTAAGTTTTGGAACCTACAAGGCAGTCAGAGTCCCCCCTCTATATCCTATACTGTAAATAGTAAATGTTCTTGGGTGTCTACATAATTACATATATGTAAGTGGACTACCACCATGCATTATAGGGATAGCTTATTTATTTTGTACTTATGTAATACTTTCTGTCACCTGTGGGGGCAGTGCAGGGAAATCAAACACGTGCTTCCTGCCCAGGCCTCAAGGGCCGCCAACAGGTCATGTTTTCAGGATTTCCATAGCATTGCACAGGGGTTGGTATCATCACCAGTGCAGGTGATTATATTATCACTTGTGCAATGCTAAGGAGATTCTAAAAACCAGCACTGTTGGCGGCCCTCGAGGCCTGGCGTTCCCCACCCCTTGCCTAGGTATTAGATGACCTGTGGTCAGTTTATCATTGGAGAAACCTCTTAAAAGAATAAAAAATATTTCCAAGGTGAAAACCCCCTTTATTAAGGATCCAACTCCCGTTTCCCAAACCCCTAAACAAATGACGGGTTCTGTAGGTACCAGGACTACGAACAGTTAAACACCCAATCACCGGCGTCCCTCCTCCTCACCCTTTCTCTTCCTCGCATTCCATTAAAAGTATGTGCCTTTCTTTATTTGTTAATAATATTTAACCTTCTTTGGCGCCTGCTTGTACTTCAGCCCCCTTCTACGTTACTTGTAGACAAGCCCCGAATTTGTTAAAAGTGCACTTGATGACACATAAATAGGACAATCTGTCAGAGAGCAGCTAAACAGCTCTGACAGATCCGCAGATCCACAGTCCACGCTAAGAACTGACATTCTTAATGTCTTAGACATGATCACTCCCCGCTCAGCATGATACACAGACACATAAGCCAAGTCACACATCATAACCTACGCCATACAAAAAGCAATGGCTCCGATTCATTGAACGCTTCGTGCCACAAAACGGGCAAAACACTTGCAAAATGTCTCAAAATGTGTGCAGTTCTGCAAAGTTTTTTTTAGCGATTTTTCACCAACTTTTTGGTGAAGCTTAGTGTAGCCCAACAAATGAACGGTGTGATGTCCTCCTGTCCACGTCTGGAGTAACATGTCTGTCTCTGGCTGAAAAGTTTATTCATCAATGAATTTGGCACAAGTTACTCCAGCGGACTGTGCAACAGGACCAGGATGCAAAATGCCAAACATGCAAGATGCAAGGTGTTTTATGAAGAATCTTTTCCATCTTTTCTTTCGACAGATTGCAATTCTTTTTTAGTTCTAAAACCTTACAGCGGGAGTTGGCGCTAATTGATCGGCAGGGCCTGGTCCAGCAGACATGAGGGTAATCTCTGGCCGCTGGACGGGAGCTGACTTGGGGTGAATGATCATTGTGGAGTGACGCACACATATGATTGAAAATGTCAATATTGACCCTTTAACGAGACTTGCCATATGACTTAGGATATAAGCCAAACCAGAATCTCAACTTGCATGCTACTCTCCACATGGAGAAGTCTTACCGCTTAGATAAGGGGCGGGAACCATTTTTCTGCCGAGGGCCATTTGGAAATTTCTACCATCCTTCGGGGGCCGCACAAAACTATCACCTTGAAAAGTACCCAATATATTTGGTTAAACAATCACCCTCCCCCCTACTGTGGTGGCTGGAGCAGCTTCTCTTTGGCGTGGTTGTGGTGTTAGGTGATATTGATCATGTTGCTTCTCAACTACTTTTCCAGATTTGCTAGGACCATAGATATCACAGGAGAGGCTGGGGCATATAAGTCACCGAGAAGGCTGAGGCTGAGGCATAGAAATCACTGGAGAGCTGGAGTTAAAAGGCAAGCACTCAGCAAAACACGTATGCCAGCCTGTGCCCTGTGGTCCCCAGGAATCTGCCCGGGGGGCCGCAGAAAAGTCATCACATACGGCCCTGGGGCCTGAGGTGCCCCACCCCTGCCTTAGCTCCCCAGTCTTAGTCTTTCACCTAGCCAAATCAGATCTCATACTTTGCACAGATGAGGGGCAAACACTCCAAAACACTGTGTCTGCAAATTGAGATACTGGATTGGCTTTAATCCTAAATACTATGGCAAGGCTCAATATAGGGTCAATAATGACTTTTAGGATTGCTACTTCCAATAGGTGGCATTAGAGTTAAAGGGAACCAACCACCTCAGATCACCCTAATACACAGTTAGTACATGTCCCTGCACCCTAAGGATACCTTTCCAGCACTGTTTTTGTGTAAAATCTTGCATTAGTATAACTGATATAAAGAGTTTATAAACTTACTAGCCTGGAGACTTCTGGGCGTATCCCTCCTTCTGTTATACTTCAGGCTGTGCATTCATTGCATGGCTGTGCTCCCCCTCCCTCTGTGCAGAGGAGATAACGATTACTCCCATCAGGGCAGGGCAGCAGGCACGGAGGGAGGGGGAGCACAGACATGCAATGCACAGCCCTGAAGTATAACAGAAGGAGGGATACGCCCAGATGTCTCCAGGCTAGTAAGTTTATAAAGTCTTTATATCGGTTATACTAATGCAAGATTTTACACAAAAACAGTGCTGGAAAGGTATCCTTAGGGTGCAGGGACATGTACTAACTGTGTATTAGGGTGATCTGAGGTGGTTGGTTCCCTTTAAAGTCCTCTTCCTCTCTGAAGAGACAATTTGCATTTATGATGTCATATCAGGCCGGGCAGGTAATCAAAAGAGGAGCCATATATGCCATCGGGTAAGAGACAGTTCTAAAGGCCCATCCAGCGGCCTCAGATTACTGATGGACTCGATCCTACAAATTGATTCAAACGAACTCAAATTAAAACTCTAGGTTCAAATTTGACCAAAGACAACATCAGCAGGGAGGGCATATGATCTTCCCATGTTTTAAGTGTTTCCTTTGGGTATTACGGTTTTCTCCCACACTATGACAGGTTCATCAGCTTCCTGTAAAATTGACCTTTATGAATGCCTATAGTAGTGAAGTTAGATTATTTAGCCATTGGGTCCAGGGACTGATGGCAACAATCAATGTACAAAGCTACAGAATATTATGGCGCTATATAAGGAGCAAAAAATAAAAATGTCAGAATGTAGTATTATTGGAGTGCCAAAATGTGAGGCTAGTCACTAATGACAAGTCGTGAGGCAGGATAGTCAAGCGTTCTGGGGTTAGTTACCTCAAGAGCACGTCAAGGATACAGGGATAAACAGAGGAGTAGTCAGGTAACGGTCTGAAGTCACAGTACTGGGAGGGTAGCGAATCAAACAAGGGGGCTAAACAAACAGATGATCAGAATGAGGTCCAAGGTCAGGCAGCAATAGATCAATCAAACAGAGCACAGGAATACAGGCCAACAAGAACCACTGAACAGAATGTTACGACTGGCAGAGTTCAGGGAGAAACTGCTCAGCTAAGAAGCTGGGCAATCACAAGGAACAGGGAACACCTGAATAACTCAGAACCTCCCAGAATCGGTTTGGACGACCGAGCCGTCACTCACCAAACAGAACTCAGCATGCCCTGATTCCATAGTTACATCAGTCACTATTTGAATCATAGATGCACTGAGCAGAGGAATCTTGACACAATATCTTTGTATTCGTGAATCTCTTTGGAATTACATCACACCTTTATCATACTTGTATTCATTGGTAGCCCAACACCATCTCTCCTGTAGAAGTCCAAAGGCTACAATCAATCAGGTAAAACAGTCAAAAGATATTATTTATATGCAAATAGAGTCTGTGGAGCCTCGGTTAGGAGTCTCAAACACAGGACTAGCCATATATCCCTCCAGGGAAGGACCCAGCCAAGGGGTGGCTCCTTGCGGAGAACACCATAACCACCAAATGAAGTGGCCCTTTAAGTCAATATCCAACTCTTTTACAAGTTTACAGATATGACAAGGGAATACCAAGGCCAGGTATCCATCCACAGACAGCTGTTTCGGGGTGTTGCCCCTCATCAGTGTGGAGTAGGATTCTGGCTAGGTGGGAGCAAGGCCTAGTAGACCAAGATTGCAAAGTATTCACTGATCTCAGGGAGACCAGTCCAAGAAAAATATATGGGATATATGGCTAGTCCTGTGTTTGAGACTCCTAACCGAGGCTCCACAGACTCTATTTGCATATTCATATTTCCCAGGGGGCAATGTGCCTAGGAATTCACTGTGTTTGAGCGCTTTAGCCAGCTGCCCGCAGTGTTTTCTTGGACTGGTCTCCCTGAGATCAGTGAATACTTTGCAAGATATTATTTATATCACTTGACCAAAAAAGTATCCAGCTCTAAAATCAGGGAGTGGTGACTATTACCAATTTTGAATGTTGTGATCCAGCATTAATATATCATATGCCACCTTTTCAGTAATCCTGTCTGTGATGACAATGAGGCTGCTGAAAAATTATCTATATAGAACAGAAAGTAGGCTTAGTGGCCAGAAAGCTATAACATTTTAGTATTTTTTATATAACGAGGAAATGGAAAAGTTTAAAAAAATATAATGTAAAAATATATATAGAGTTAAAGGGAAACGGTCAGGTCAAAAATCCATATGTAACTGATATCATTTTCTAATTTCTCTTGTGAAGCTCTTTATATTCATGTATTGCTTTTATTTATACTCCCCTTATCCTCTGTAAACTGCAAAACAAGAGAGATTAATTCCATCTGTCAATGACAGTGAGAGATCACTTCTTTGCAATCCACTCCCCAGGGAATGAATATTCATGTAGTGACATCACTGCACTACACTGCCCTCCGCTGCAAGCGCACAACCAAAGTGAAAATGAAAGTGAGACGCCGAGCACAGGCCAGAGGGAGGGAATGCCAGCCTGGGAAGGAGTGAATAATAAATGAATGTTTACATACTGCTGACTATTCAGCAGTGAAAGTAATGAGTCGGACTAGTGCAGCAGCTACCTGCTGGGTGTGACGGTGCTTATAGCAAGAAAACTACAAAGGGTACAGTAACGATTTTTACATATTCTAAAAGGGCTGCACAGGTACTATTCAGGGATACGGAAAAATGACCTGGCGGTGTCCCTTTAAGTGAGGTATCATTCCCTCCTCGAGAAGAAGCAACTGTGTGAAGTCAGAGGGGTGTGGTGAGAAGTACATTTTCCTGATAATGCCAGTAGCTGACAGGATTTTCCTATTTTTCACTTCTCAAAGAGGTTGTTTTATGGCGACTCCATCTGATGGACGTGTTGGTTTTTCCCTCCTTCTACCTTTCCTATCTGGATTGTGAAAGAATCATCATGAACCTGTTTCTATCCTAATTCCTGGAGTTGCAACAGTAACTGTAAGTACCCGAGCTCAGGCCCCGCATATGCACTTGTTCATTTTTGGCAGAAACAAGTCTGGACGGCACAGTTGTAGAGATACTGGGCATCACAAGTTGAAAAATGACCTGACAGAGTCCAGAGTACCAATCATAAGTGCGAGACTTTGCAATATGAATGTTTTGTTTTATGTCACTGGGATCTTTGATGTTAAACTGTAGCACAGACCTCAGACGACCTTAACTAGGCATTTTCTGACACTCCGATAATATCACCAGTTTAAGGGTATGTGCCCACAGGACGGTTCTTGCATCATTCTGACCGTCAGAAAACCGGTGGTGAACTTCTGGAGCCTACAGTCCTGAGCTCTGAAGAGTCCAGCGGTTTTCCAGCGGTTTTCCAGCGGTTGTATAGCGTGTTTTTGTCATGATTATAATGAGTCACTTTCCTTGCTCTAACCGCTTTAAAAAACGCACTTGAAAATTGACATGCTCAGTCTTCACAAACCGCCTGAAAACCGGTGAACTGGATGAAGATGAGCATAATATAACCGGCATAGTGGGCACAGCGGTTTCCAATTGCCATAGGTTTCAATGTTAATCCAAACGCTGGTTTGGATTATCATAAATTTAAATAAAACCAACGTTAAAACGTCGGCGGAAACCGCTGGAAAACCGCACTAAGGGTATGTGCACACTGGTTGGCGGGTTAGGGTCGGCGGCGGCTGGGCGGACCCGCCAGGAAGCTCTGCAGCCGTCCACCGGCTTCCTGGCGGGTATGTGCGGCGGGTGACGGGCGGGTGCCGGGCGGGTGCACAGCGGGTTAGCGGCGGCGGTTATGCAGCGGCTGGAAGCAGCACATGATTCTGCTTGCAGCCGCTGCAGAACCGGCCGGTTTATAGAACATGCACATTCGTTACTAACCCGCTGGGAATCCAGCGGTTTAGCAACAGATGAGCATGTGTAAACCGCCGGTGTGTGCACACCGGGTGTCGGTTTCCATAGGTTTTAATGTTAACCCAAAAGCCGCTTTTGGATTAACATAAATTTATATAAAACTCATGGAAACCGACCGCCGGTTTCCGCTGCTGAACCTGCACTAAACCGACCAGTGTGCACATACCCTAAAACCGTCCTGTGGGCACATACCCTAAAGGTTGCGTGTACAATTTACCAAAAAAGCTACACTTTGACGAAACCACCGGCCACCAGGAGCTGACCACCATTGATTTCCCATACAGTGGAGTTATTGCATTGAGTTCGGTCCAGAGATTCATTGACTTGATCGTCCGTGATGTTTTCTCCTTATAAACCCATTTGTAAGTGAATACAACACGACACGAGAATATGTTTCCTTTCTTGGAATCGACCTGAAGCTAAGAAGATGATTGTGAAACCATTCGTTGGACTGGACCAGGTCGAAGTGAGTTTGGATTGTTTTTCTCGTGCTACAATGTAAGGTATTTGTGTTTGAGATGGATCATGCAAGCTACAGCAATTCCTGGTGTTTTATTACTCTATTATTCTGGATGTGAGTCAGTGCGCTTGGTATCGTAAATGACATCACACTTAAAAGACGTGACTGTGCTGGCAATAATGAACTATTTGTTGTACCTATTTTTCTTATTGTTGGCTTTGTGTTTTGTTTTTTTCCTTTGTTTTATTAGTCTTTTTTCCTGCCTTAGACATTTACAGTGTGTTAGTGTGGCCATTGCTTCCTCTACCTTGTGGCAGCACTTTTCCTCTTTCCATTCATTTTTAACCAATGTTACTACAAATGTGCACAAATCATTTTTATTTATTATTTTTTTCTAAATAACTTATATAGCCAATTTAGCTTCTAAACTTCTGCAATGTGTGAATGGTATTTTAATGATCCCATTTACTTTGATTGTACCGTGAGTTGCTGCAGATTTGCTATGCGGAATGGAGAGCCATCCAATCCAGGTGTAATGGCGGGTTTACACGTCGCGATATCGGCGTCCAACTCCGACCAAAAGTCACGTGGTTCGGGAGTTGGAGACGATATCGTTCGCGCGTTGTACGGTTTGAACGTACAATGCGATGCTGGAACGATGCCAAAACGATATCGGGGTTGAATGAGCGTGCTATTCAACCGCCCGATATCGCATGGCCGTTGTAGCAGCATCGTCCCGTGTGACAGCCCAACTACGATGTGTACGCCCACGTCACCCATTCACTCCCATGTTAAATGGTCGTTCCTGGGTTGGTGGGCGTACACATCGTCGGGACGTTGTATCCCGATATCGGGCTGTGTAACACGGCAATGCGATAGCGGGAAAAGCACGCTCAAAAAGCGCGCTCTTGCGTCGTTGGTCCTGATATCGGGACGTGTAAACCCACCATAAGCGTATACAGGTATTACAGCCTGCAGTGACTTTCCCTGACCACCAGCGGAGCTCCAATTTGGACAGTAGAAAAGCCGGGTCCTGACCTGGTTCCAGAGAATAGCAGCAGGTGGCCAAGAGCGCGTGGACTGCTGGCGGCAGGTTGTCTTGTCGCCGGTCCTCCTTGGTGGCACTATTTGACATGGAGTGGCCCTTATTGTTCTCAACAGCATCCACCATCAAGAATAGCACAAATAGCTAATAAATAAAGGTGTCCCACTCACGCTCAAGAGTACTGATGAGTGACATTATTATGATTATTCTGTCCCAGCCTATACAGAGCAGACAGTTAGTGGTCCTGCTAAGAATAGTTTTTATTTTGCCTTTATTCATTTTGCTTCTTCTTGGGTCGTAGAAAAGAATTCAAGGCGATTCCTCCTCACTACAAATCTCATGGCTAGAAGAGACGATGCCTACTTAGTGGCTTTCAAAAGATAGGAGACATTGGATGTGGTCCACGCTGCCGGCAATTCAAAGGAGTTCAGACTAAGGAGTGAGGAGCATGCACTTTATTATAGTCATCAGGACAAATCATCATCATCAACCAATGGGTTTTGAAACGCATTGACCATAATAAACCTGATGCTCCTCACTCCTTGCTTTGAACTTCTTTGAATTTCCAGCAGCGCGGACCACATCCATTGTCTCCTATGCTTTGATCTCTGCATACTGTGGAGCCACAGCAGCCTTATATTTGATGTTTCTATAGGCGTCGTGCCTCTCATAACTCCATCAGGAGAGCACCTCTCCCTCTCTTGTTTATCCTCTATTGTCAGTTTGTCTTTCCAGACCCCATTACCTTACTTAGAAGCTTTGTGTGAATTACGCCACTATGGCAAGGTCTCTTAAGGCCCCGTCACACGGGGCAAAATCGCCGCCACTTACATAGGCGACATAGGGGCGTGGCCTATCGGCCGCGGCATCGCCCCTACGTCGCCTCATGTAAACCAGAAAAGGTGAGTGGATAGCTTTATAATCCACATAGAAACATTCAGTGTCCTTTTGATAAGGCACAATCTGCGCCTCTTTGTATCTCCTCCTTTTTAATACCATTCTTTGCTCCTGGATCTGGTAATACTCAAGGGTCTCTATGACAAAGTAATAGATTTTCATTTATTTTTCCAAAAACAACCCCACAAAGACACACAGAGCCCCTACAGGATCACTCTGCGTGCTGCTGAATGGATCTCAGGACTGGGAGTATTATGTAAGATGGCATTAATACACAGAGTATGTGCACAAAAACATCTTCGTAAGAGATTACACGTGCCGCGCAAGTGGTTTTTACATTGCCGTGCATAGATTTCAGCTTTTAAGCGTCTTTCAATGTCTTCATGTTTCCTATGACGCAAAGGGGTTAAAAGAAGAGACCTGTCCATTCTTCAGGCGGAGGCGCTCGCTAGTTTATAGAACACAAGTTTGGAAAAATAGCAAAAAGTGACCAAAGACTCTTCAAGACATAAGATGCCAACATGCCCTTAAAGGGAACCTGTCACCAGGTTTTTGCCATCCCACCTGAAAGCAGCATAATGTAGAGATAGAGACCCTGATTCCAGCGATGTGTCACTTACTGAGCTGCTTGCTGTCATTTTGATAAAATTAAGTGTTTCTTTCTGTTGCAGATTTAGCAGTCTGTGACTATACCAGACTTCCTGTCAGCAGGCCAAGGAGACTTCTACTTTTATCAAAACTACACTGAGCAGCCCAGTGAGTGACACATCGCTGGAATCGGGATCTCGGGTCCTATATTATACTACTCTCAGATTAGGTTGCAAAAACCTGGCGACAGGATCCCTTTAAGCGTCTTCCTCCTGAAAGACTCGCTCAGTTTGCACAAGTCTACCCAAGGGTAAGTGCAGATGGTTTTTTTTTTAGAGGTCTTTTGGAGTTGATCTGCTCTGAAAGATGCTTGAAAAACATTTAAATCGTTTTCCTATTGTCAGACTGTGTTGCTGGTTGTATTTTCAGTCCTTTGAGTTTTTACTTTATAAGTTTTGAAAAATGTCTAGTAGGGGGAAAAAAACAGAGAGAAAGAATGCTCCAAACTATGCAAGAAAATACAAGAAAAACACACTTCAGAGGAAAAAAAAAAACCACAAATCTGTTAGTGCAAACTCAACGTACACACAGATTAAGCTCATGGGTCCCTGATGTGAAAGCTCCAATGGGGCCCTCAATTAGTTCAAATCTTGAATAACAATAGTCTTTTGCTATAGGCCAAAGGGACGTTTGGGCCCCCCTAGGCTCCAGGGCCCGGGTGCAACTGTAACCCCTGCACCTGTTGTAGTTACACCCCCGGGAAGAAGTTGCGCTTCACTTACAGATCAGCTATGTACTTAGATTTATGTTCCTTATATTAAAGCGCCATCTAGTGGTAAAAGATAAACACGACAGTTAGCAGCACTAATCAAAATTTGTAGAGTTCCCCTGTCCAGTTGTGATCCGTTAGATCGGATCCAGCACAATCCATTGTGTAAACACAACTTTTTGGGTCCGTTTTGAAAAATACATTTTTTGCAGGATCCATTTTTTTTAACATTGGAGTCTATGGAAAACAGATCCGTCACCTTTCTCCATAGACTCAAATTCTAGAAAAATGGATTCTGCAAAAATCAATTCTTTCAAACCAGACAAAAAAGTTGTATTTGAACAATGGATTGTGCTGGGTCCGATGTAGCCGATGATTACTGGACAGGGGAACTCAGACTTACAGAGATAGAAGCAGTCATCTTTGTGATGCAAAAATACATTCAAGTCATTGTCTGGCAAACAGTGACTATGGTACGGCTCGTCACGGAGGTAAATGAACCCTACTGATAAATGTGTTTATATATTTATCACAGTAACCTGGAGCCTGATGGCCAGCGGCGTAACTTGAAGCTCATGTGCCCCAATGTGAAAACTCCAAGGGGCCCCCAAATACTGCAAATCTTTAATAGCATTAGTCTTTTTCTATAGGCCAAAATGACAGCATCTGGTATGGAATTAATAGCGCTATATAAATGAATAAATATTATTATATATTATTATTATTCTCCAGGGCTCCATCTCCCCCCTCGCTGCTGGTACCACGCCCGGTGGGCGGTCTCTCTGGCTGTATTCTCCACCCCCCCCCCCCTTACTGCTTCCCCCCCGGAGGGTGGTGCACCAATAAACACTTACATGTAGGTAAAAACAAAAGAGTACACAGTTGGTATCGCTGCATTCAGTGTCAAACCTTTCAATAGATGTGTCAAAAATGGATGTTTTTTCATTATACCACCAGAAAAGTGTGACAAAACGCGATAAAATGTTCAACGTGAATAAAAATAGCATCGCTAAAAAAATAAGTCCCCACGCTGCTGCATTTGCAGAAAAATAAAATGCCTATAACTTCCAGAATTGAGCAATGCAAAAATGATTCTTTTTCTATAAAATTGTTATTATTGAGTAAAAGCAGCAAAACATAAAAAGCAACATAAATGTGTTCTCACTGTAATGTACTGACCTGGAGAATAAAGCTGTTTTATCAAGTTTACGATACAGTGAACAGCATAAAAAGTAAAAAATAAATAAAAATAAAAAATAAAAATCCTGAATTGCTATTCCATGTTCATTCTGCCTCCCAAAAACCGGAACAGAAAACTATCAAAAAATGTTATGTGCCCGAAAATGGTACCAATGAAAAAATTAACTCATCTCGCAAAAAAGCAAACCCTCACATGAAATATATGGCGATCCAAAAATTTTTTTTTTAGAAAAAAAAAAAAAAGGGGGGGGGGTTTTGGGTGCAATTGTAGCCACACATAAAACAATACGAATCTGATATCGCATTAATTCAAAGAATAGACTCGTCTAACCTCTCATACCGCGCAGTGAACAGCATGAAAAATAAATAAAAGCAATTCTTGGCTTGCTGTTGATTTGTTCATTCTTCCTCCCAAAGATCAGTCAGGTTCGGCTCACATTTATCCTGCGTTCTACATTAACTGCTTACACATGATTCCGACAGATTCCCCATCACGAGTCAGAGGGAGCCACCTTGGACTCAGTCTGCCCTATAATCTGGCGGTGTCCATCTTTTCAATGGTGCATGAAGGTGTGGTTGACCCCAGATTCAAGCGCTTCTAAAAAGGACACCACTGAACAGAGGCCGGATGGGAGTCCACAGTAACTCTGCTGCCTCATTAAAGTGAATGGATCCCCTCAGGACTGTCATCTGAATCACATCTTTGCTGATGTAAGAGCACAAGATAAATGTGATCCAAAATTTTAGGCAAAAATGTGCTCAATAAAAACTTCAACCTCAATCCACAAAAAAATACCACTCAGGTCAGTCATCTGTAAACAGAAATATTGGGGGCTTCTAGGTTAGTTGTAGCATAAAGAATCTGGAAGAGCACTGACTCCTCTCCAAAAGAAATGTACAAAAACATGCACTCCCAAATCCAATTGCCCTCCTCTCTTCTGAGCCCAAGTGCCCTTAAACCACATATAGCGTCCTAATGTTTAGCATTACAATAGTAAAGGGAGCCCGCTTAATTTAGAGGGTGCGTGTCTCCAGCAGCACGAGCTCGGCACAATCTGTGAGCACTACATGGCAGATTTGCAATTTGCACTCAAGGCTACGTCAGAAGCTTCAATTTAATGAACGATGTTGTTAGTGATCACATGCATGCGAGCTCGCCAACAACATCGTTCAGATCGCTGGTGAGCTGTCACACAGGCCAGCGAGCAAGCTGGTATCCAAGGTAAACAGCGGGTAACTAAGCTCCGCACGGCACTTAGTTACCCGCAGTTTACCTTGGATACCAGCTCCCAGCTCTTGCTGTGAGGCGCTGATCGCTGGTCTCCCACTGTCACATGCAGTGATGCTGCGCGTGCAGAGGGTGACCATCGATAGATTTGTGAACATGTTCACAAATCTGCGATCAATGACTGATTGTTGACAGGTGTCACACGCAACGATGTTGTTCACGACATCACTGCAATGTCACCAAAATGGTCACGTTGCAACAATATCGTGAACGATATTGAAGCCTTTAATAATGTCCATTGCTGCTTGTTTCTGAAAAACACCCATGAAGTCAAAAATCAACCTATAGATAAACCCTTAGGGTACCTTTACACGTCGCGATATCGCAATGCAACATCAACAAAAAGTCACGTGGTACGGCCGTTGCAGTTGATATCGTTCGTACGTTGTGTCGTGTAAATGGGCAATGCAACTTTTAAAAAATTGTAGGTACGATATTGCAAGTCCTTCAACCGTACGATATTGCATAGGCGATGTGGCATGATCGTGCTGTCTGACGGCGCAACTACGATCTTGTTCGCAACTTCCCCTTTCATTACAATGTCAATGCTCGGTCACTGGGTTGCTCATACCCAGCGCACAAAAGTTGAGGACAACAGCCTAGTTGCGCTGCCTGCTGATATCTCCCTGTGTGATATCTACTATGCGATCTTGGACAAGTGCCAAAAACGTGTGCGCTCCCGTGAAATTGTATGCGATATCGGAACGATATCGCGACGTGTAAAGGTACCCTTAAGGTACTATCACACTCTGCAATTTTGCTACCAGATTCACTGGCAATCTGCTGGTTGCAGTGAAATCATGGACACATTGTTCTATCTTGTTGCCGTGTGCAAATGGAACAATGTGTCCATGATTTCACTACAACCAGCAAATTGCCAGTGAAATTGCAAGCAATATTGCCGCGTGTGACGGTACCTTTAGAGAGGTGCACGTTCCAAAATGGGTTCACTCGAGGGGGGGGAATTGTGCTAGTCTGGCACTTAGGGGCTCTGTATATGAAGTTCGCTGCAAACTATTGTATCGAAAAAAGAGAATTTTGTTTACTTACCGTAAATTCTTTTTTCTTGAATCATTAATGGGAGACCCAGACAATGGGGTTTAGGCAGTCTGCCCTCCGGAGGCCACACTAGGTACTACAAGTTTTTTGTAGTCTCCGCCCCTCCGCCTATAAACCCCCACTGCAGGAGCAGATCCCCAGTTTAGTTCATAAGCTGCGAGGAGGCAACCCACACCACAACTCTCGGCATGGCCGCGAACCATGCAAGCCAAAGAAGCCGGAGCCAAGAGGTTCAAAAACACAACAAAACGTCCAACGGGACAACTGGGTGGGTGCTGGGTCTCCCATTAATGATTCAAGAAAAAAGAATTTACGGTAAGTAAACAAAATTCTCTTTTTTCTGATCATCATAATGGGAGACCCAGACAATGGGGATGTCCTAAAGCAACACCCCAGGGCGGGAAAAAAAAAACTCCTTTGAGACGTTTGATGTGCGGGGCACCTCAAAGGTGAGCCACCGCCGCCTGTAGGACCACCTGCCCAAACTCGCATCCGCAGAGGCATGGGCATGTACCATGTAATGTTTGGTAAACGTATGGAGGCTAGACCAAGTGGCTGCCTGACAAACTTGTTGAGCCGAAGCCCTGTGCCGCAGAGCCCAAGAGGCACCCACGGCCCTGGTAGAGTGAGCCTTCAATCCCACCGGGAGCGGCATACCAGAAGAACGGTAAGCTTCCTGAATAGGAGCCTTGATCCACCGAGCCAAAGTAGATTTGGAGGCCGGGGAACCCTTACGGGAACCAGCCGTAAGGACAAACAGAGAGTCTGAGGTGCGTACCGAAGCAGTCCGAGACACATAAATCCTGATAGCCCTCACTAGGTCCAGAGTGTGCAACTCTTTCTCACACCGGTGAATCGGTGTAGGGCAAAAAGAAGGGAGAACAATCTCCTGATTAATATGGAAAGGTGACACCACCTTAGGCAAGAATTCGGGCCTCGTACGCAACACCACCTTATCCTGATGAACCACCAGGAATGGGGACTTGCACGAGAGCGCTGCCAGTTCCGAGATCCTCCTGAGCGATGTAATGGCCACCAGAAAAACCACTTTCTGGGACAGACGAACTAGGGAAACATCCCTCAAAGGCTCAAAAGGAGGCTTCTGCAACGCCGCCAGGACCACATTGAGGTCCCAAGGATCCAGAGGACGTTTGTACGGCGGAACCACTCGGCTAACCCCCTGCAGAAACGTACGGACCGTTGGAATCTTAGCCAAACGCTTGTCAAACAGCACCGACAGTGCCGACACTTGACCTTTCAGCGTACTGAGAGACAGTCCCATCTCCATTCCTGATTGAAGGAAGGAAAGCAACGTTGGGAGACGGAACGGCCAAGCCTTCTTCCCAACTGAAGCGCACCAGGAAAAGAAAATTTTCCAAGTCCTGTGATAGATCTTTAACGAGGCCGGCCGTCTGGCCCTGGTCAAAGTGGAAACAACCGAGGAAGAAAATCCTCTGGAAGTCAAGAGCCAGGACTCAAGGGCCACACAGTCAATTTGAGGGCCGCGGAATTGAGATGGAAGAACGGACCCTGAGATAGTAGATCCGGTCTTTCTGGCAGTCTCCACGGCTCCCCGTCTGCGAGCTGCCACAGGTCCGGATACCAAGACCTCCTGGGCCAATCCGGCGCCACTAGAATGGCTCTGCGACATTCCGTCCTGATCTTGCGCAGGACCCTGGGAATCAATGCCAACGGCGGGAACACATACGGAAGATGGAACCTGGACCAATCCTGGACCAGTGCGTCTGCTCCCAGAGCCTGAGGGTCCCACGACCGCGCCATGAACTGCGGAACTTGATGATTGAGCCGAGAGGCCATCAGATCCACATCTGGAGTCCCCCATTGGCGACAGATGGACTGGAAGACGTCCGGGTGTAGAGACCACTCTCCGGCGTCCATGCCTTGCCGACTTAGGTAGTCGGCCTCCCAATTGTCCACTCCGGGGATGTGGACCGCTGAGATCAACGAATCGTTGTCCTCCACCCATGACAGAACGCGGTGGACTTCGGCAAGGGCCTGGGCACTTCGAGTCCCGCCCTGATGGTTGACGTACGCGACGGCCGTCGCGTTGTCCGTCTGAATAGGTGTTTTCCTGCCAGAAAACGGCGGAAAGCCAGAAGCGCCAGGTAAATCGCTCTGATTTCCAGGACATTGATGTGTAGGGAGGACTCTGACACCGTCCAGAGACCCTGAGCCCTGTGCTCTAAGAACACCGCACCCCAGCCTGTCAGGCTGGCATCCGTGGTCACTACCAACCACGAAGGTTGCAGGAAAGACCGTCCCCGTGCCAAGTGACGGGGCTGAAGCCACCAATGAAGAGATTCCTTCGTCTGGTGAGAGAGAGAGACCACTCTGTCCAGAGATGATGTCCTCTTGTTCCATTTGTGGAGAATCTCCAGTTGCAAAGGGCGGAGATGAAACTGCGCAAAAGGCACTGCTTCCATTGCAGCCACCATGCGCCCCACTAGCTTCATTAATCCCCTCAGAGAGGATCGTGGGGAATGAAGAAGGGCTCGAACCGCCGACTGGATGGAGATCTGCTTCTCGCGGGGTAGCAATACCAGTGCCGGGGCCGTGTGAAAATCCATGCCCAGATAAGTCAAAGACTGGGTCGGTACTAATGCGGATTTTGGGAGATTCAAGATCCACCCAAACTGTTCCAGAGTCCTGAGGGTTGCGTCCAGGCTCCCCTGACACAGCTCCTTCGACTGGGCCTTGATCAGTAGATCGTCCAGGTAAGGGATCACGGCATGACCCTGTGAATGCAGGGTTGCCACCATGGCCGTCATCACCTTTGTGAAGACCCGCGGGGCCGAGGCCAGACCGAACGGCAATGCCACAAACTGGAAGTGTTCTTCCCCCACTGCAAACCTGAGCCAGCGTTGATGTGCTGGTGCAATGGGCACATGCAGGTAGGCATCCTTCACGTCTATGGAAGCCAGGAAGTCTCCCTGAGAAATGGCTGCAATCACCGAGCGCAGGGATTCCATGCGAAACTTTCGCACTTGCACATGTTGGTTGAACAATTTCAGATCCAGTACCGGGCGAAACGAACCGTCCTTCTTCGGAACAATAAAGAGGTTTGAGTAAAACCCTCTGAAACGTTCCCCAGACGGTACAGGGATCACAACTCCGTCCCTTTGAAGACCAATCAGAACTTGGTGAAAAGCCTGAGCCTTCTCCGGTGACGGAGAGGAGAGAAAGAACCGGTTTGGAGGAAAGGACTTCAGCTCGATCCTGTAACCCCGAGAGACAATGTCTCTCACCCACCGGTCTTGAACGTGAAGAAGCCATACGTCCTGAAACAGGGCCAGGCGTCCTCCAACCGGTGGGGTGGTAGGAGTCGAGAGCGAGTCATGCAGAGGTCGCCTTGGGGGCGGCAGCTGCTGCGGCCCCCGCTGGCTTCTTCTGGCGATTCTTGTTATGCCAGGGACCAGCGGTTTTACCTCCTTTGTCCGACCGTGCGGACGAGGTAGAAGAGTGCGAGCTGGGACGAAAGGACCGCTGTCTGTGGTTCCATTTCTGAGATCTCTGCGGCTTGGGCTTGTTCTGAGGGATCTTCTTCTCAGTAAACTCCTTAATTCGCTTATCCAGCTCGTCCCCAAAAAGCCTATCGCCCGAAAAGGGCATGACTTGCAAAATCCTCTTGGACACCTTATCCGAGTCCCAGAGACGCATCCACAGCAATCTGCGCAAAACCACAGCATTAGCAGAGGCCACTGCATTCCGACTAGCTGTTTCAAAAGCAGCCGATCTGGCATATTCAGCATAGGCCTTAGCCTTGTTTGCCAGAGCCGCCACTTCCGGGTCAGACCCCGGGATATCGGTGATCCCCTCCAGACATGCAGTAATAGCCTGCAACGTCCAAACCATAGAAAAATTTGGGGCGAAAGAAGAACCCACAGCCTCATATATAGACTTAGCATATGACTCGCATTGCTTGTCAATAGGATCCTTCAGAGAGGAACTATCCTCTGCCGAAAAAAGAGAATGAGCGGCAACTCTGGTCAAGGAAGCATCCACCCTAGGGGAGCGCGACCATTCCTCCAGAACCTCCTTAGGAAAAGGATAACGTGAATCCTTAGTCTTCCTAACAAAACGCCTCTCAGGATGTTCCCTGGGCGTCCTGACTACTCTCCAAAAATTGGAATGGTCAGTGAACAGACCACGGGACTGACCCAAGGGTGGCAGCCACTGGAAAGATTCCTTCTGCGGTCTATCCACCACCGCAGCCGGGGGAATGAGCCCAGGGTCTCGTTAATGGAGGAAATCAAGTCCTCCACACCGTCCCCTGGACCCTCGGAAGGAGCCTTGTGGTGCCGGGGCTCAGGGCCAGGGTCTCCACCCTCATCATTACTATCAGATGGATGTTCCTCATCAGAGGAATGATGTTCACCATCCTCGGGGGTATCCTCCCAGCGGGGTCTCTTATGAGAACCCTCTCCCTGCCTGGGGTTAACCCCTAGGGACCCCGTATGGGGGGCTGAATCAGACAGCCTCCTCAGTATAGCCTCCAATGATTGCGACATGGAAGACATTCTGGACACTACAGTGTCATTAAAGGACCTCTGTACATCCCATGGCCCTGCCTCCACCTGAACCTCAGGGGAGAGCAGTGGTGCTGCAGCATCTGAGCCAGAAACACCGGGGCTAGTCCCAGTGAGACCGCAAGCTGCGCATACGCCATCCCCAGCCACCTGTCCCATGCACTGATTGCAGGCCTTGGACCTCGTGGCGGCAGCCTTCTTCCCAGTTTTAGCCATACTGGGACCGCACCGGGCAGTAAGGGTTTAACACCGGACACCCGGCGGAATACCGACCAGGAAAAAACGGTGATCAGAGTGGCACCTGTGTGACCCCTTCGGGCAAACTGCTGCTTCTCCCTGGAGCGCGATGTGTACGCTTCAAATCCCTTGCCGGAATGAGGAGAAAATGGCCGACGCGCCACTAATGAGTGGGCGCGGCTAAGCAGAAGCCCGGGGAAAACAGTGCACACATAGGCCGGGAGGAGCGTGACGTCACCGCCCAGAGGGGTACGTGTACTCCTCCGGATCCGCACACAGTGAGGAAAAAAGGCGCCAGAACCCTCCTGTAATGGCGGCCGTCACACACACACTGTCATGCCAACACCCGCAATACGGATGACAATAAGGGGTGCCCCTTACCCAGGGCTCCCCCTCCCCAGAACCGCATGCCCCGAAGGAAAACACAGAGGTTCCAAAGTCATGGTTACATCGCGATAGATACCATGTCCCCCCAGGCCCACATAAGGAGATACAGAGTACCTTAATAAACGGGTCTACGTCCGGTACCGGTCCAGCGGGCAGCGGACGGGGGGTTCAGGCTCCGGTCAGCATGTAAATCCTCCAAGGATAGCCGCAGACCGGAACGGAGCTGTGCAAGGCTCCAGGGCTCCACCTCACCAGAGCACTTCAGAAGTGAGTAGTGAGGGAGCGCGGCATAGCACCAGGCCAGACATTAAAGTCCGCGTCCAGGCCCAAGGGCCACGGACCAAGGTACCTCGACCTGTATGCACCCAAAGGTGGACAGGGAGTATGCCGGGGGTCCCCCATTCAGGGACCCACTTTTCTTCATGCTGCATCACAAAATCCCTAAGCAAAATCTTCTGTGATGTGCAAGTCAGAGGTGTGATCTCCGAGCACACTGAAGTAAGACTGGGGATCTGCTCCTGCAGTGGGGGTTTATAGGCGGAGGGGCGGAGACTACAAAAAACTTGTAGTACCTAGTGTGGCCTCCGGAGGGCAGACTGCCTAAACCCCATTGTCTGGGTCTCCCATTATGATGATCAGAAAATAATACTCCAAACAGTTGTTTTTCACCACATATGGGGTATCGGCGTACTCAAGAGAAAATGCACCACAAACTGTATGGTCTATGTTCTCAGGTTACCCTTGGGAAAATAAAAATTTGGAGCTAAAACAACATATTTATGGGAAATTTTATTTTATCTGCTCAAGGTTATAAAATTATGTAAAGCACCTGGCGGTTCAAGGTGCTCACCACACATCTAAATAAATTCCTTGAGGAATATAGGTCTGGGAACTTGCTCTCTACCTTATGGAGAGACGTTTTCTTGCAACCATAAGTAGACAATCTCCTCCCCTACTTAACTGTCTTCTTATGGTTGCAGGAAAACTTCTCTCCATAAGGCAGATAGCAAGTTCCCAGACCTTGTCTTAGCCCACTCACACAGCCAGATCAGAATATCCCACACGTTACACTGATGAGGGGCAGTTACCCCGAAACACACCGTCTGTAGTTTGGCGTTCTGATCTGGCACAAATCCCTTAGTCATATTAAAAAGCTTGTTGGAAAGCGATTATGACTTTGAGGAGCTGCTTAAAGGTGGCGCTGGAGTTCTTCCACTTCCTTACTGAAGTGCAAATTTGAGGAATATAGTTTCCAGAATGGGGTCATTTGTGGGGGTTTCCACTGTTTAGGCACATCAGGGACTCTCCAAACACGACATGATGTCAGTTAACATTTCCAGCTAATTTTGTTCTCCAAAATTCAAATTGTGTTTCTTTCCTTCCGCGCCTCATTGCTTTAGTTCCTGTGAAGCACCTTAAAGTGCACCTGTCAGCTCGTTCTACCCCCTAACCTATCACTACCTGTCTCTGCACCTTGCTAGCTGATCCCTAACCATCCCTCTCTGATCTAAAAGTGCCCTATAAAGTTTAAGAAAAATTATTTATAACTTACATGCAGTCTCCTGTTTATGCCTTGTTCATATGGCAGAGCAGGAATCTGGAGCGGACGTCAGGACAAATGATTTGCATGAGGATGAGTGACAAAGAGGAGGAGGGGAGGAAAGCATAAACAGCACAGCAGGAGGCGGCACAGAGAGGCAGAGGTGGAGGGAATGGCCCCAGTCAATTGAGCTCACTCCAGCCACAGGCACTACCTCCATGGCTCCTAACAGTGAGTTTTCCTGAGGCTATATCTCGGGGTACACAGCACACAGACACACACAAAGTATTCTACCCTCTAAGTAGGGCTGGGCGATTAATCGAATTAATTCGATTAATTCGCCCCCTGCTGTGGCCACGATTGTGGTTTTATTAACAATCGTGTAATTCGATTTAAAATAGCGCCGCTTTGCATTGTGGGTGTTGTAGTTTCTTAGGAGGAGCAGCCGTCACTATGTACAGGGAAAGAACTTCAACTCCCAGCAGACGTTGCCTGTGTTGGCCGGGTCGTAAGTCCCGCCCCCTCATACACCGTCCCCGCCCCCCCCCCTCGTCATCATCAGGCCCGCTCATTGGCCCGTGCTCTTGCCCTCCTGCACTGCGCGGGAAGAGAAGAAATGAGAGCCGATGAAGAGGATTGTGCTGGAGGAAGGAGAAGCAGCTGAGAAGCAGTTCCAACCTCCGGGTAAAAAGGTTAAAGACCTCCTGCTGTGACTGTGCTGTGCAGGCAGAGAGAAGGAGTGAGTGGGGGAGGGGCTGCCCGGGGACAGCTGCTGGGAGCAGGAGAAGCTGGGTATGTAGCCCCTTCCTGCAGCAGAAAGAAGTGTATGTGTGAGGTATCTGTAAAATGTGTGCCGTGTGTCTCTGTGTGCCGTGTGTCTCTGTGTGCCGTGTGTCTCTGTGTGCCGTGTGTCTCTGTGTGCCGTGTGTCTCTGTGTGCCGTGTGTCTCTGTGTGCCGTGTGCCGTGTGTCTCCGTGTGCCGTGTGTCTCCGTGTGCCGTGTGTCTCCGTGTGCCGTGTGTCTCCGTGTGCCGTGTGTCTCCGTGTGCCGTGTGTCTCCGTGTGTCTCCGTGTGCCGTGTGTCTCCGTGTGCCGTGTGTCTCCGTGTGCCGTGTGTCGCCGTGTGTCGCCGTGTGTCTCCGTGTGTCTCCGTGTGTCTCCGTGTGTCGCCGTGTGTCTCCGTGTGTCGCCGTGTGTCGCCGTGTGTCGCCGTGTGTCTCCGTGTGCGAGTTGTATCTGTGTGTAATGTCTCTGTGTGTGAGTAGCGGGGTGCAGAAGGACAGAGGAGCAGCAGGAGGGACAACGGAGAGGAGGACGGGTGCAGGAGGAGAGAGGAGCAGCAGGAGGGACAAAGGAGAGGAGGACAGGGGTGCAGGAGGACAGAGGAGCAGCAGAAAGGACAAATGAGAGGAGGACGGGGTGCAAGAGGAGCAGCAGGAGGGACAGGAGAGGACGGGGTGCAGGAGGACAGCCGAGCAGCAGGAGGGACAGGGAAGAGGAGGACAGGGGTGCAAGAGGAGCAGCAGAAGGGACAGAGGAGAGCAGGACGGGGGTGCAGGAGGACAGAGGAGCAACAGGACAGGGGTGCAGGACGACAGAGGAGCAGCAGGAGGGACAGCAAAGAGGAGGACAGGGGTGCAGGAGGACAGAGGAGCAGCAGGAGGGACAAAGGAGAGGAGGACAAAGGTGCAGGAGGACCGAGGAGCAGCAGGAGGGACAGCGAAGAGGAGGACAAAGGTGCAGGAGGACCGAGGAGCAGCAGGAGGGACAGCGAAGAGGAGGACAGGGATGCAGGAGGACAGAGGAGCAGCAGGAGGGACAAAGGAGAGGAGGACAGGGGTGCAGGAGGACAGAGGAGCAGCAGGAGGGACAAAGGAAAGGAGAACGGGGGTGCAAGAGGAGCAGCAGGAGGGACAGAGGAGAGGAGGACGGGGGTGCAGGAGCACAGAGGAGAGGAGGACGGGGGTGCAGGAGGACAGAGGAGCAGCAGGAGGGAGAGCGGAGAGGAGGACAGGAGCAGCAGGAGGGACAAAGGAGACGAGGACGGGGGTGCAGGACGGTGGTGCAGGAGGACGGGGGTGGTGGAGGACAGAGGAGAGGAGGATGGGGGTGCTGTATACATATACTGTGTGTATGATATATACTGTGTATGCTGTATACATATATAAAAAAAAAAAATCGAGATTTAAATCGAAAATCGTCCATAGGTTTAAATAAAATCGAGATTTTGATTTTTTCCAAAATCGCCCAGCCCTACCTCTAAGATAGTTGTGAAGGGTTGGTTAACTGAGATAGCCTGAGATAACCCTTCTGGCCGATGTGAGTTACTAAAAGTATTGTCTTAAGGCCAGAGACACACTATGCGAGAAACTCGCATGAATCTCGCATGACTTATCTGAACAGCCCCTGCCACTCTGAATGAGAGCACGTCAGTTGCTTGTGTTACTATGCAGCTGACCTGCTCCCATCCAAAGAGGGGGAGGGCGAGCTGGGTGAGTCATGCAAGTATCTCACATAATGTGTATCTTCCCTAAGACTGAGAATGTTAATGGTAGCAGATGATATTGGCTGAAAGGCATTTTTGTAAGGGAATACAACACTAACTTTCAGTCGCAGGGGGGCTATCCTAGGACCACCTATTGGACTAGAAGAGAAGGAAGCTTTATTGAACCTACGCCAACATGGGTGGTCAGTGATTTTGTTGATGACACAACAACCGTCCCAGGGCAGATACCTGCACCTTCACAGAGCTGGTGGAGTGGCCTCATTCAAGGCCTTTTTACAGGAATTCTGATACTTCTGAAAGTGGATCTTCTTGTTCGCCCGATAGATTCCATCCAGAGAATTCTAGGAACTCGTCCAGACCTTCGTGTGTTTAAGGGCCGCTTTACACACACCAACTTCTGTGACCAACTTCTGAACAGATCTCTGGTTGCAGTGAAATCATGGACACATTGCTCCATATTGTGGCTGAGTACAAATTGAACAATGTGTCCATGATTTCACTGCAACCAGAGATCTGTTCAGATGTTGGACACAGAAGTTGGTGTGTGTAAAGCGGCCCTAAGGGACATAACCTTCTTCCTATTTAGGAGGGTGGAGACCAATGTCCATGAGAATCTCCTGGCCCATAATAATAATCCCCTTTCAAGGTCCCGGCAGTCAGGTGTAGAGGCTGTAAATCTGAGAGTGGCTGATTGGGCCTGGGACAGGAGATCTGAATCTTACGGCAGGATCCAAGGGTGTGAGATCGACAGCCATGAAAACCACACTCTCTTTGGCCAGAAGGGAGCAATCATTATGACTCTGACCCCCTCCTTGCATATCTTCTCTTTCACTACCGCGACCAGAGGAAAGGATGGGAAGGCGCAGGCAAGATGACAATCACACTTTTGCAAAACGAAAGCCAACTCAACCCATTCAGGAAATCCCCAGAGTTTAAAAGAAAATCATTTCTCTACCTGATGACTTTCGCTGGTAGATGAATTGAAGAAGTCTCGTCTATTTCTGCAAACACCCATACAGCACAGATTTGACTGAAAACTGCCTGATTTAAAGTCTAATAGACCATCAATGGGCTAAAAAAAATAAAAATAAAAAAAGCAATCCATCAAAGAGATAGCTGAAATATTAGGAGTTACCAAACCAATAGTTTGGTGTAGTGTAAAAAAGGAAAAAAGAGCGCAATAGTGAGGTTGGGAGCTTAAAGAGGCCTGGACATTCATGGAGGAAAACAGTGGTGGATCATCATAGAATCATCATTATGGTGAAAAAAAGCCCCTTCACATCATCCCAAATGAAGAACACTCCAGACAGTCGGTGTTTCAGTATTTCAAGTCTACTATAAAAGGGAGGAGGAGCAAATACAAATGGGTTACTACAAGATACAAAACACAAAGGGGTCACCACAAGGTGCAAACACAAAGGGGTCACCACAAGGTGCAAATCACAAAGGGATCACCACAAGGTGAAAACACAAAGGGGTCACCACAAGGTGCAAAACACAAAGGGGTCACCACAAGGTGCAAAACACAAAGGGGTCACCACAAGGTGCAAAACACAAAGGGGTCACCACAAGGTGCAAAACACAAAGGGGTCACCACAAGGTGCAAAACACAAAGGGGTCACCACAAGGTGCAAATCACAAAGGGGTTACTACAAGATACAAACACAAAGAGGTCACCACAAGGTGTAAACACAAAGGTCACCACAAGGTGCAAACACAAGGTGAAAACAAAGAAAAAACACAAAGAATAACCACAAGGTGCAAAACACAAAGGGGTTACTACAAGATACAAACACAAAGAGGTCACCACAAGGTGCAAAACACAAAGGGGTCACCACAAGGTGCAAACACAAAGGGGTCACCACAAGGTGCAAAGTGTAACCACAAGTTGCTAATACAAAAGGTAACCATAGGTTGTAAACCATTAATCAGCCTTAGAAAATAAAAATCCAGATTAGACTCTGCCAAAAAAAAAAAAAAAAAAAAAAAAAAAAAAAAATCTAAAAGAAGCCGTCCGGTTGTGAAAAAGCAAACTGTGGCCAGATGTAACCAAGATCAACCTGAACCAGAATGATGGGGGAGAAAGTATGGAGAAGGCTTGCAACAAATCATAATCCAAAGCACAGCACGTCCTCTGTAACACATGGTGGAGGCAGTGTGATGACCGGACATGCAGGGGTCACTAGTGTTTATTGATGATGTGACTGAAGACAGAAGCACCTGGATGAATTCAGAACTGTACAGGGAGAGACGTTGTAAAGTCAACCAAATGTACCAAGGTGGAATGGACGGCGCTTCACAGACAGATGGAGAAAGACGCAAAACATACTGCCAAAGTAAAGAAGTGGAATATTCTGCAATGGCCGAGTCCTCACCAGATCTCACCCCATTGAGCTTCATTTCACATGCTTAAGACAAAATATAAGGAAGAAAGATCCTCAAAGAAACAACTGAAGTGACCGCTGTAAAGGCCGGGAAAGCCTCACAAAGGAGTAAATCCAGCGTTTGATGATGTTCATGGCTTCCAGACTTCAGGTAGGGTAAAATATAGGTTTGTACTGTGTCAGCCAGCAGATAGAAAAATATTGAAATGTGAGTCCTCACCTTTTAATGGCGAACTGAAAAGATGGTAAATAATAGCAAGCTTTCCAGACTACCAAGGTCTCTTCAGGCAGGTAGAAGACAAAATCTGATGTGGCACATACACACACAACATGACATGAAATACTGCAGTTCTTACCACAAATGGGACGGAGCAGAACAGGAATGAGATGGGGTGAAATGGTTGTGGCAGAAAATATCGGAACAGTTCACTGATAAGAAGTGTCAAGCTTTATTGTCCTCTAAGCTTAGGTTCACACCACGGTTTCTGGCTGTCAGGTTCTGCCCGGTGGTTTTGCAGGATGGACCGGACAGAACCCAACAGCTTTGAACAAAACAGAACCGGGGGCAAATATGCCCTCCGATCCGGTTTTCTGCCGGAAATCAGCAGCTGCCGCTGTCCAAGTGCTGAAATGTCAGCATAGCGGCTAGAGGGAGCAGTCCAGGTGCTGAAATGTCAGCCGGGGAGCTCACCAGGTGCTGAAATTCAGCTGAAAACAGCTGTCGCTCCTTCAGCACCCGGTCCGATCTTTTGTAGAGTCCGGCGCGATCCGACACCCATAGGCTCCCATTCTATTGGCGCAGGATACGGGAGGATCTGATTTGATCCAATTTTTGCATCGGACACAAAAATAAAAAAATCAAGCAAACTTCGGTTTTGTGTCCGATGCAAAAATTGGATACAATCGGATCCTCCCGGAAAATCACCAAACTGGACGCCAAATAGGCAAAATCTGGCACCATATGGATACATGGGGAGAAAAATCAGATCCGGGGCTGTCCGGTACACCGGTGGACAGCCCCGGAGACGAAAGACAGTGGTGCGAAACCGGCCTTAGGGTACCATTACACACACAGATAATTGGTGCAGAGATTGTTCGCAGATCTCTGGTTGCAGTGAAATCATGGACACATTGTTCTATTTTGTGGCTGTGTACAAATGGAACAATGTGTCAATGATTTCACTGCAACCAGAGATCTGCGAACAATCTCTGCACAATTATCTGTGTGTGCAACTGGGCCTTAAGGCTACGTTCACACATTGCGTATTTTGCTGCGCTTTTTTACGCGCGCTTTTCAAAATACGCAATGTGCCTTATGTCTGCCTGAAAAGTGAATGTGAAATTCACTTTGCAGTGCAGACATTGCGCAAAAATACGCAGTGCGTTTTCCGGGAGAAAGTGCAGCTCCGTAAACAATTGATATGTCAATTGTTTACGCAGCTGCTCCTGCGTATTCTCCCAGAGGGGATGAAGAATCCTGCTTCCTCCTCCCCTCTTTGACAGCTGTGACCGCCCATTAGATTTCGCAGTGTATTAATATACACTGTGAAATCTAAATTAAACAGAGGCAAATGTATAAAAAGAATCAATACTTCACCTGTCCGACGCCTTCTGCCGCTATCTGGTCTCCGATTCCAAGTGAGAGGTGTACTGACAGGACCTGTGGTGATGTCAGAGGGGCGTTCCCGGGCACTCGCGGTCATGTGATACATATCACATGACCGCGAACAGCCAATCAGCGCTGGGAACGCCCCGGGAACGCCCCCCCTCTGACGTCACCACAGGTTTTATCAGTACACCTCTCACTTACAACCGGAGACCGGACAGCGGCAGAAGGCACCACACAGCGGGAGAACGCACCGGACAGGTGAAGTATTCATTCTTTTTTATTTTACATACATTTGCCTCTGTTTAATTTAGATTTCGCAGTGTATATTAATACACTGTGAAATCTAATGGGGCTGTCACAGAGGGGAGGAGGAAGCTGGATTCTTCCTCCCCTCTGTGACATCACTGCGCTTTCTGGAGTAAAGAAAGCGCAGTGTGTGAAAGCCCCTGCGTATTTTGTTGCGCTTTTTTGCGCTGCCGAATAACGCGGCAAAAAGCGCGCGCAAAAAAGCGCAGCAAAATACGCAAATGTGTGAACGCAGCCTAAGACTTCAGATCGTCATCGCTGCAAAGCATTTTCTGCAACATATTAAAAATGGACACCATTTATGGTAAAGTTATTTTGTCTAATTACTTTTGAGCCCCTGAAAAGAAGAGGCTTTGGAGAAAAAAATGTTCAGGAGTTGCAACAATTTAAGTGGCCTTTCACATCAGCGTTTTCACTGATGTGCGGCCGATCTGGCAGGTGGCGCCGCATTTGCCGGATCAGCCGCCTAATGGTTGCACTTACGGCCTGGATCCGGCAAGGCCCATGCATTGTCTATGGGGCTTGCAGTCCAGTGCGGCAAGTGCAGTTCTGCGCACAGAAGGGCCTTGCGGATGAGGCAGATCCGGCTCGTTTTTTTCGCAGCCGCAACTGCCCGATCGCGGCAATAAAGCTCTTGCTGCAAGCCCCATAGAGAATGCATGGGGACCGACGCAAGTGCGGCCGCTAGGCGTCGATTGCGGCACATGCGGTTTTTTGTCTGGATCTAGACAGAAACACTGATGTGAAAGGGGCCTAAGTAAACCTAAAATTCCCCACTTCAATTGTACTCAGTTATTTCATTATAAATAAAAAAAATAATGGCATGCAGAACCCACATCACGAAGATTTGGTCATTGGCCAAATGTGTCTGGACCTGTGTGTTAACTTAAGAACTTTTTATTTTTTTAATTAATTTATTTTTTTTTTAAGCCCCATTAGGTGACTTGAACCTATCTTAATTGCATGTACTGTAATACCATAGTAATCACACAGTGTAAATTGCGGCCTCTTTTGAAGTTAAGCATATAGCGGAGCCAAGATGGGGACAACAGGAGCGTTCAGCAGGCGATCACCGGATGGCAGTATCAGCTGCTGTGTGCACACCGGCAGTGGAATAATTTAAAGGCGACTTTCAGAGACTGACAGCAGCAACTAAATGGTTAACAGCCGTGGCTGGAGAATGGTCAAGAGACAAATACTGACTATACAATATAGTGGCATGTGGAGGGAGCTCTGCTGCTGAATGTGGCCCTGCCATTGTAGCATGTAGAGTTGGTGTGGGGTGCCCAGGGCTCACCCTAACAGACTGGATTGAAACCCTTTCACCTAGGGATGCACAAAGCTTCCTTCAACTCCAGCTAACGGAAGCTCTATTCAGGCCGCCACACTTATTGTAGGATCTTGCAGTACAGAAAAACAGTAGTTATTATCAGACATATCTAATAAACCCTCAAGCATTTTTGGAATAAGTGCAGGAGCAGCACATTCCTCTTATTAGAAGCCATAGTGAAGAGCTTGGACGTGACATTAGATCTGATATTGCCGGATTCTGATGTCCGTGCCGTTGTGTCTGTACAAGATGATCCACTGATTAGATCTTCTACGTCTTGCACAGTCAAGCGTGTCGTACGTTTTACAGTCACTGACTGTCTTAGGCCGGTGCATGAGGCAGTGATGAGTTACGCTGTAGAGTCTACAAGAAGACATAACATTCTGTTTTGACAGATTAATATGTGATGCTCGTTAGGGATGATGGTCAGATTAGTAATAATGAGCTGTGCAGAGTCGGCCAATGTGAACACACAGGTTCGGTGTAAGTCACAAGCGCACATTCATATCCAAGTTATCCAAGAAAGGCACACTTGAGGGAGGATGAATAAATTGGGACCTCATTTTTGGGGACAAAAAAGAATTGGGGTTTGTCACAATGAACTCATGGTTTGGTCAAGTTAAAAGCTGGATCAAAATGTCAGCAAAAAATCATGCGATTATAAATAATTCTGACTGCCCTACTGATAATTACACACCAGTGAGAGGATCTGTGTTTGGAGTTGAACCTGCCAAGAAGAGCAAAGGCCATGAGAGCGGACAGAGGCTACAGCCAACCTCCTAAAAGTGGCTGTGACCTTAGGCTAGGAAAAGGAGTGCAGAGTTACAAAAGTTACCTGCGTAAGTAGCCACCAACCTCAGGGGGCCTCCACCAAGCTCAGAGGGCCTCAGCTGTTGGGTAGCCACGAAGCTCAGGTACGCCGCTGAGTAACTGCCAAGTTTGAGGGGGAAGGGGCCTCCGCCATTGGTAGCCTCAAGCTCGGGGGGGCCTCCACCGATGGGTAGGCGCCAAGCTCGGGGGGGCCTCCACCGCTGGGTAGGCGCCAAACTCGGGGGGGGGGGGGGGGGGGCTCCACCGCTGGGTAGGCGCCAAACTCGGGGGGGGGGGCCTCCTCCGCTGGGTAGGCGCCAAACTCGGGGAGGGGCCTCCACCGCTGGGTAGGCGCCAAACTCGGGGGGGGGCCTCCACCGCTGGGTAGGCGCCAAGCTCGGGGGGGGGCCTCCACCGCTGGGTAGGCGCCAAGCTCGGGGGGGGGGGCCTCCACCGCTGGGTAGGCGCCAAGCTCGGGGGGGGGGGCCTCCACCGCTGGGTAGGCGCCAAGCTCGGGGGGGCCTCCACCGCTGGGTAGGCGCCAAGCTCGGGGGGGCCTCCACCGCTGGGTAGGCGCCAAGCTCGGGGGGGCCTCCACCGCTGGGTAGGCGCACCAGCTCGGGGGGCCTCCACACGTGGGTAGGCGCCAAGCTCAGGGGGCCTCCACGTGGGTAGGCGCCAAGCTCGGGGGCCTCCACCGCTGGGTAGGCGCCAAGCTCGGGGGGGCCTCCACCGCTGGGTAGGCGCCAAGCTCGGGGGGGCCTCCACCGCTGGGTAGGCGCCAAGCTCGGGGGGGCCTCTGTCATTGGGTAGCCACCAGGCTCAAGGGGCCTCCTCCACTAGATAGCCACAAAGCTCAGAGGGGCCTCCAGTGGTGGATAGCCACTAAGCTAAAGGGCCCCTCACCGCTGAGTAGCCGCCAAGCTCGGGGTGGCCTCGCTAGTGGGAAAGCTGCCAAATTAGGGGGCATGCGCCGCTGGGTAGCCACCAAGCTGACGAGGACCTCTGCTATTGCGTAGCCCCAAGCTTTGGGGGGGGGGGGGGGGAGGGGTCTATGCGGTTGGGTAGCCACCTTATTCAATAGCATGTGTCATTTAGTTCAGCTCTGTGGGCGTGTACATCCCATAATCATAAAAGGCAGCGTCCATAGGTGGGAAAAAAAGAAAACATCAATAGTTCTGACTTAAATACAGACCCCGCTGAAGTCAATAACTGTGACAACGCCCAGGGCTGTGGAGTCAGTAAGCCAAACCTCCAACTCCCTCCTATGTGGCTCACGTTTAGGTAAATTTATTGTAGAACAATGTGAACACCAGGCTTTAATCGTTGTTATGATATAATAATCAAGATATTTAGACAGAACATAATGCATAATATTCAGCACACTCTGCATAGAACTACTGCATCAATTATTATATATTTTAGAAGTCAGAGTCAGCATATTTTACACCGACTCCACCAAAATGGACACCAACTCCACAGCCCTACCAGCACAGACGTCTCCTAAACAGTAATATGCTTAGTCCCTGGAAGCTGCGGTGCCCCTGAATCTCCACAATCGAGTGGAGAAAACTACACAAAGGTTTTTATGTACATTCCTGTTACTATGTGCGGGAATGTACAGTTTATAAGGCACAAATTGGTGAAAGATCCTCCTTAAAGCTGGCATGCTTTAGAGCTCACAGGGCAAGATGCACTAAATGCATCACATTTTGGGCTGTTTGTGCACCAAAAACTGAAATCAATGTCGGAATTAATATAAGAATAATTCTAGAATGCATGGAGGCTCAGTGGTTAGCACTGTATATGGAGGCTCAGTGGTTAGCACTGTATATGGTGGCTCAGTGGTTGGCACTGTATATGGTGGCTCAGTGGTTGGCACTGTATATGGTGGATCAGTGGTTGGCACTGAACGGTGGATCAGTGGTTGGCACTGAACGGTGGATCAGTGGTTGGCACTGAACGGTGGATCAGTGGTTGGCACTGACGGTGGTCAGTGGTTGGCACTGACGGTGGATCAGTGGTCGGCACTGAACGGTGGTCAGTGGTCGGCACTGAACGGTGGATCAGTGGTCGGCACTGAACGGTGGATCAGTGGTCGGCACTGAACGGTGGATCAGGGATCGGCACTGAACGGTGGATCAGGGATCGGCACTGAACGGTGGTCAGGGATCGGCACTGAACGGTGGATCAGGGATCGGCACTGAACGGTGGATCAGGGATCGGCACTGAACGGTGGATCAGGGATCGGCACTGAACGGTGGATCAGGGATCGGCACTGAACGGTGGATCAGGGATCGGCACTGAACGGTGGATCAGGGATCGGCACTGAACGGTGGATCAGGGATCGCACTGTTTTGCAGCGCTAGGGTCCTGGGTTCAAGGACGACATCTGCAAGGAGTTTGTATATTCTCCCTGTGATTGTGTGGGTTTCCTTTGGATTCTCTGGTTTCCTCCCACACATTAAAAGACATACTGATAGAGAATGTACATTGTGAACCCCAATGGACAGACGATCACTGTAAAGAGCTATGGAACTAATGGTGCTACATAACGGAGTAAAACAAATATATAAATAAATGCTCCTTTGCATGACCAAAATGCAAGATATACTGAACCACAAGGAGAGATTGGAGTGCGGAAGAAATTAAGTTTATAAAACTCAGAACATTTGGCAGCACAGCGAATATACAAAAATGTAAAGATGTCAATACCAGATCTTGGCGATCGCTTGCAGAATTTAGTTTATAATGCATCAAGATCCAAATAAAAATCACTCGACTGCCTGGCTCATCCGAAGTGATAAGTCTTATATAAAAGAGTCATGTCTCCTACACATCATGGACACGTCTGGTGCCATTTACACACCTGTTTTCATCTCTGCCTAGAAACATATATATCATATCCCATAAAATCATTTCTGAAGCATCTTTTCTTACACCTCGTGCACTGTGGTGTTACTCCATTACTCCTCCTGGAAATGTATGACCCGGTCAGAGTTTAGACTATGGAAAGGGTAATAGTATGCATTTCCCAAGGGATATCTGAGTAACACAACAATGCCTGGTTCTAAGATAACTGATCTTGGCATTATGTAATGACTTATTGTCAACAGCGACATTTCTTTAGTGGCCAATCCGTTTCCCCTATACGGACCATTCAGTTGTCAGCGAACTTACCGTCTTATTTGAAGAATATAAGACGGCTGCCTCAGGATGCATCGATGCACAGTGGATACACGTGGTTTTCACACGTGGATTGTGGATCCAGCGGCAGCCGTCTTATATGCTTCATACTAGTTGTGTGTCACACAACTAACCCAGGTGAGCAGTGACATGTCTTATTACTTCTGCGTTACTAGGATAAGACCTTGCGTTTCCTTTCTATAGTTGTTCGAACTTACCTTCAGGATATCCACATTTACCATTCTCAGGGTAGAATGTTTTTCGGATAGGTCCAGAAACTTTTTGGGTTTTCAAGAGACATTATATAAAAGTTTCTAACATGATCCTAGATCCTAAGCCCAATGGATCACTCTGGGAAAGGCCAGTGTGGATGGAAGCAGCAGCAATAGTTCTGGGTACGGTCACCGTGCTCTAATAAAAAGGTTGTTACCCATTTTTATTAGGATATAAATTAACTGATATAATTATTTGAGCGTTCATCATAAAATACACCTCACTGTCATTCCTAAAATATACAGCAACTTGGAAAATGAAAGAAAAAAAAAAAAAAAAGAAGTGACGATAAAGACGTGAACATTAGACGCTGGAACTTAAATCATTGCTGTCCGGAAAAAAAAAGGAAAATCCTTCAGAATCTGTGAAGCGGAAGAGGTGTAATCAGTTGATCACATCGTCAGGAGGATCGGTTGGTCTTCCATCCTGGCCCATAGAAAAAAAAAAAAAAAGAAAAGAAAAAAAGATCTTACCTTCTAGGTCACCAATTTTCTATGTGCTAAATTGAATGGTAGAAAAGAAAATGCCTGGTAGGAGCCTGTAGTCGACACAATACAGGTTCTCTGCCGGCGTTTGCTGCCATGGAAAACACGCAACCACTCATCTCATGTTCTAAAAAATTATAATCTTAAACCCATGAGCCAACGATATATCACTTTGCACAACTGTAGCACGAAAAGTAGTAACCCGAACGTGGTGCCGAGCAAGTCCGTCTCCTCCGAGCAGTCCAGTTCTCTCTCTCCGGCTAGCGCTCGTTTGGTCTCCGATCCTTATTGGCGTACTCGGCAAGCCTGTCATTCCTGAGCTATGCTTCTCAGTACATACTTCACTGTGTAGGCAAAGGCTGCAAATCCCACTATGACAAAGACATTGGCCAATGCGCCCCCCAAGAGTCCATGATTGCGATTTGGCTGTTGTAGACCCGGGTGATTTGCTGCTGCCAGGGGGACGTGACCATTCAAAAGTGCACCACCGTTCTGACCAATGTGAGCTTCTGTGTCCGGCACTACGTCGGGGAGGGGAAGTGTTTGTGGCCGGCTGTTTAACTCTTCTTGCGCTCGTTGCTTCTGCTTTATTTCCTATTAAAATTAGAAAAAAAAAAAGGAAGAGGAAACAATCAAACTTAAAAAGGAGAGGGGACAATATACAATCACTGACTCTCTGGATCAGAGGTGTCACAAGATACCAGTCCCTTCTCAATGCACAACCACAAGGTCGTAAGGGTTAGGTGAAGAGGTTGGCAAGCTGACAGGGTGCCCATCTATTCATGGGACTGACAGGCAGACGGGTACATCGCTCAGTAGATTCCATCAACACTGAATGGATCTGCAATGAGCAACCTTCACCACCACGCCATCCTCTGCGCTCATCCTTAACATGGCGCTCCCTTGTGATCAGTGAAAGGTCTAAGAAATAAGACATTTATTACATCTAAGAAAAAATTGGCACAACTCAAAAGCAACTTTCCATCTCTTCACCTCCCCCCTCATTGTCATCAATCAGCCCAGTATTGTGGTTTCTTTCTAATATTTACAGCACATGTTCTTTTAGCCTCAATTTTTTTCTTTTTCATATGGGCAACAGGATAAAATGGATCCTAAAAATTTGTTGAGCAATTTCTCCTGAGTACACAGATACCTCATATGTGGCGGAAAATCACTGTTTGGGCACACGGCAGGGCTCTGAGGCGAAGATGTGACATTTTGGAACACAGATTTTGATGGCATGATCTGTGGGTGTAATGTCCTGTTTGGATAGCCTCTGATGTGCCTAAACAGTGGAAACCCCTCACAAGTGACAACATTTTGAGTTCACTGCCATGGGAAGCCCTGGTGACTTAGCGAGTGACCTCACCACTCCCCTGTGGCAGTCTCTGACTGCTGCAGGTGACGTCACTCACTGAGTCCTTGCGGTCAGTGTGATGCAGACTCTGAAGGGAGGGACGCTTGTTTTCACCCTGCAGACTGTGGATGAAGGATCGTGGAGGGTTATGTGGGAGTAATAAAGATGGAGTTGAGATATGTTTGTTTTTTCTTCTAATAAAATTATTTTTCTCTGAGTGTTGTGTATTATTTACTATAGATTCTAATGGCGGGGTCTAAGGGTACCGTTACACGTCGCAACATTGCATGCAACTGCACTTGCAATTTGCTGGTTGCAGTGAAATCATGGACACATTGTTCCATTTGTACACGGCAACAAAATGATTTCACTGCAACCAGCAAGTGAAATTGCATGCAATGTTGCGACGTGTAACGTACCCTAAATTAGCCCGACATTATGAATCTCTGGCTTTTAGTGCCAGCTGCCAATAAAAAAAAAAGCTGGAATTAACCCCTTTATTAGCAGTTTGCTACCGACACCAGGACAACTGGAAGAGTCTGGGCACAACGCCAGAATATGGCGCCTCAATGAATGTGCCATTTTCTGGGGTGGCTATGGGCTGCAATTCGCAGCATGGGGGCCCAGAATGTTTGGGCCTATCCACGCTGAGGATCCCGGCCCCTCACTGCCAAGTTGTACCTGGTTGGCAACTAAAAATATAGCGAAGCTCCACGTCTTTTTGTTTATGAAAAAGAGGTGCAAATAACGCACACAACCAAAATTAACAATCAGCAGCAAGTGCGGTCAAAAAAGTGTCAAAAAACAGGTTTTTGGTTGATACATTTTTGCAAAAAAGGCTGCTCCACCTACGCCAAGGTAACCCTGATCGAAGCAGTCCCTGATATTTAAAAACCTGCTTCTATGTGAACATACCACTATACACAGATTCAGACACGACCTCATCGAATACGGGTGGCTGTGAAGCTAGTTTATGTGTACACAGCTCACAAGGGAGGGGCGGGAGCCTCCCTCTTCCTGCTAGGCAGGAAAAATTACAAAACACGGACCAATTGAGTTTTTAATATATCATTTAGGGACTGCTTCGATCAGGGTTACCTTGGCGTAGGTGAAGCAGCTTAATATACTTTTATGCATCAACGTATCAACCAAAAACTCTGTTTTTGACACATTTTTTGACTGCACTTGCTGCTGATTGATAATTTTTACTATAGCAGAGGTTTGTGTGCGTTATTTGCACCTCTTTTTCATAATAGTCTTTGGTAGTGGATGAATGCGGGATACAGACTCGTTCATCGTGTGCGTGCCTCAATTTGTCCATCATTTTGTTTAGCTGTAGAAATAATTAAAAAAGAAAAACGACGTGGGCTTCGCCATATTTTTAGTTGCCAGCCAGGTACAACTTGGCAGCTACGGACTGCCACCCACCCCCAGTTGTCTAGTTGTACTTGGCTGTCAACCAAAAATACAGCAAAGTCGAACTTTTTTTTTTACAGAAATTATTTTGGGGAAAAAAAACACCACGTGGAGCTTCGCCATATTTTTGGTCCAGCCAGGTCAACTAGGCAGCTGGGGACTGGAATCCTCAGCATGGAGAAGCCCAAGCGTTTTGGGTCCCCCATGCTGCGAATTGCAGCCCGCAGTTGCCACAGAAAACGGCTCATTTATGAGGCGACCGCTTTCTGGCACTGTACCCAGGCTCTTCCAGTTGCCCTGGTGCCGGTTGCAAACTGAGTAATAAAAGGAGTTAATGCCAGCTTTTTTTATTGGCAGCTGGCACTAAGCCCGAAATTCATAATGTCGGGACAATGTTAGACCCAGCCGTTTGGAATCTCTAGTAAACAGTCAAAAAATACACCACACAGAGAAAAATCTTATTAGAAAAAAAGACCACAAATAAAATTCAGACTCCATCGTTATCACTCCCACATACCCTCCGATGTAGTCCACAATGATGGTCCCACGACTCTCGATCGCCCTGCTATATCCAGAGACTGAAGAAAGGGATCAAGCGTCCTCTTATTGTAGTCTCTGGGGTTATGGTGATTGTGCACTGTATGGCAATGATCTGTCATACAGTGCAACATCAATATGACCCCAGAGACTACAACAAGAGGACGCTTGATACCTTGGAGCAGTCTCTGGTGTCATAGTGATGGTGCACTATATGGCAATCATCTGCCATACAGTGCACCATCACTATGACAACCGACTACAAGAGGACACGATCCCTTGTTGTAGTCTGTTGTCATAGTGATGGTGTACTGTATAGCAGATGATTGCCATACAGTGCACCATCACTGTGGGAAACCCAAGTCTCAGGGATAACATGATCTCTGAGTCTTGGGTCGGGTCCCCATGGTAAATGGCTCAACGTAATTACATTATAATGAGCCGATTACCGCCGGGGAGAGGCGACATTGCGCTCCCTCTCCCTGGACCCTAAGTGCTGTGACAGTAAGATCAAGGCACTTAGGGGGCGACAGAGCTCCTGAAGTATGGTGGCAGTGCAGAACACTGTGCCCGCCGCCACCTGCTTCTGCTCTCTGCAGCCCGATCTCCCTGCATGGAGAAAAGGCTGCAGAGGAGCGATCTGACAGCAGGGCATAGCGATCACATAGCGGATCACTGTGCCCAGCTGTCTGATCGCTCTTAAGCAGCCTGATTGCCATGCAGAGAAATCGTGCTGCAGAGAAGCAGAGGGCAGAAGCAGCCGCGGGCACAGTGCCCTGCACCACCGCAATGCGATACTGCCCCCTCCAGCCTATGAAGGGCTAGGACAGCCCTTCCATAGCTGGAGTGTCTGTTCAAACAGCCAATCACAGCGATCGTGGGGGCAGGGTGGGGAATCCACCCAGCCCCCGACATCAAGCCCCGGTGCTCTGTTCTAAGAATCAGAGAACACCGGGGCCTGATGGCGGTTACCGTGGCAACGGCCGCGGTGACCGCCATGACGTTGTACAACGTCGAAGGTTGGGAAGGGGTTAAAGGGGAATGAGAATGGGTTGTACTAGTAGAAAGCAACCCCTTTAACATAGGATTTCTCTCTGCAGCAAATTACCGGGAGCCAAAACGAAAGGTTATTTACATGGTTGTGCTCACATCAATCAGCCAATTCAACACAAGGAGAAAACAAATCTTTCTTTAGACAGAAGGTAATTATGCCTTTTCGCCTGGGGGGGGGGGGGGCAGCCCTTACCTCTACTACTTCTGGGAAAAGCTCGCAGAAAACTTTATCCTTTAAGTTATATGCTAAACTTTGTGCTGCAAGCTGTCGCTTCTGCAAAAGAAAAAAAATATATGTATGTTAATCATTCCAATAGGAGCCGATCAGCGGCCGCTACACACTGAAAGAAGCAGCGCTGTTCAGCTGCTCTTATTGTTTACATCCAATCCAACTAATAGGTGGGGGTGCTGTGTGTCGGCTCCCCACCAGTATGACACAGATTACCTATTGAAATTATATGCCCAAACAATATGCCCCTTTAAAAAATATCTTAGAAAAAAAACACCATTTAAAGAGAATCTGTCAGCAGGTGTTTGCTATTTAATCATAGCAATAGGGCAGGGACCCTGATTCCAGTGATGCGTCACTTACTGGGATGCTGCTTGTTGCTTCAATAAAATAAATGTTTCATCAGCAGCAGATGATCACTAGTGGACAAGTTATCTCATGCCAATTAGTCCTCTTGCTCTGTATAACTCCGCTCCTACCACGGATTAGCACAGGCTTCCCCAACACGTGGCTTCAAGAGCCACCAACAGCTCATGTGTTCAGGATTTCCCTTGTATTGATGAAATCATCATCTGAGCAATACTAAGGAAATCCTGGATACATGATCTTTGGTGGCTCTTCAGGACTGGAGACGAGGGAACACTGGATTATCTTGTATCACTACTGCAGCAACCAGCCCAGTAAGTAATGCAGATACGAATAATGCAACAACAATGGTGCACTACATACGGTAAAGTCTGAGGTCTCTATGCTGCCCAGTGTGGGTCCTTTCTCCACCATAAAGCTGAGGAGTCCCGTGAGGATTGTGGATACCGACCATGCAGGATTCCAAGTGTCTGGATGGAAGTCTGTGATTGAAAGGCAGAGTCTACCGGGAGTTAGAAGAAGAGTGATTACCGTACTTATCCAGAACATATCATTTTACAATACTATTAAATAAAATACTCAAGGAGCAAAAGGAAATCCCGAATTGAAGACGTAGTCCTGAAGACTGATCTTACCGTGTGTTACATTTAAACCGGCCATTTGGGGTGATCATATAAATACTGGGAGGCTTGAATGGGAATTCTCTGGGGAATATTAGCTTTCCATGGTAGTAGCCACCTGAAAGAGAGGAGACAAGTTTGCAGCTCATTTTATGACATATGGTTCATCAGATGCTAGAGACAAATAATGAAGAAAATATCACCCAAAGTGAAGTTCTCTAAACCCGAAGTCTGGACAGAGCCCACCGAACCGCACGTAGCAGGAAACCCACACGGCAATCAGAACTTGATGAGGATGATCTGGCACCCTGCTTATTCTAATACGGGCCCCTGTGCAAATCCTTTGTGGGCTGAAGGCATTATAGGCGCAAACCACACACCCCTGGTTTAAATATATGGAGCATTTCAATGCAGCCTGTCTATAGACTGGGACTACCCAGCAAGGGAAATTTTGGAAGAAAAAAAAAAAAATAATCTAAAGTTTCTCTCTAAAGAGAATCTCAGAAGAATGTCATGCCAGTATTAAAGGGAACCTGTCACCCAAAATCACCTTCCTAACCTCTTAGGATTTAAATATTGCGCCGGCAACGTCACCGCTGCAACGCGGTCACTTGACTCCAAGATCGCGTCACTTCCGGTCGCCGCAGGTTTCACACAGGCAGACTTCAGCATGCAATCTGTGCATGCGCTTAGTCGGCCTGTTTGAGGCCTGCAGCAACCGGAAGTGATGCAATCTTGCAGTCAAGTGACCGCGTCGCAGCGGTGACGTTGCGGGCCCGAGATTTAAATCATGCCCTCGCTCTGCAGGCTGGAATGACGCTCATTAGGGCGTAATTTAGTGGCGAGGCGGAAGTAGTGCGGCACAGGGGACCCGCCTACCCATCACAGACACTGCGAGGAAAGCCCCTCTGTCCTGGATTTTGTAAGTTTGCAAACTACTTTATTCTACTACTATATTACTAAAAAAAGGTCACACAGGGATGGCTTAGATAGTAGTGTAAGGCTGCAGGAGGGACAGGTATTAAGAGGTTAGGAAGGTGATTTTGGGTGAAAGGTTCCCTTTAAAGGGTATCTGTCAGCAGGATTTAATCTAAAGACAGCATGCTGTAGGGGCTAATACACAGATTTCAATCATGCGTCTCTTATCACACTGTGTTTTGTTGACCTGCAATGTTTGTTTTAGCTTCAGAAAATTTTCATTGCCTGATAAGGTCAGCTAGTCCAGTACGAATAGCAGTTCACTGTCTATAGACATTGTATATAGAGTCTGGTGTGGGCAGGGGGAGCTCTCTCAGCTCTGCTACATGCTAAAACTAAAATTTCTCAGAACTGCTGCATCCAGTAATCTGATATTTTGTTGGATTCAGGGACTCTTTGCCTAGATTATGCTGCTCTCAGATTAGGTAGCCAAAACTTGCAGACAGATTTCCTTCAAAGGGTTATGCTCAAGTCCTTTAAATGAGTAAAATTGTGAAGTGGTTGTAAAAACAAGAGACTTCGCATTTTATGTATTATTAAAAACCCTCTCAGATCTCAAGACGGCCATGACGTGCCCGCTGTCTTATACTTTCGCTTGCAGATTTGCCGCATCTTTTTCCAGTAATTTCAACTCTAAAAAGTAGTTGGCCAAAGAACAAACATGCGACTTCACAGTGTCTGGACCCTGAAATGGTTAAAAGAAGTAACAGAAGACTGAACATGTGCATAGCAATGGTGGAGTACAATGAGCAGGCGGCATGTTCTTGGAGGTGGGCAGAAGAGTTCTGGCGTTCTGCCCTCTGCGAGCAGCTGCAGCCTCCTGCCAGGCGCCAGTCCCTGCTCCCAGGACACAAGACATGGAGCTTGGCTGCCTCTCCTTCCGGCAGCCATATGCTGGGCTGCTATTAAATGGAGTGAAGACCATGGAAACAGGCTGGCGTCCTCTGCTGGATGCTCACAGGAACAGCACCTTGGCTGTGTATATCGCTGTCAAGAGACTGGGAGCAGCAGGAGTTCTGCAGCACAGACTGGGCAGTCACCGATGCAGGTGCTGTTACAGCAAGTGGAGCAGTATGGCAGAGGGGGTCTTTGCAAAACCTACTGACATTGCAGACACCTGGCAGCATACTGGTGATGTCCCCACTGAGGAGTCCTGGAGAATAAAGCCTTGTTACAAGGACTACAGGGAAAATACCTTAAGAGAGTTTCCAAAGCCAGGTGGCTATAAAGACCAAATTTCATCAAGAGGAGGGAAAGACATTTAGAAGGTGACCATACTAGATGACTTCATCCCCTACTAAAGTTAAGGCAGGAAAATGTGGATATGAATGTAACACCAAGAAAACCAAGACTTTGTGTTTCCATTATGAGGAGTGTAAGAGAGAGATTCAATTATATCAGTGTCAGAATCATGCGATTCGGGCCAGTGACACGTCACACCGCAGGTACAGCTGTCAATCAATCAGGAGACATTGCCCCCTGGCAAGCAGGAAGCCGGGAGGCTGAGGAGCGGTGTGCTCCTGAAGATAGCATGAGGAAATCCTTTTAAATGACAACTATTTTGCAGTAATAACATTTGATAGTGGAATGAGATGAGAGAAACCTCAAATGCCATAAGTGACTTACCTTCATAAGGTGTCGTCTCAGGTCCATGGACCACATAATGCCTACAGGGGAAATGAAAAGAAGAATTACTCCAACCCTGAAGGCAACAGAAAAAACAGAGTTCACAAGCACCCAAAATAAATTGAACACGTATTCCATGTGTTTAATTTGCAAAAAAGACTTAACATAAATAAGTGTAAAGTGTATATTGGGAGCATGCACCATCTGCAGCGCTTTGCTCCTGCATGTAGACACGAAGAGGGTAGCATCACACTCATAATGTACACAGAGCCTCCGACTAACAGCGGCTTTGGAGTATGAGCAGATGGAAAAGTATCAGTATGTCATGCGGGTGTCATGCGTGTGACATGCCAGTGTGCGGTTTCCCCGCACCTAACATCCGTATGTCATGGGCATGTCATAAATATGATATGCTTTTTAATATAGTCAAACCCATGAAGAGAGCGCGCAAGAGAGCGCGCAAGAGAGCGCGCAAAGGAGGAGCGCGCAAGAGAGCGCGCAAGAGAGCGCGCAAGAGAGAGCGGTCAATTCAGTGAATATGTATGAGGTTAAATGGGCGGCCCCAGAAGCAGCAGCGGGAGATTGGTAAGCCCGATCTAACTATCCTAGCATATCTATCTATCTTTCTACACTATCATTTAACTGCATGGCAATGTCCATGCTAAAAATCACTTAGTATGGTGTGGGATGTTTTCATTGCACCCAGTCACTTGCATTGGTAGAATCTCATCGAGATCCGCAGACATAAGCAGCATGCTGGGAATTTTTCCTCAGCACGCTTCTTGCAGATTTGCATGGCAGTATAGTTTAACATGGTTGCAAGTGCAATCTGATGTTTCATTGGATTACACTTGCAGACCTTTACCGCAGATGTAAACGCACACATTATGTAGTGGTGCTGGCTCTCCGGTGTTATGTTAAGTTCTTCGTGAACCTGCACACAGTTTTCTTTTGGAGCAGATCTGGGAGTTTGGGGATTGAAGAAATAAAAAAATGCTTGGAAGACACATGGTCCTGCGAATAAGTTCTCGGCAGATGTGGGGAAAAAAAAAAACATTCTACTGTTTTGAACAGTCAGGTCATGATGTGATAATAGAATAACACTGTATAAGACTGCATGCTGAATTCTTTATCCCATCAAATATGAAGGAATCTGATGATGCGGATGTGAACACAGCCTGGATGGCGGCACAGACATCTACACCCATACACAGAAAAAAAAGGATGTTTTCCGAGTATGCAATGAAAACATTTAAAGTATATAACACACAAATGCCCATTTTAAAAAAAAATAAACATATGATGTCTGCCTCCCTGAGAAGTCGGGTCACTATGACCCCGGCAGGCAGATGACAATACTGAACAGCTGCTCCTGTCGCTCAGACCCAATAAACACGCTCTGTGCACACACGGCCTTTTGGTTTGTTTGCTCCACGTGTGATCTTCTGTACACGTGACCTTACAAAGCAGAACACTACAAAACAAATACCAGAAATGCCAGCCTGTCACCCAGAGGAACAAGCGACACGTCACTGCATTATGGAGCTGGATCGATCTACCCGTTACACATAAAAAGAAACAAAACATTTTGGTGTGGAGGTCTCCGAGACGCCCCCTGCCATCATGTTGTCTGCAAGAGTTGTTCAGGATTACAATAACGTGACGGTCAGATTTGATAAACAGTGACACACCTGTACCAAGGCCGGGTGTGGTACTGCAGCTCAACCACATCCACTTCAATGGGATTTTGGTGTCATGCATCTCTTAGTGACAAAACTGTGAGATCGATCCACTGGCAGTCATGAAAGACATGATAATTTTTGGAAAAAAAAAAAAAAAAAAGAAAACAGTCTCTTAGGCTTTGTGCGCACGCTGCAGAGTTCGTGCAGACATTTTCTCTAAATCTGCGTCCTCTGACAGCAAAAATGCACCAAAAATGCAATGTGTTTTTGGTGCAGATTTGTGCCTTGTGTTTTTCTAAATGAAGTCAATGACTAGAAGGCCTGAAAAATGCAGGAAATCTGCACCAAGAACGGACACGTGGCAGATTGTTTCTGCACCAATTCTGCAGGGAAAAAATAAGCAACATGTGCACGACACCAGAATTCTCATAGACTTTGCTGGCAAAAAAATAGGCATGCAAATCTGCACCAAAGAATGCATCAAATCTGCGGCATGCGCACACAGGCTTACTGTAGGACAGTGCTGGCATCATGTAATGGCACATGACTAAAGGAGTCTGATTTTAAGATTAAAATTCACAGTAGTAGATAAGAACCGCCATCTATATACCAGACCCCGTGAGGAGGGTGATGATGCCATCAGTCTCCCACAGGTCAGGGCGACCATAGTGACTATCTTTTGCACAATAGTCATGGGAACACAATCATTGAGGATCTCTAGTGTTCTCTACAGGTAATTTACTGTGAAACTGAAGCCTAAGGGAGAGGTGTATGCAGACACCCACTTACCTGTGAAGGGGAATAATAATGCATTTGTAAAGACTATAGAGCAGCTAAACTGACTTGTCACATGGTGGATCTGGACGGAGGCCAGAACTGTGACACTGGGGATTGTTTCACTTCTCGCTCCTGTAATGCCATTGACTGTTCTGTCCTTGAAGGAGCGACACCCCGTGACTTCAGGACCTACAGAAAGTCCTTTGGCAAAATAACCATCTGATAAAAGCCAGGGACTAAAACTACCCCGTGACCCAACGTGATTGAACCTGTCATATATGTGTCCAATAGGGCCTGTGACACCCAATATATGGGGGTCTGGTGAAGTCACATCGAGCGGGCAGGACGCTCCCTTGTGCGATTCGGACTGCGGACGCCAGGAGCACGAGGTACTCACCACTCCAAAATATTGGATGGAAGAGGTTCAGCGCAAATGTAAGGCACTGGGTCTTTCTTGATCCTCAGGTAGTCCTGCTTTAACCGTTGTGTTGCAGTGGTTGGTGCTCTCTTATTACTGTTGCTGCTCATCTACAAGAAAACAAGAAGAAAGAAGAGTGGAGGTCACAGATGTGATGACATGGCAGGAAACCCACAGCAGATTATGTCAGCATTGTAGTCCTTGTGTAGAAGACCGTCCACCTCTGATAGAAGTCGAGGTGGACGGTAACCAAGGCAACGAGTAAAAAAAAAACAACTACATTAAAAATCCATCTGTTCTTGAGACAAATGGATAGTTTGTAACAGGAAAATCACAAACCTGTGAACTTTTACCCATTACCAAATTTGAAAAAATACCTTCAATGAAAATGTCCGATAACCAACAAAGTTTTACTAAAACAACAAAATAAGCCATTTCTTAGGCGGCCGTCACACGCATCAATTTCTTGCACGATATCGCCTAAGTGATCTGCTTTTTTGATCGCTTAAGCGATATCATTTGTGCATCGCTGTGTGTAATCAAGCGATTTTACACTGTAAAATCGCTTGATTGGTAGATAGCAGATTTGTGAGCCGGAGTTCATATCTAGCGATAATCGCTTGATCAATCTGCCATCATCGTGGTGTGTGACACCACGATGAACGATCTCCCAGCGGCAGAGCCTATGCTGGGAGATGGTATCTATGGTAAACGTTGGGTTACTAAGCGCCGTGCGGCGCCTAGTAACCCGATGTGTACCATGGTTACCAGCGATCTCGCTGCTCACATCATCGCTGGTGACAGCTCACCAACGATGTGAGCGATATTGTTAGCGATCGCGCGTGCATGTGATCGCTAACAATATTGAAGCGTGTGAGGCCGCCTTACTCATTGCGATCATTGCTGTCCCCTACAAGCCTTTTCATTTACAGGACTGCAGCACGTGCCGCCTCAGTGGTAGAGCCACAGCAGCTCAAGTCTACGTAATTGGCTGCAGTAAGGTGTTGTAGATGGGGCGTCACCATTGATGACCTTAAGGCTGCATTCACACACAGCGTTTTGCGAGGATCCGTTTTTGATACAGAAACTGCACGAAGAATGGATCCTCACAAAACGCAGGAAAAACGCTCTGTGTGAATGCTGCTGCGCTATTTACTCACCTCCCCGCGCTCCAACGGTGGTCTTCAGCGATGTCTTCTCATCCCGGAGGCCGCAGTGATCTGCCTCCAGGGCTCTCCGGCCTGCCATGTGACTGAGTGATGTCTCTTGGTCACATGATGCAGTGCCGGGTCCTCCCATAGGTCCTGTGGCCTCTGGTATGAGAACATCGCTGGAGATCACCGTGGGAGCACAGGGAGGTGAGTAATAACGCAACAGAATTAACACTAAATAATTGATATGCTCATTCTTTGTTCAGATCCGTTCTTGAGCCCAAGAACGTATGCGTTAATAACGCAGTATGTTAATGCAAAATTGTGAAAGCATTGACTTGGCTGGGACAGCCAGCGTCGCTGCATTTTGACTGCAATAGCGGATTCTTAAGGAAAGCAGCAATAACGGTGCAATAGCGCACTGTGTGAACGTAGCATTAGACAAAGACTGTCGGGAATCAGCATAGAAGCAGAGGGGGATACAGCAGGTAAGGAATTACTTATTTTATAGCACTACCTGTCTTTGTCAGACCTTTCTCCAATCTCGGAGAACCCCATAAAGTGAGTGACGTGACCGTTGTGCCTCCTTAGATATTTCCTAAGAGGTAAAACGTTGCGCAGAACAGATGGAAGGGTTCCGTCACACCTGTCGGCGGCGACTGGCGGAAGAATGCACGTTTTTGGCACCCTGCCAGCGTCGCTGTCCTCCATTTACATGGGGGCGACACCTCCAGCTACACGCCGGCGATCTGACAGGCGGCATCGCCGCCGGGGTCTCTCAAAACCCCAGCGGCGATGCAGGACAATGGGACCCTATGGCTCCAATCACCTGTCAGGTCGCCGGCGGCCATTTACATGGGCGATGTGGACACATCGCCCCAGATCGGGCGCCTGGTTTCACATCACTGATGTGAAACCAGGCCATCACTCAGAGGTGCCGACAACGCCCCTTTACATTAGGCGACGCAGGGGAGACGTCGCCGCCGATAGGTCACGCCCCTACGTCGCCTGTGTAATCAGTGGCGATGTCGACAGGTGTGACGTGGCCTGAAGAGTTAATTTTACACTGATGGTAATATAGATGTAGACATATTATGGCGGTTTAGATCCTGCCCAATCGTGGAACTAATAACCTAAACAAACAGCATCATAGCTCTGGATGGTGCTGCTTATCCAGATCATAAGGACGGTGCCAATCTGAAGACACCCAGTACCTATATCTGGAGGAACGCTGGGATTGGAAGTCTATGTCCAAGATGTTCATGTAAGAAACGAAAGAAAGTGCAGCCAGTGGTTTCACCAATTCTCTGTTTAGCTCCCTCTGTATGAAAATATCCTTATCACAGAGGAGGGAGCAGGTCCAATAACTCAGTCTACGAGGTCACATAATCTACAAGTAACAGATGAGAAACCTTTCGTCTGCTGCAGGCAGATGACCATTAGAATATGGATGCACCCAGCAGGTAACACACAAGGGCTGGTGATAATGAGATGGCAAAGAACCCGCACTCTGCATCAACTGTGATCAACAGCCAGAACACAAAGACAATTACAAGACCAAGTGACGTAAAGATCAGTTCACATGTGACAGATATTTCCCATTGGTGGGAGCAGACACCAATGCTCTGTTCACTCCAGTGGGAAATAAAAAAGCTCCCAGTATACAACCAGGTGGAGCAGACACTTCACACATCTGACAGCTGAGACACTGTCATGGGTGGTTTCAATGGTGTCATGGAGATGAATGTTACCATCACTTTAACACCAATCCTACCGGATGACCCTGCAGTGTAATGGTACCTTTACACGCCGCTACAGAAGGTTGAAAACAACCAGGTTTCGGAGACAAATGTATCTTGCATCGTCAAATCAACCCTCTGTAGCGGCTTGTAAAGTAGGTTGTTGCCAGCCGTCACTTTCAGCACCTGTTTCAGAGCACTGCTCTAAAAAGGTTGATTTCAACCCGATGGTAGCGGCGTGTAAAGTAGGTTGTTGCCAGCCGTCACTTGCAGCACCTGTTTCAGAGCACTGCTCTAAAACAGGTTGATTTCAACCCGATGGTAGCGGCATCTAAATAAGGTACGGTAAGGTTTTTTCGCCACTAGATAACTCCCTGGGGCGTGACACAGCCTCCGGGATACCGCGCCCCATCAGCGATCATTGGTGGAAGCTTCTGCATTACGATTGGCTGTCCCTGCATAGGGCGGCATATTTAAGGAGCTGACCAGTCACACTACACAATTGCAGTAGCATCATGTATTAGACAGCCTTCCTGCGCTGGCTGGCCAATCATGATACTATTGCATTGTCCAATTATCATACGAGCGTCTCGTATTCCACAACTCTGGCACGCCTATGTGTTGTCCCTGTTGCCCCAGGTCCTCCCATATTACCTTCTGTAGCGGCGTGTAAATGAGGGACGGTGCTCTACAGAAGGTAACTTGAGGCACCCGGCGGTGCATCCAGGGATAGATTAAACCTTCTGTAGAGCACCTTGTAGCGGCGTGTAAAGGCGGTATCGGGTACCGTTTGCAACCGTTGGTACGTGCTCGTGCACGTGAGACACCCGGTTGTTTCTAACCTTCTGTAGCGGCATGTAAAGGTACCATAAGGGTATGTGCACATTACAGAAACTCAGCCTAATGCACCAAATCTGACTGATCATCTAACGTGAATGATGGCTTCTCGGAGATTGGAGGACAGAAGGGATAGGAGGGGAAATTCAGTTGCGATCCTTTGTTTAATGAAGACGGTAGAGTCCAGAGAAATGGGTGTGTGGGTAGGGGAGGCGTAGAGACCCGAGGAGGGAGGCGAGTGAAGAATGGGGAATAGTGGAGCCTGGGTGGAGAAGAGAGGGGACAGTGACAATCCGCAGGGGAGGAATGAGGGCAGTGGAGTCCCCGAAGGAACGAGGATGATGACACTAGAGTACCAGATGTAGGAAAGGTGGTGTACCCAGAGAAAAGAGAAGAAATGTTGGGGAGACGGGCAGTGATGTCTGCAGCAGCTTTCCCGGAGAACACAGGAGAACCTGATGGAATGGGGAGAGGCAGCCGAAAGACTAACGATCTGATGTGACAGTAATCTGAAGACAGGGCTAAAACATGTAATAGGTATAGTCTACATGTATGTAAGTGGATGGGCCGGTTCTGTACTCGCTCACTGGAATGTGCCCTCCTGCTGCACTCAATAGCTGAAACAGAAAGAATGAGCCTTCTATGATGGAGGTGTCGCTCCGTCTACTGTATGATGCACTCGCTTTATTTTGGTCTCAATGGTCAAACCATTATAGTGGCCATAAAGATTCTCAAAGCAGCTCAGGACCTGACCACTGCACCGTCTATAGGGAGAAAATCACTATTTACCAATAACCTGACAATTCTGATGCCTCTTTTATAACAACTACAAGCTGTGCTGTTCCTCTGTAACTCCTCCTGGAAATGTATGTATATACAGACACCAAGGAGTTACCAGTTAAGAGGTGTACGGCTGCGCATCGATGCTGACAGGGCCGCTTATTGAGAAAGGGAATGAGATCACCCAGGTAACTTATTCATATATTTTCAGGTGGAACAACAGAGGAACAGCAAAAAGCAAAACTGGAGGAATAAAGCTTTAAAAGTTAGTATAACATGGAGAGATACAAAATCAGTCAAATCAGGGGAGGCGATGGGTGTTATCTTCAGAACAGTTCAATCAAGACTGCTGGTAAGATGCTGTTTATGTAGTGCATGGGCGTGAAGGGGGACCGGGTCATTCTCACTGTGGCACTTAATGCCCCCAAGGACAGAACTATTATATAACACAGTGTCACTCGGCGCTTATTTAAAGGTCTGTTCCCATGAAATCAAGTTCTCCTCTACCCATACGGTGAAGAATAACATACTGAACGCTGGGGTGCGACCATTATCCTGAATGGAGCAGGTGCACGTTCCCAGCCCTATACATAATGAATGCACCTTTTCACCATGTAGGATGGGGCTGCGGGGCCCCAATCACAGCATTACCTGCTGTCCCAGCAATCAGACCCCAGTGATAATCAAGTTATCCCCTAACCTGTGGGCGAGTTTATCCTAATTTTTGGGAATAGCCCTTTAAGTGGATTTTCCATCATTATGATACTGATGCGCTATTCTAAAAGGTACTGTCACATGCCGCAATCTTGCCTGGCGATGTTGGCCATCTAACGTGCGCGCTCACGTTTTTTGTGCTCGCCTCAGATCGCCGATGGTGGCATCGCACGCCGTAGTTGCGCCCTGAAGCAAAGGAGATGTGTCGCTCCAGAAATCCCTCACCTACAGCGGAACCAATCTTGCCTCATTCCATCGCCGCTTCACACGCTGCAATCTCAAAGGCAATGTGGGCGTACATGTTCAGCGCTGCGAGGAGATAGGCGTGCCACAGTGCTTTACACCGAGCCCCATACACGCTCATGGACAACGCAACTGCATTACGATTGGTCAGCCTGCTCTGGAAGGATGGCTAATACATGACGCCATTGTCTATTGGAGTTTGCAGATGGTTGTGTAGCTGAAGATGTGTGTGGTGCTGAATGGACAGCTCTTCAAATATGGCGCCCTGTCAACTGACAGCCAATGGGAACACAGTAGCCCACACCAATCATCTCAGCCGGGGCGCGACTACAGCACGCTGTGGCACGCCTACGGGAATCATAGACAACTCTCTATCACTATCGCCCTATCACACGCCACAACACAAAATTATCGCCTTGCCGATTGCGGCTGATTTCAGAACAGTGTTCAGGAATCAGGCAACAGGCGAGAGGCGATTTATCGCCGCAAAATCGCCCAATCACACACCGCCACCGTGAGGCAATTTCACGGCGATTGCTCCAGGGCGACATATCGCCTTTCAGATCTCCAGGCGAGATTGCGGCGTGTGACGGCACCTTAAGGATTGCCCGTCAGTTACCAAGTTCTCCTATATCCATAGGATAAGGAATAAGATGCTGACCCATGGGAATCTGACCGTGGTCCTGAATGGAGCAGGTGCTCAGCCCTATACATAACGCATGCACCTGCTCACCATTCAGGATGGGGCTGCAGGGTCCCAATTTCGGATCCCCTATCCTGTGGGCATAGTTTATTCTATTGTTTGGGAACAGCGTGTTTCCCGTCATTAGGGTATTGATGCGCTAAGCTAAGGATCACCTGTCAGTGTCAGATCAGAGGGGTCCAACCCCCCAACAATGATCAGACTGCGGCTCGGCTCCTATTCACTCCCACAGGAGCAGTCAGCCACATTTAGGGCAATTGAAATCTAGTATGTCCCCCAATGTGGGAGCTTTGGTCTCTCCTCTGTAGACAATACCGGCAGATGTTCACATGGAGGCTCTGCAGGTTACAACAGCTGTGCTGGAGAGATTAGGAAGTGTCTGGTCTCCATAGTAACCGTCCATGGCCTCCTCTGGACTGTATGTCACAGTCCTCCCCAGGTGACAGCCAGCACTGGGAGCCTCCCCCTCCTCCAGGGCCTGGACACAAGCCTCCCCGCCCGCTCCTTCCGCTTCCTGCTCCCTCCGCCTCCCCCGTCCCGGTGCTCCCCGCTGACACGTCCCCCAGCCCCCCGCCGCCGCCTCTCTACCTCTCAGCCCGGGCTCAGCGCGCTCCTCTTTTCCTTTTTTTTCCTCTCCTCCTCGATCTCTTCCTGTCTATTCCCTCCCCCGCTTCCAATATGGCCGCTCCGGGCACTGCGACTTCCGCTTCCGGTTCTCTGGGCAGGCGGCTTGGAGGCGCTGGTTGTTATGGTAACGGTGTACGTGTACAGAGCGGTCAGCGAGCGGCGTGATGACGTCACGGCTGTCCCTGTCACTGGGGGTCAGGCTCCTGAGTGACGTCACAGCCTGTAGTATATAACAGTATACAGCCCATAGTGCACAGTGCAGCAGTGCCCAGTCCTCTCTAGGCTGACAGTATACAGCCCATAGTGCACAGTGCAGCAGTGATCAGTCATCTCTGGTCTGACAGTATACAGCCCATAGTGCACAGTGCAGCAGAGGTCAGTCCTCTAGGCTGACAGTATACAGCCCATAGTGCACAGTGCAGCAGTGCCCAGTCCTCTAGGCTGACAGTATACAGCCCATAGTGCACAGTGCAGCAGTGTCCAGTCCTCTCTAGGCTGACAGTATACAGCCCATAGTGCACAGTGCAGCAGTGCCCAGTCCTCTCTAGGCTGACAGTATACAGCCCATAGTGCACAGTGCAGCAGTGCCAGTCCTCTCTGGCTGACAGTATACAGCCCATAGTGCACAGTGCAGCAGTGCCCAGTCCTCTAGGCTGACAGTATACAGCCCATAGTGCACAGTGCAGCAGTGCCCAGTCCTCTCTAGGCTGACAGTATACAGCCCATAGTGCACAGTGCAGCAGTGCCAGTCCTCTCTAGGCTGACAGTATACAGCCCATAGTGCACAGTGCAGCAGTGCCCAGTCCTCTCTAGGCTGACAGTATACAGCCCATAGTGCACAGTGCAGCAGTGCCAGTCCTCTCTGGCTGACAGTATACAGCCCATAGTGCACAGTGCAGCAGTGCCCAGTCCTCTCTAGGCTGACAGTATACAGCCCATAGTGCACAGTGCAGCAGTGCCCAGTCCTCTCTGGCTGACAGTATACAGCCCATAGTGCACAGTGCAGCAGTGCCCAGTCCCTCTAGGCTGACAGTATACAGCCCATAGTGCACAGTGCAGCAGTGCCCAGTCCCTCTAGGCTGACAGTATACAGCCCATAGTGCACAGTGCAGCAGTGCCCAGTCCTCTCTAGGCTGACAGTATACAGCCCATAGTGCACAGTGCAGCAGTGCCCAGTCCTCTCTAGGCTGACAGTATACAGCCCATAGTGCACAGTGCAGCAGTGCCCAGTCCTCTCTAGGCTGACAGTATACAGCCCATAGTGCACAGTGCAGCAGTGCCCAGTCCTCTCTAGGCTGACAGTATACAGCCCATAGTGCACAGTGCAGCAGTGCCCAGTCCTCTCTAGGCTGACAGTATACAGCCCATAGTGCACAGTGCAGCAGTGTCCCAGTCCTCTCTAGGCTGACAGTATACAGCCCATAGTGCACAGTGCAGCAGTGCCCAGTCCTCTCTAGGCTGACAGTATACAGCCCATAGTGCACAGTGCAGCAGTGCCCAGTCCTCTCTAGGCTGACAGTATACAGCCCATAGTGCACAGTGCAGCAGTGCCCAGTCCTCTCTAGGCTGACAGTATACAGCCCATAGTGCACAGTGCAGCAGTGCCCAGTCCTCTCTAGGCTGACAGTATACAGCCCATAGTGCACAGTAGCAGCAGTGTCCCAGTCCTCTCTAGGCTGACAGTATACAGCCCATAGTGCACAGGCAGCAGTGCCCAGTCCTCTCTAGGCTGACAGTATACAGCCCATAGTGCACAGTGCAGCAGTGCCAGTCCTCTCTAGGCTGACAGTATACAGCCCATAGTGCACAGTGCAGCAGTGGTCAGTCCTCTCTAGGCTGACAGTATACAGCCCATAGTGCACAGTGCAGCAGTGCCCAGTCCTCTTGGCTGACAGTATACAGCCCATAGTGCACAGTGCAGCAGTGCCCAGTCCTCTCTAGGCTGACAGTATACAGCCCATAGTGCACAGTGCAGCAGTGCCCAGTCCTCTCTGGTCTGACAGTATACAGCCCATAGTGCACAGTGCAGCAGTGCCCAGTCCTCTCTAGGCTGACAGTATACAGCCCATAGTGCACAGTGCAGCAGTGCCAGTCCTCTCTAGGCTGACAGTATACAGCCCATAGTGCACAGTGCAGCAGTGCCAGTCCTCTCTAGGCTGACAGTATACAGCCCATAGTGCACAGTGCAGCAGTGCCCAGTCCTCTCTTGGCTGACAGTATACAGCCCATAGTGCACAGTGCAGCAGTGCCCAGTCCTCTCTAGGCTGACAGTATACAGCCCATAGTGCACAGTGCAGCAGTGCCCAGTCCTCTAGGCTGACAGTATACAGCCCATAGTGCACAGTGCAGCAGTGCCCAGTCCTCTCTAGGCTGACAGTATACAGCACATAGTGCACAGTGCAGCAGTGCCCAGTCCTCTCTAGGCTGACAGTATACAGCCCATAGTGCACAGTGCAGCAGTGCCCAGTCCTCTCTAGGCTGACAGTATACAGCCCATAGTGCACAGTGCAGCAGTGCCCAGTCCTCTCTAGGCTGACAGTATACAGCCCATAGTGCAACAGTGCAGCAGTGCCCAGTCCTCTCTAGGCTGACAGTCATTACAGCCCATAGTGCACAGTGCAGCAGTGCCCAGTCCTCTCTAGGCTGACAGTATACAGCCCATAGTGCACAGTGCAGCAGTGCCCAGTCCTCTCTAGGCTGACAGTATACAGCCCATAGTGCACAGTGCAGCAGTGCCAGTCCTCTCTGGTGACAGTATACAGCCCATAGTGCACAGTGCAGCAGTGCCCAGTCCTCTCTAGGCTGACAGTATACAGCCCATAGTGCACAGTGCAGCAGTGCCCAGTCCTCTCTGGCTGACAGTATACAGCCCATAGTGCACAGTGCAGCAGTGCCCAGTCCTCTCTAGGCTGACAGTATACAGCCCATAGTGCACAGTGCAGCAGTGCCCAGTCCTCTCTAGGCTGACAGTATACAGCCCATAGTGCACAGTGCAGCAGTGCCCAGTCCTCTCTAGGCTGACAGTTATACAGCCCATAGTGCACAGTGCAGCAGTGCCCAGTCCTCTCTAGGCTGACAGTATTACAGGCTCCATTCTTAGTGCCACAGTGCAAGCAGTGCCAGTCCTCTCTGGTCTGACAGTATACAGCCCATAGTGCACAGTGCAGCAGTGCCCAGTCCTCTCTAGGCTGACAGTATACAGCCCATAGTGCACAGTGCAGCAGTGCCCAGTCCTCTCTAGGCTGACAGTATACAGCCCATAGTGCACAGTGCAGCAGTGGCCAGTCCTCTAGGCTGACAGTATACAGCCCATAGTGCCAGTGCAGCAGTGCCCAGTCCTCTCTAGGCTGACAGTATACAGCCCATAGTGCACAGTGCAGTGCAGTCCTCCAGGTAGTCAGTCCTCTCTGGTCTGACAGTATACAGCCCATAGTGCACAGTGCAGCAGTGCCCAGTCCTCTCTAGGCTGACAGTATACAGCCCATAGTGCACAGTGCAGCAGTGGTCAGTCCTCTCTAGGCTGACAGTATACAGCCCATAGTGCACAGTGCAGCAGTGCCCAGTCCTCTCTAGGCTGACAGTATACAGCCCATAGTGCACAGTGCAGCAGTGCCCAGTCCTCTCTAGGCTGACAGTATACAGCCCATAGTGCACAGTGCAGCAGTGCCCAGTCCTCTCTGGCTGACAGTATACAGCCCATAGTGCACAGTGCAGCAGTGCCCAGTCCTCTCTAGGCTGACAGTATACAGCCCATAGTGCACAGTGCAGCAGTGCCCAGTCCTCTCTAGGCTGACAGTATACAGCCCATAGTGAAAGTAAGGCCAGTCCTCTGGCTGACAGTATACAGCCCATAGTGCACAGTGCAGCAGTGCCCATCCTCTCTAGGCTGACAGTATACAGCCCATAGTGCACAGTGCAGCAGTGCCCAGTCCTCTCTAGGCTGACAGTATACAGCTCCATAGTGCACAGTGCAGCAGTGCCCAGTCCTCTCTGGCTGACAGTATACAGCCCATAGTGCACAGTGCAGCAGTGCCCAGTCCTCTCTAGGCTGACAGTATACAGCCCATAGTGCACAGTGCAGCAGTGCCCAGTCCTCTCTAGGCTGACAGTATACAGCCCATAGTGCACAGTGCAGCAGTGCCCAGTCCTCTCTGGTCTGACAGTATACAGCCATAGTGCACAGTGCAGCAGTGCCCAGTCCTCTCTAGCTGACAGTATACAGCCCATAGTGCACAGTGCAGCAGTGCCCAGTCCTCTCTAGGCTGACAGTATACAGCCCATAGTGCACAGTGCAGCAGTGCCCAGTCCTCTCTAGGCTGACAGTATACAGCCCATAGTGCACAGTGCAGCAGTGCCCAGTCCTCTCTAGGCTGACAGTATACAGCCCATAGTGCACAGTGCAGCAGTGCCCAGTCCTCTCTAGGCTGACAGTATACAGCCCATAGTGCACAGTGCAGCAGTGCCCAGTCCTCTCTGGTCTGACAGTATACAGCCCATAGTGCACAGTGCAGCAGTGCCCAGTCCTCTCTAGGCTGACAGTATACAGCCCATAGTGCACAGTGCAGCAGTGCCCAGTCCTCTCTAGGCTGACAGGTATACCAGGCCCATAGTGCATCCCAAGTGCAGGCAGTGCCCAGTCCTCTCTAGGCTGACAGTATACAGCCCATAGTGCACAGTGCAGCAGTGCCCAGTCCTCTCTAGGCTGACAGTATACAGCCCATAGTGCACAGTGCAGCAGTGCCCAGTCCTCTCTAGGCTGACAGTATACAGCCCATAGTGCACAGTGCAGCAGTGCCCAGTCCTCTCTAGGCTGACAAGTATATCACAGCCCTCATAGTGCACCAGTGCAAGCAGTGCCCAGTCCTCTCTAGGCTGACAGTATACAGCCCATAGTGCACAGTGCAGCAGTGCCCAGTCCTCTCTGGTCTGATAATCCAGCCCTGTGCCACGTGTTATTCCTTTATTCCTTTCATCACTTATTTGCTCTTTACTTTTGCACTAATCCTTGTTATGACCCAGTGACGTCATGCAGTATGGCGGCACAGAGCAGCCCTGTACAGTGTTCACATGTGGAGAAAAATCACAAAAAAGCTTTCTCTTCGGTCGCCATTTTGTGGCACGTGTCCCTGTCCTCAGTGAAGGCTCTCTGTGAGGTTCATTATCTGTGCAGCGAGCGGAGATCTGTGTGGAGAAAACACGTCCTATTACTTTTATTACGTGTTTTCATGGAGTTACGGAGACCAAGAGACAGACTGCAGTTATGGCGCTTCAAATTATTTTCTTTTTATGGCATTTACCGATCAAGTTAATCCACTTAATCGTCCCGTCCCGTCCATCATCAGAATGTCCTCCTATCACACGCCGGCGACCTCAGCCATGTTTGTACACCCAAATGATGCACTGTGCAATATCGCCTGTGGTGCCGCAACCACCCACGACTGCCACACATTGCCACCACACATCGCCGCCCACAACCGCCACCACCTGAAACCACACACATCGCCACCCTCAACCACCACCACATGAAACCACCACACATCGCCGCCCACCACCTGAAACCACCACACATCGCCGCCACAACCGCACCACCTGAAACCACCACACATCGCCGCCCAAACCACCACACCTGAAACCACCACACATCACGCCACAACCGCCACCTGAAACACCACCAGCCGCCACAACCGCACCACCTGAAACCACCACACATCGCCGCCCGCAACGCCACCACCTGAAACACCACACATCACCGCCCACAACCGCCACCACAACCACCACACTCCGCAAACCCCACCACCAACCACACACATCGCGCGCAACCACAGCACCTCGCCCCAACACCACACCTGAAACCACCAACATCCGCCCACACCACCGCCCTGCACAAACGCACCGACACCGAAACCCACCACCCACCTGAAACCAACACACATCGCCATCCGCAACAGACCGAACCACACAATCCCGCCACCCCACACGACCCACACTCGCCGCCGCAACGCACACCACCAACCATCGCCATCGAACCCACCACAAACCACACATCGCCACCCACCCACCACCACCTGAAACCACCACACATCGCCGCCCAACCGCACCACCTGAAACCACCACACATCGCCGCCCGCAACCAGCCACCACCTGAAACCACACACATCGCCACATCCGCACCACCACCTGAAACCCACACATCACACGCCACGCCACACAATCCGCCCAACCACCGACTGAAACCACCACACATCGCCGCCCGCACTGCCACCACCTGAAACACAACAACACATCGCCATCCGCACCCACCACCTGAAACCACACACATCCCCTGCAACACCACCACCTGAACCACCACACATCGCCACCCGCAACCACCACACCTGAAACCACCACATCACGCCCGCAACCGCCACCACTGAAACCACCACACATCGCGCCCGCACCACCGAACCACACACACCCCTGCAAAACCATAACACCACATCGCCATCCGCAACCACCACCACCTGAAACCACACACATCGCCGCGCAACCACCACCACCTGAAACCACCACCATCGCACCGCAACCACCACTACCACATCGCCCGCAACCAGCCCACACCTGAAACCACCACACATCGCCGCCCGCAACCCCACCACCTGAAACCACCACACATCGCCACCCGCAACGCCACCACCTGAAACCACACATCACATCCGCCGCCACCACCTAACCACACGCCACCGAACCACACTGAAACCACCAACACCACCGCACGCCACCACCTGAACACAACATCGCCACCGCACACGCACCTGAAACCACACACATCACGCACCGCAACCGCCACCACCTGAAACCACCACACATCGCCACCCGCACACCACGCCACCTGAAACCACCACACATCGCCGCCCGCAACGCCACCACCTGAAACCACCACACATCCCACCCGCAACCAGCACACCTGAAACCACACACATCGCCACCGCAACCACCCACCTGAAACCACCACACATCGCCGCACGCAACCGCAACCACCTGAAACCACCACACATCGCCCCGCAACCACCACCACCTGAAACCACCACACATCGCCGCCGCAACCCACACAACCTGAAACCACCACACATCGCCACCCCGCAACCACCACACTGAAACACCCCAACATGCCGCCCGCAACCGCACCACCTGAAACCACCACACATCGCCACCGCAACCGCCACCACCTGAAACCACCACACATCGCGCCTGCAACCGCCACCACCTGAAACCACCAACATCGCCCCGCAACCACCACCACCTGAAACCACCACACATTGCCAGCCGCAACCGCCACCACCTGAAACCACCACACATCGCCACCCGCAACCACCACCCACCTGAAACCACCACACATCGCCGCCCGCACCAGCCACCACCTGAAACCACCACACATCGCCGCCGCAACCGCCACACTGAAACCACCACACATCGCCACCCGCAACCCCACCACGTGAAACCACCACACATCACCGCCCGCAACTGCCACCACCTGAAACCACCACACATCGCCACCCGCAACTTCCACCACCTGAAACCACCACACATCACTGCCTGCAACCGCCACCACCTGAAACCACCACACATCGCCACCCGCAACCGCCACCACCTGAAACCACCACACACCACTGCCGGCAACCACCACCACCTGAGGTCATCACACATCACTGACTGCAACTGCCACCATCTGAAACCACCACACATCGCCGCCCGCAACCACTGCCATCTGAAACCACCACATATCGCCGCCCGCAACCGTCACCACCTGAAACCACCACACATCACCGCCCGCAACCACCGCCACCTTAAACCACCACACATCGCCGCCCTCAACCACCACCACCTGAAACCACCACACATCACCGCCCGCAAACACCGCTACCTAAAACCACCACACATTGCCACCACACATCTCCGCCCGCAACCGCCACCACCTGAAACCACCACACATTGTCAACACTTATCGCCGTCCGCAACAGCCATGACATGAAACCACCACACATCACCGCCCGCAACTGCCGCCACCTGAAACCACCACACATTGCCACCACACATCACCGCCCGCAACCTCCGCTACCTGAAACCACCACCCATTCCCACCACACATCAGTGCCCGTAACCGCCGCCACCTGAAACCACCACCCATTCCCACCACACATCGCCGCCCGCAACTGCCGCTACCTGAAACCAAAACACATTGCCACCACACATCGCCGCCCGCAACAACCACCTGAGACCACCACACATTGCCACCACACATCACCGCCTGCAACCGCCGCCACCTGAAACCACCACCCATCCCCACCACACATCGCCGCCCGCAACTGCCGCTACCTAAAACGAAAACACATTGCCACCACACATCGCCGCCCGCAACTGCCGCCACCTGAAACCACCACACATTGCCACCACACATCCCCGCCCGCAACTGCCGCCACCTGAAACCACCACACATTGCCACCACACATCCCCACCCGCAACTGCCACCACCTGAAACCACCACACATTGCCACCACACATCCTTGCCCGCAACTGCTGCCGCCACCTGAAACCACCACACGTTGCCACCACACATCACTGCCCACAGCCGCCACCACCTGAAACCACCACACATTGTCACCACACATCACCACCCACAACTGCTGCCACCTGAGACCACCATACATCACCGACCACAACTGCCACCACCTGAAACCACCACACATTGCCACCACACATCGCCGCCTGCAACCGCTGCCACCTGAAACCACCACACATTACCATGACACATCGCCACCCGCAACCCCCGCCACCTGAAACCACCACATTGCCACCCCACATCACCGCCTACAACTGCCGCCACTTGAAACCACCACACATCACCGTCCACAACTGCCGCCACCTGAAACCACCACACGTTGCCACCACACATCACTGCCCGCAGCCGCCGCCATCTGAGACCACCACACATTGCCACCACACATCGCCACCCGCAACTGCCGCCACCTGAGACCACCACACATCACGGTCTACAACTGCCGCCACCTGAAACCACCACACATTTCTACGACACCTCACCGCCTGCAGCCGCCGCAGCACATCACCACAAGCTGAGTAAGTGCAATTGCGCATACCCGTTACACACTTGCAGATTTACTCAGGTGGCAGCCATCTTTGTACAGCACAGGGGGGAGAGAGACGGCACATAGCGGGGAGAGGCAAAGCACAGGAGAGGCAGAGAAAGTGCACAGTGGGGAGAGAGCGCACGGCGGAGAGACAGCACACAGCGGGGAGAGACAAAGCACAGGAGTAGGCGAGTGCATTGGGAAAGAAAAAGCACACAGTGGGGAGAGACAGTGACTTGCCCCTGGCGGGGACCGTGTGGTACGTAGAACCGGGTCCTCTCGTTGTCATTTGGGGCTGCGGGATGTCACGGTGGCTGACCCGGTCCGTGATCCCCTGGTCGAGCGGTCAGTTGAAAAAGGGGAATTGATAAAATGGATGAAAATTTAATAAAAGCAAAAATAAAAGTTTGTGTCATGACGCCACCCGTGGGATGTGGCCAGTATAGCTGCTGCTGCAGTCGGGACCTCTGGGGATGATGGGAGTAGCAGCGAGGATGGTTCAGCTCTCCATGGGAAGAGCAGGTGCCCAGGACAACCGTATAGTTTATGGATGTGATGAGGGGAATGGGCTGTGCTGTTGCCAGGGTTCAAAGTTACATTCAGGCAAGCTGCTGCTGCCGGCTCGACGAATGAGTCTACCTCTACCTCTTATGGGGGTATACCTGAGGAAGGGGCTGCGACAGCCGAAACACGGTGAAGAATTAAAGCACCATTCTTGTATACCAAGATTGTGATCTTTCCTTATACTCAGCAGCGCGGATCATTGTACACCCTGGTCCTTTGGATTTATACCTCTCCTCAGGTGCAGAAATCACAGTCTCACACAGTGCTGAGCTTCAACCCGGTTTACTTCACTTTCTCAGCAGATGGTTACAAAACAGAGCAGTGGTGGCTCCGGTAGGTTCATAGCAGCCGGGACGGCTCGTCCAAATCACCCCCTTTTGTGTTCCTTTCAAGGGCCTCTCGATCTGTCTATCACTGTCTGTGATTTCATTTAAATCCATGCATTTCTCCAGGTATTTTCTCATTTGTTGTGTTACAGCAGCATCTGCTGGTAAAATGTATAGTTTATATCTAAATATGAATTGATAGTTCAATAGTGGGAGCTATTCCAGTCTTGTCTTGATCAAGACCAGAGTGGGAAAGTCCCCATTCTGGTACCAGATGTGACCCAGAGCAGACCTCATGTGAGGGCTCCCCTCACCACTTCCACGCTCCAATCCTAGAAGCTCATCCTTTCCTTCAGCACAAGATTTACAGCCAGGCCTAATGCCTTGGCTCTCTCTCGGACTTCTACAGCCAAGATGGCTGAAGACTTTTAACCCTGGATCCTCGCTGTCTGGATTAACCCATGCTTCTCCAGTAGTAGGTTGATTAAAGGTAAAGAAGAACCCATGTGTTGTGGAATGTGAGGGTCTCCGGCCTCACCGCATATGTCCATTATTTGCTTTATGTATTATTCTATGCACGTGCCGTGATAAGCTATGAAAGTAATACAGGATTCCAGGTCTGTAAAAACCTCTAACTATATTTCTACTCTTCTGCTTTTAAGCCACCAAAAGACTTTGAACTCCCTTATAACCACCTACAACTATTACTCCTAAATAATACGGGTTCTTAAAGCTCCAGAACCTCAATTCCGTGTCAGAATCTGACTCTGAACTGTATTTGCTATGGACTACCCATGTGAACTGTAAAGTATGTACTCCATGTTATAATTCCCCGTTCTGCTGCAGTAAAGCAGCTGTTATCCCCGAGACCTGTGTCTGTTGTCATTCTATCAGCTGTGAACGCTTTTTTTCCGATACGCAGCTTACAGATCTAATTAATTGTTTTTATATTATGATAGATTGGGCATTTCTGAATGCGGCGATACCAAATATGTGTATATTTTATTTCTTTTTTTTTAATAGTTTTTTATCTATGGGGCAAAAGCGGGTGATTTTAACTTTTATGTTTTGTACACTTTTAAAAACTTTTTTATTTTAATTCTACTTTGCCCACTAGGGGTCATCAGTGCTGCACAGAGCAATTGCCTTCCCTATGTTCGGATGGGCTGTAGCATATCTGAACACAGGGGAAATGATCACTCCATGCGTTGACGTCACTGGGACATCGCTGGCAGGAAATGGTTCAGGACAACATCCGGGGTCATCAGAGGTTGTCCAGGAAAACCATGGAGGTCCCGTGATCGCGTCACGTGACCTCTGAAAACAGCGGGGAACGGCCCAATCTGCGGCGTGGGGCTTTGAATCGCGTTGTCAGTGATTGACGGCGCATTCCAAAGGGTTAACAGCATAGATCGGATCGCGGATCCGATCGGCGGTGCTCGCTACACACTTCAGCTGATGAGATCATCTGACTTGTGAGCTGACATTAGGGGGAGGGACATAGCCAAGGACGTACATATAAGTCATCGGTCGTGAAGGGGTTAAATGTTATATATAATGCTCATATATCTGGATACCGTCCCACAGTCAAGGGAATCTGTCAGCAGGTGTTTGCCATATAATATGAAGATAACATGCTGTAAGGGTTAAAACATAGACTTCTGTATGTCTCTTATCAAGGCCTGAGCTGCTGTGTTCATACAATGTTTGTTTTAGCTTCAGGGCCTTATCATTGCTGGACTACGTTGCCTGTGCACTGCAATGTAAAAAATGTTAAAATAAATGTAAAATAACTATTTTCCCCTATATTATTTCAGCTCTACAGTGGACTTGGACCTACAATCACTGGAACCATTTCTATTCCTGCTGCATTTCAGAGTGCAACAATCATCTCTTACCAGCAGATGGCGCCTCTAACATTGCGGTAGAATTAAAGCGAACCTGTCACCCCCTCCAGGCATCTAAAGATAACATAGCCACCTTCTGCAGCACTAAGGCTGCATTCTGACAAGGTGTCTATAGCATTTATGCTCCCTTGATTCACTGAAATAAAGACTTACCGTATATACTCGCGTATAAGCCGAGTTTTTCAGCCCAAAATTTGGGCTGAAAAGTCCCCCCTCGGCTTATATGCGAGTATATAAAAAAAAATAAAAAAATACAGCCGCAGCCCCGGAGGTATACAGGCCCCCCATCAAGTTCCAGGGCCCCCCCACCTTGCGCGCAGCCTGTAAAGGAAAATCATACTTGCCAGAGTCCAGTCGCGCCGTCTGCAGCTGCCGACATGACGATCCCGGGCTCCATTCAGCGTCTTCCGCATTTCCTGTAGTCGCGGGCAATGACGTCATTGCCCGCGCGCACAGGAAGTCGGAAGCCGGAAGACGCTGAATGGAGCCCGGGATCGTCATGTCGGCAGCTGCAGACGGCGCGACTGGACTCTGGCAAGTATGATTTTCCTTTACAGGCTGCGCGCAAGATGGGGGGGCCTGTATACCTCCGGGGCTGCGGCTGTATACAGCCCTGGGGCTGCGGCTGTATACAGCCCTGGGGCTGCGGCTGTATACAGCCCTGGGGCTGCTGCTGTATACAGCCCTGGGGCTGCGGCTGTATACAGCCCTGGGGAAGCGGCTGTATACAGCCCTGGGGCTGCTGCTGCTGCTGTATATACCTCTGGGGCTGCATCTGGGGCTGCATCTGGGGCTGCATCTGGGGCTGCATCTGGGGCTGCATATACCTCTGGGGCTGCATATACCTCTGGGGCTGTATATACCTCTGGGGCTGCATCTGGGGCTGCATATGGGGCTGTATATGGGGCTGTATATGGGGCTGCATATACCTCTGGGGCTGCATATACCTCTGGGGCTGCATATACCTCTGGGGCTGCATATACCTCTGGGGCTGCATATGGGGCTGCATATACCTCTGGGGCTGCATATACCTCTGGGGCTGCTGTATACTACCACTGGGGCTGCTGATGTATATACCACTGGGGCTGCTGCTGCAGTATATACCTCTGGGGCTGCATCTGGGGCTGCATATACCTCTGGGGCTGCATATACCTCTGGGGCTGCATATACCTCTGGGGCTGCATATGGGGCTGCATATACCTCTGGGGCTGCATATACCTCTGGGGCTGCTGTATACTACCACTGGGGCTGCTGATGTATATACCACTGGGGCTGCTGCTGCTGTATATACCTATGGGGCTGCATATACCTCTGGGGCTGCATATACCTCTGGGGCTGAATATACCTCTGGGGCTGAATATACCTCTGGGGCTGAATATGGGGCTGCATATGGGGCTGCATATACCTCTGGGGCTGAATATACCTCTGGGGCTGCATATACCTCTGGGGCTGAATATACCTCTGGGGCTGAATATACCTCTGGGGCTGCATATGGGGCTGCATATGGGGCTGCATATACCTCTGGGGCTGCATATACCTCTGGGGCTGAATATACCTCTGGGGCTGCATATACCTCTGGGGCTGCATATGGGGCTGCATATACCTCTGAGGCTGCATATACCTCTGGGGCTGCATATGGGGCTGCATATACCTCTGGAGCTGCATATACCTCTGGGGCTGTATATACCTCTGGGGCTGCTGTATACTACCACTGGGGCTGCTGCTGTATACTACCACTGGGGAGGCTGCTGTATACCTCACTGCTGGGGGTTGTATACCTGTGCTGGAGTCCACCCTCGGCTTATACGCGAGTCAATAAGTTTTCCCAGTTTTTGGGGCAAAAGTAGGGGGGTCGGCTTATACACGGGTCGGCTTATACACGAGTATATACGGTATATAAAATCTGTTTCAAGCCTGATCCAAGACCGGGAGGCGGGTTTTCAAGTGTCTGTCTCCTTCCTCTGCTAGATTTACTACTGTGGGGTCTCCTATACCAGCAGCTCTATGTTGTAGCAGAGCTGACAAAGCTCTGTAATGCAGGGAGATGGCCCTGGAGGCGGTGCACAGAGAGCAGAGAGGGATGACTGACACCACAGAGGAGGGAGACAGACACTTGAAAACCCGCCTCCCGGTCTTGGATCAGGTTTGAAACAGATTTTATATAAGTCTTTATTTCAGTGAATCAAGGGAGCATAAATGCTATAGACACCTTGTCAGACTGCAGCCTTAGTGCTGCAGAAGGTGGCTATGGTATCTTTAGATGCCTGGAGGGGGTGACAGGTTCGCTTTAAAGGCAGTTACATAGAAATAATGTGAAAAAAATGCTTTATTTATGCAGGGACTTTAGAATGGCATCATATATTTTTCCACACACTACCATGTACAGGAGCATGTCAATGAGTTAGAATATCATCAAAAAGTTACTTTATTTCAGTAATTAAATACATAAAGTGACACATATATTATATAGAGTCATTACACACAGAGGGATCTATTTCATGTGTTTATTTCTGTAAATGTTGATGATTGTGGAAACCCAAAGGTCCCAGTCCATTACAAACTGTTGCACATCCTTGGGGCACATGTGAATTAATGAGTCCCTGACCATAAGATCTGTTAAGTCCTTAAAATTGATAACAGAAAGTCCCTGGATCCATTGGTGTAACGTAGTCCTCAAGTGCCCATGTGGCGCCCCGCAACGAGTGCGTCACAGGAGGGTATTGCAGCCAAGACAGCAGCAGCAATATTCTCTGACTAAGCAATGACACAGTTAAAACTCAGAGCTCCATACCCTACATGCATCATCAGCATAGAGGGCCAATAAGGTCCTGGTGGGTGGAGTGTAGAGGTAGAGTGAGAGAAGAGAACTGAAAAGGCAACATAGGAGAAGGAGCAAAAAGAACAAGCTCTGCAACCTAGGAGAGGGGGCCTGCACAGTCCCGTGCAGCCCCCTGGCCATCACCCCGGTTGGGCGCCATTACGCCGGTGCCTCAACAACCGGTCTACGGACATTTACATGCGGGTCCAAAAACATCCCGTGCCCATCTACCACCGGTCTACTGGTACCAAAGCTAGCAGTTGTTCAGCACCGCTATGCGAACCAGGAGTGGAGGGACCGCTTTACAGGAGCACCCCACCACCGCTGCACACACAGAGTCATCTAGCCAGCGGAGTACCCACTAAAAGGACCCAAGGCTCCCCACAAATCCGGCCAGAATTCCCCGGTAGGGCAATTGAAGCAGTCTCCTTGTACCCGATCTGGCATTCCAAGGCGACCACGGCAACACAAGTTAGTTAGAATGGAGTAACACCGCGGAGCTCTGAGAAACACTGGTCATTGCTGAGTCCACCCGGTCCGTTACCCAAGAACTGTATGCCATGTATCACCTGCTGGTTACAGTAAAGTACCCGTTGCAGAGACTTCCAGTGTCCGTGCTTTCTTTAGTCCCGTCCATCTCCGCAAGTAGAAGGTAACCGCAGCTGCCTCACAACATCTTGCGCATTTCCTGGCTCCGGAGATCACCGCTCAGCCTGTGGGGAGCATTCCATCTCGCTGCATCCCATCCCCCGGAGGCCCAAGCAGTGCCGGTGGACATCACCGGAACACTCACAGGTGGCGTCACGACTTAAACAACCTTTAAATTTGTTCAGCCAATATTCACTTTGAATCTCCACCACCGGGCCCTGCTTTGGCAGGCGCGGTTCCGTGACAAGGAGGAAGAAGCATAGCCTGCCCCGTGAAGCCCCGGCCTCCGGTATGGTGTCAGACACCCACAACATCCCCATAGCTATCAGTTAATCCACATTGTAGACTCCGGAATTCTCTCCAATACACTTCTGGGGTTTGGTTGTATTTCCTGATCAGGGCCTCTTTTATTTCATCATAGTCCCCATCCACCTCTGATGAGAGGCCAGCCAAAATTTCCAAGGCTTTGCCTCTCCACCCTGAAGTTAGATGCTGTGCCCAATGGTCATGAGGTAGATGGCAATGCCTGCTGTTTTTTTCAAACCCCTGAAGAAAAGAGGCTAAATCTGTATCTTTCTCCATCACAGCGAACTTTTCCAAACGCGGTCTCCTTGGTTTTCAGTCCTGGGTGTGGAGTAGCTGAGAACTGTTACCCCTTTCTATTTGATCCATCTGAAGCTTGAAATCTTTCTCAGCCTGGTGTTCTGCAGCAGCAGCCTCTGTCTCAGCCCGAACAGCCTCTTTCTCAGCCTCTCACTCAACTCGGTGTTCTGCAGCAGCAGCCTCTCTCTCAGCCCGAACAGCCTCTTTCTCAGCCTCTCGCTCAGCCCGGTGTTCTGCAGCAGCAGCCTCTCTCTCGGCCTGAACAGCCTCTTTCTCAGCCTCCCACTCAGCCCAGTGCTCTGCAGCAGCAGCCTCTCTCTCAGCCCGAACAGCCTCTTTCTCAGCCTCCCGCTCAGCCCGGAGTACTGCAGCCTCTGAGTACTGTAGGGTAAGCTGCAGGTGCATATTGGGATCTCTTGTTCTCAGCTGTTTTAAAGCCATTTGTAAAGAAAAGTCCATAAGCTCCTCAGAACTGGCATTGCTGGTACCCCCAGAAGTTATCTCCAGTGCAAGAGCCATTGATTGACCTCTCAGCGGTGGACTTTCCCTTTAGCCAGGTGCCTCAGTATTTTGCTCTAAACCTTGCTCCACCAAGGCGTGCATCAGCATATCCTTGGATTTGTCGGCTGTCTCTATTCCTTGCTGCTCGCAGAGGTCGATCAAAGCTTCCTTGCCCTGTTTCTTGTACTGAGCTGCCATATCGGTAAACAGCTTTTTGCCAAATAAAAGATAGAAAAGAAAAACGGGGAACGAAAACTGTGTGCAAGTATGTCACAGTAAGCACTGAGTTGAACCTTGAAGAACTGATGCGCTCCTCGCAAGGACACCAATTCTTTAGTACATGGAACCCCTTCCTGACCCTGACATAGGATGACGTCATGGATCAGGTCCTGGTGTTTGATGTGAGCCCCGGCACGGCGTTCACTTCAAACTCCCGACATTCAGCTGATCTCATCAGCTGAGATGTCGGACTTCCAGCGCCGATCGGATCTGGGATCCGATCGGTGCCGTTATCCCTTTGGATCCCACTGTCAATTACTGACAGTGGAATCCAAAACCCCCGCTGCGGGGAACAGCACTGGAGATCCCGCGATAAGATTGCAGGATCTCCGGTTCCTGACGAGACCCTGGAATCTATCACGGTTCACTTCCTCTCATTGGTTGGCGAGCGCTGCCAACCACTGAACGTGAATCCAAATGCCATGTCCCGATGTGCTGCAGCTCATCAGGACATGGTAGAAGCGATCAGATGGTGCAGCACTGTGGCGCCCTATGGGCCTGTGTAAAAACAAGAATTAATTAAAAAATAAAGTTTTAAAAAATATTAAAAAAAACACAATAGTTCAAATACCCCCCTTTTCCCCCATTCAAAATAACAGAATTAAAAAAATACACATATTTGGTATCACCATGTTCAGAAATGTCCGATCTATCAAGGTATAAATTCAATTAATGAAAGCCATAAACTGTTCAATGGAAAAAAGGTCCAAACGGCAAAATTAGTTTTTTTTTGGTTGCCGCAACATTGTTATAAAATGCAATAACTGGCAATCAAAACAGAGCATCCACCCAAAAATGGTCTCATTAGAAACGTCAGCTCAAGACACAAAAAATAATCCATCACAGCCCCAGATCCCGAAAATGAGGACGCTGCGGGGTGCGGAATGTCGAGCCCACTGGGACGGGGGTACTCGGTACCTGATGGGGTTTGCTGCTAGGGATGTCACGGAGGGCCTGGTCCGGACCGTGTCCCGGGCCCTGGCAGTAAGAGGGTGATATTTACAGGGATAATAGTTTGTCGTGACGCCACCCACGGTGTGTGGTCAGGAATGGGACCACCGCTGCTTCAGAACCTCCGGGATGTTGTTAGGCAGCTTAGATGGAACTGCTCTCCGTAGGTAGAGGTGGGTTCCCCGGGACAGTGGTTGTTATAGTCTATGGTGGAGGTGATAATAAGGGATGATAGTGGAGACGGGTTGAAGGAACACACACTCACGTTTCTGTAGTTTCCAAAGCTTTACTGCGTTGTTGTAGCAGGTTATAGTCCACGGAGTCTGTACTGGGGCCGGGTTGCTCCCACTCTGTCCGGGTCCTCAGCTTCCTCGTGCTGCGCTGTGTGTGTGGCCCTGCTGCTGCTTCTAGCTGAGCTGCTGGCACTGTCTCACTCTCTCTCTCTCTTCTGGTACCCCTTGGCTAGGCAACTTGAGTCTTCTATGTACTGCTGACCCCGCCGTGTTGCTTTGCTCTGGTACTGTGGTATTAAGAAATACATATGGATTACTGTGCTGGTTCAGAAAGTGCCTGACCCTAGTCAAATATAATCATTAATGGGCGAAGTGAGTAAGGAAAAAGTCCAGATGTCCGCCATATTAGTTTTTTTGATCCCTGCACATTGTTATAAAATGCGATAACTGTGCAGCTCAAAACACCATCCCCCAAATCAGTACCAGGAATAGTAAACTTCACTCATGACCAATAAAATTAGCCTCACTCACCAGCCCCAGTGATCGGTAGGAAATGTGAGGACGGGGCCTTACCCGGGGTGCAGGAACATGCCGCAAAAAGTTTGATTCTCTTTTTTTTTTCAAACTTCTGAATTTTTGTCACCATTTAGATAACAGTAAAAGTAACATGTTTTGTGTCTACGAACTGTACCGACCTGAGGCATCACACCGACATCAGATTTACCATATAGTGAACACAGTGAATAAAAAAAAACAAATGTAATTGCACTTTTTTTTACAATTTCACTGCATTTAGAATCTGTTTCCCATTTTCCTGTACACTATATGGCAAAATAAATGATTGCACTGAAAGTACAACTCGTCCTGCAAAAAACAAGCCATCATATGTCTGTATTGATAGAAAAATAAAAAAGTTATGGCTCTTGGAAGCAGGGAAGCAAAAACGAAAAATGAAAAAAAATTCCTGGGTGGTGAAAGGGTTAAACCATACACTAATAGAAATATATTCTACCTCACTTGCTGCCATTTTATCACGTACCCCCTTCTCAGCATGTAACTTGGGGATTGCGCCTGCAAGAGTTAATTAATCTCCTCTCACTCAATCCACACTCACACCCTGTTCTAAACTGAAAAGTGAGCATAAATCACACCCCGACATAGACCACACCCCCCAGCTTCACAACACTCTGCCACCACTCATCAAACATAAGGGTGATGAGTCACTGAAATAGGGCCAGCGTTAGGGGGGGCAGACTGGGCAGGTTGCCCAGGGCCCCCACTTCTTAGGGGCCCCCAAAGGAGTGAACTGAAAATAGCAATAAAACAGTAAAAAAAATATACACATATTTGATATCGCTGCGTTCGTAAGAATCTAAGCTATCAATATATCAAGTAAATTAATCCAATTGGTGAATGGCGTAAGGTAAAAAAATAAAAACGTCCAGAATTATGTTTTTTGGGCCACCACATTGTTACAATAAAATGCAATAAAAGGCATCAAAATGTTGTATCTGACTCAAAATGATATCAGTAAAAATGTCAGCTCAGGCACATAAAGTAAGCCCTCACATAGCCCTGTATCTTCAAAAATTAAGACCATCATGGGTCTCGGAAAATGGAGAATAAGGCTGGCTTCACACCACACAGTGTTCGATCCGGGCTGTCAGGGATGAACCTGACAGCCCTGGACCGGATCAGCACACAGAACTGGAGCGCTAATATGCCCTCTGGGCCGGTGTGCAGGCCGAACGCGCTGCCTAGATACCCGCAGTTTACCTTGGAGACCAGCCTGCTCCAGCTTACCGCAGGCTGGCAGCGGGAGCAAGACATAGTGAAACGATATTTAAATCGTTTCCACGATGTCTTTGGTCTATTGATCGCTGGTGAGTCTGTCTGTGTGACAGCTCACCAGCAATCTGAACGATATTGTTAGCGATCGTGCGATGCATGTGATCGCTAACAATATCGTCATAAAATTGACCCGTGTGACGTGGCCCTTAGCCACAGGTAGTCATCAAGTATCACTCACAGGGCAGTCCTGGGCTTGCAGCAGCTGGCCAATAGGTCAAGGCAGGTACAGAGGGCACAGGCAGTGTAGTGAAACAATCCGAGGTCAGGGCAGGCTGCACACGTTTACTAAACGGGCTCAAAAGCGGAGAAGTCAGATAAATGAGAAGACAAGCCGAGTAAGAACATGGGAGAGACAATATGGGAAGCACCTGGCAGAAAGCTAGACAGACAGACTGAACTCGGAACCAAGATCAGGTAAAGAATGATGGGAGTGGTTACATTATAAATCCCCTGCTGCTTGGGGATAGGCCAGGGAAGATAAACCCTGCAGAATACAGGAGAGTTAAACTGGCTGCACCTCCCTATAGCAAGGTGAAACAGCAGAGTATAAAAGCTGCACGAGGGCTCGGCACGGCGGTCTGACGCGGCAAGGAGTAGAGCGGTGAACGCAGTGAGTACTATGGCGCGAGCTCGTTACCACCGTGACATATATATATAATAGATTACTAGGATTCTATGTAATAAAGATATAGCATTACATTACTATTCCATTATCTCGCCTTCCTACTGCAATAACAATGGTTTATTAGTCTATCCTCACAGAAGCACATCATGTGTATTGTTACCAGTCATTCACACTTTCCTGCCACTTCCTCGATGTAGAGAACGTCCTCCTGCTTGGTGTATAAAGGTGATCACAGCAGATCGTGTGGCCGGATCCTTACACAGACGCTCTGCAGGTGCACGGACCCAGGTAAGAGGACGGGAAGCGGCACTTATATAGTATGATAAAAGATAGCGGGACAGCAAGAGAAAATAGGATATTATTAGTGTTTACTTTATCATATTTGAATTTGTTACAGATTTTACTATTATTTCTATTATCTACAGGATAGTTTTTATAATAATATATATAACTGAAAGAAATTCTAGCATCGTATCCAAGATGTAATTCTAACAGTATATATATGTATATGAAGTTATTACTTTTTTCACTAATATATCTCGAAGGGATATATATCTGATATATTACTGATTTTTGTATATATATAGTATATATATATGATACGATATAATTTTTATATATATATACACATATATATAGATGTATGTGCACACATCAGGTATATATATATTGTGTGTGTGTGTGTGAAGTGTATATATCAGAGAACTGAAGGATCTGCGACAAACAGAGGAGCTTGGAGGAAAATGGTTCACATCATATCCAGTAGTCGGACATGACTGAATGGATAAAATTGGAATTATATCTATTATTGTATATTATTTATATATAATTCACTTATAAATGACAATGGGAATACAAGTCAGCTCACCACTTTATGTGGACTCTTGGATGTAATCCTCACCTTGGGACGAATGAGAGTAAAGGTTGGAGCAAACCCAGTCCAGTATAAGATTTGCAGGAAACGTCTCCAGCTATTCCTCCGTGGTGAATATAGAAAAGAGCTTTTATTCCAATTCCATTTAAGACGTTATCCATGGCGCACACAAGAGAACAGTATAAACACAGACACCCCTGGACTACGCGTTTCAGCACGTGCAGCGCCTTCTTCTTTAAGGTTCAAACCCTCAGACCTGGAAGAAGACGCTGCACGTGCTGAAACGCGTAGTCCAGGGGTGTCTGTGTTTATACTGTTCTCTTGTGTGCCATATATATATAGTGTGTGTGCTTGAGAAAAATGGCATCAACAACAGTCCTGGAGGTTGCACATGAACATGAAGTACCATGCAAGACAAGTCACTGTATGGGATATACTATCGACAGATAGTAATGGAGGTGGCTGACATGAGCTGGACTCCAAGACAGCACAGAGGCACTAATCATGGTGGCACAAGAGCAGGCCTAAGTACAAGATCCATAGAAGCACGGTCTACCACACAAGTCAAGACCAAAGGTGCAGACTGTGTAAGGAAACCTCGGAAACAGTCCAACACATAGTGGCAGGATGCAAAATGCAGGACGAACGTACACCAAATGCTGCAACCAATGTGAAGGAAATACCAGGACCTCAAAGAAGAACTGGTAGAAGATGTGGAAGGTCAAGGCACCAGTGATTCCAGTGATGATAGGAGACTTGGAGAGTGACCACTAAGATGGAAAATGGCTGCAAAAGATCCCAGGAGCAACATGTGAACTCTGTCTAGAAAAGTGCAGGAACAACTAAGATCCTGCGCAGAGAACAACTAAGAGGTCTGCACAGAGAAAACTAAGATCCTGCGCAGAGAACAACTAAGATCCTGCACAGAGAAAACTAAGATCCTGCCAGAGAACAACTAAGATCCTGCGCAGAGAACAACTAAGATCCTGCCAGAGAACAACTAAGATCCTGCGCAGAGAACAACTACACATCCTGTGCAGAAACAACTAAGATCCTGCCAGAGAACAACTAAGAGCCTGGCAGAGAACAACTAAGACTGCTAGAGAACACTAAGATCTTCGCAGAGAACAATAAGATCTGCGCAAAGAACAACAAGATCTGTGCAGAGACACTACGAACTACAGAGAACACTACGATCACTGCGCAGAGATCACTAGATGCCTGCGCAGAGAAACAAACTACGATCCTGCGACATGAGAACAACTAAGATCCTGGCAAGAACAACAAGATCCTGCGCAGAAACACCAAGATCTGCGCAGAGAACAATAAGATTGCGAGAGAACAACTAAGATCCTGCGCAGAGAACAACTACGATCATGCAAAGAGAAAAACTACGATCCTGTGCAGAGATCAACTAAGATCCTGCGCAGAGAACAACTATGATCCTGTGCAGAGATCAACTACGATCCTGCGCAGAGAACAACTACGATCCTGCGCAGAGAACAACTAAGATCCTGCGCAGAGATCAACTACAATCCTGCGCAGAGAACAACTACGATCCTGCGCAGAGAACAACTAAGATCCTGCGCAGAGAACAACTAAGATCCTGCGCAAAACCCCCAAACTCTCAGGAGAGGACCCAAGAATAAGGAGAGAGAAATAATCATACCATAGGGGTGAGAAGGTAGGGCTTTTTTTTTTTGTTTTAGTTTTTTTTGTATATATATATATAATCACTGTGTGTAAAGTATAGATAGGTAAAAGTAGATGGTCCGGAACTAAATTAACACTTTCGACACTTAACTGAATAACTGAATTGATAATTCTGGAAGGATCACATATATATGTATAAATGTAATGGTCTGCCAATTTATTTATTCCTCAACTTACTGAGGCCCAGTGGACATTCATTACGTTTGGAGTAAAGTCAATTGTGGCACCTAGATAGGAAAGGGTTCTTTACTGTTACAGCAGTCTGAGGACTGCTCGACCACAAGAGGTGGTAATGGCAGCACCTGAAGCATTACTATGCTAATATATTCATGTAAACATAATAATAATATGGTCAGCATTACAAGCATAATGAGGATGGGGTTAATTGTGTCTTTACATTCTTTATGTCAGTGCCGTCTCAATATGGAGTCTACAGAGGCGAGAAAGCAGAAGACGGCTGGATAGAGTTTTATGACTCCTTTACCGAGTTGTTTGAGTTCTTCTGTGATAACACCACTATCCACGGCACCATCCGAATGAACTGCTCCAGGAGGAATAAGATGAAGACTGGCTTTTGGGTCTTCCTTTTTTTTTTGGCTTTTGGGATGATGTACTGGCAGTTCGGAGACACTTTCCACCAGTATTGGTCTTATCCAATTAGTTTGGGCATTCTACTACAAACAAGGCAAAATACATTTCCTGCCGTCACCGTTTGCAATCTTAATCCTTACAGGTATGTCATTTATGATTTCTATAAATTAATGGGAGATAGAGCTGGAGATTAGACATAAGTGTAAACCCATGAACCGGGAGGGAGACAGTACAAATGTAGAAGAACAATTCCCCTTCACCCCCGGGTGATTTTCAGTTTTCCGATATTTGTTTTTCTCTCCCCTTCTTCCAAGAGCCATGACTTTTTTATATTTCCATCAATAGAGACACGCGGGACAAGCACTTTTCAAAAGTGCTATTACAGATTTGTTTTTGGCTTTTTTATTCACTATGATCACTATATAGTAAAACTGACATGTTGCTGTGATGCCTCGGGTCAGTACGAGTTCATAGATACCAAACATGTATACTATTACTGTTATCTATGTGGTGAAAAAAAATAAGATTTTAAAGAAAAAGAGTTGCGCTTTGGCACCATTTCCCGTGACCGTAGCGTTCTCATTTTTCGCGATCTGGGGCTGTGTGACGGCTTATTTTTGCGTCCTGAGCTGACGTTTATACTGAGACCATTTTGGGGTAGATACGTTGTTTTGATCGCCCATTATTGCTTTTTATTGCAATGTTGCCGCAACTAAAAAAAAGTGATTTTTTTTTTTTTCCGTTACGCAGTTTACAGATTTGATTGATTGATTTTATACTTTGGTAGATCAGGCATTTCTGAATGTGGTGATACCTAATATGTGTATTTTTTTTAATAGTTTTATTTTCAATGGAGAAAAAGGGGGGTGATTTGAACTTTTGTGGGTTTTTTTGCTTTTGAGTTGCTGCACATCTGAACACAAGAGAAATCAATACTTTCTGCCGGCGACAGAGCTCAGTGATTGCAGACATCTTCTGAGATCATCACAGGACCCCGGGCTGTCAAGGTAACAGCGAAGGTCCTGTGATCGCATCACGGAACCTCCGATACCGGCGGGGAATGGCTCAATCCTCGCCGCAGTGCCTTTGGATTGCTGCTGTGATTGACAGCGCGATCCAAAGGGTTAACAGCACCGAACCGATCGCTGGTCCGATTGGTGCTGTTAGCTTCACATGTCAGCTGATCAGATCAGCTGCGATGTGTAGGGGATGTGCAATCTCAGCATGTGAGCTGACATCAGAGGAAGGGACACGGCCAAGGGAGTATATATACCCCCTTGGTCATGAAGGGGTTAAAATCCTTGTTTAAACTGAACTAAATATACTAACAGGGGTGCAATCAATATATGATGGCAGCTAGTAGTATGTCTAATATCTACAATGAGAATAAGTAAGCAGAGGGAAGTTGTGAAGGTCCATTGAAGTTCTGCAAAACAATGACTATCCTCAGTATCCCTATATCACCAGAAGGCTGTGGTTGGCCTTGGGCTCTTGCGCCGACACTGTACTGTGGACTTTTCTTTAGGCTGAAGGCACACGTGTTTGATGCACGACAGTGATGCGAATGATATGCGTGTTTTTGGGTGTGTGTGGTGTGTGTGGTGAGTATGCCTGCCTGTATTGATGTGAGTGTGCTGCGAGTGTGAGGTGTGAGGTGCGTGTGAGGTGCGTGTGAGTGTGATGCTGTCCCATGACCGCAGACAGCATTTGCGGTGAATTTAAACTCGCTGACGGTCAAAGCCGGTGAGTTTGAAGTTACCGCTTTCCCAGTACAGTAATCAATAATGTTCCAGCGCTGTCACAGCAGCGCTGAAACATTATTGTTAAACACACTCAGCCGCTAACAAAATAATAAAGTTATAGGGGTTAATCATCATGTTGACCCCCTCTGCAGGCAATGTGCTGCATATCGTCACATAGCCTGCAGATGCGGCTATTAAAAGCCGTGTGTAAAGGGTTAAAATGGAGTTGGTGTGCTGCCGTCGTGTAAACAGATTGTGTACACATGGTGACAACACACCCTGGCAGTGCAGGGGTTAATTCCTTTATTATATTGATCCCGGCAATTGCCGGGTAAATTTACATTGCACAGAAGCCGCTCAGCTCCCCCACTTATGGAACTGTCCGTGATCCAGAACGCAATTGGTGTAAAGTACCGTCAGCACAGCTCATGAGATCGTGAGCTGTCTATGGCACTTATGCCAATTGCGTACGCAAACAGCGTACCATGACAGCCGTTGTCCCTGGTGCTGAAACTCCAGCGTGATATTACAGTGATATACTCCTTCGGCTGGTGGTGCCGGTGATAGGAGGGACATGTCCTCATATGGACCTGCTCCTTTGACACCGGCCTCTGTCGCTGGGCATCGCCGTGTTTCTCCTCTGGGTGATGTTGGCTGCAGAAGAGCGGGTCCTACGAAGGCGTCTGGGAGGCGCAGGCTTCGTTCTTCTGTCAGAAGTGGGGTGGTTGGTGCGAGTTGTGCATCACCATCTGGCCTGGTCCTAGAGGTGGTCTGGATGAGATCATCAGGCTGTGAGCTTCAGCCTATGGGAGGTAACCGCGCCCTTCAAATAACTTGGATCCTGTCCTGCAGGCCGCCAGATTTAGTCTTGGTTTCCCCAGTGATCTAGTGTGTGTTTGTATTTTGACTCTGACCTATTGCCTGGATTATTGACCCTTCTACTGAAAGATGATTTTGTACCTTTATTGCCCTCCTGGTTTTGACTCTGACTTTGCCTGGGTTATTGCTTCTACTGAAAGTCTGATATTGTACCTTTATTGCCCTCCTGGTTTGACCCTACTCCTGACTGCTTCGGTCCGTTTAATTCCCTCCTGCGACTTCTGTCCGGTCATGTCACTAGGAAGCTACCCCTGGGCTCCGCTATAACTCCAGATCCCTGTATAGGGGTAAAGGGTCTCGAGGTTTCTCGGGGTGTTGTCTTACCAGCAGCTCGGCCTTTTAGCGGATGGTCATCACACCAACCATCTGAGCGTCAATACGCCTTGTGGACGTCCTTGGCAGTGCCATGTTCAACATCTCTTGCTTATATCATATCATTAAGAACCTTATAGAGCGAAACATTGTGGCATACTTGTTTCTGAGCAGATGTATGATGTCTTCTTCCAGGTTTGGCCAAGTGAATGAATATCTTAACCAGCTGGATCATATGGCGGAGGAGACACTGAGCCGCTGTACGGTTACAATGCTTCCCTGCATTTAAACAAGGACTCGGATATTGTTAATCTTCATGAGATCATGGCTATTAAAGACAATGGGATTTTTCACTTAGACACGTCGATCATTCTAGTACAAATCAATACGGAAGGAGGAATAGAAAATGCTACGGGGCCGAGGCAAAAAGTGGGATTTCAACTGGTAAGAGGCCAGTTATATCTGCTCATAAGATCGTTATGACCAGTGACAACTCGGTCCATTGAAACTGGAATAATTTGAGTTGAGATGAATGTTGAGTAAATTACCAAATACAACATTTTACAGTTTTTGTACCATTTTCCTGGTTATCTTTGGAAACTCACGGCAATGTATCTTTCATATCAAACATGTGACCTAGATTAGGATTGGGTCATAAATGCCCTAAGCATTTCCGCTAATCCAGAACCATCACAGAACATGCCTGATCTGTCTTCAATTGCACATGAAGAACTCCATAGACTATAATGGGGTCAGTCCGAGTTCCATAATTGTGCTCTTGACCTTGCTTCTGTCGTTTGATGGATGTCAACATCATATTAGGGATGATATTGGTGAAATAGGGTCAGACTTTGACTAGTTGATGGGACGTTGTTTCCCCAGATTAATCCACCTCTTTCCATGTTATCACGCCCATATGGTAATCACGATTTCCATCAGGCAGGGTCATTGCAACTCCTGGAAATCTTGCGCATGCGCGCGGCTCATTTTAGCAGTGTCAGTGCACCTCTGGAGCCGGGTGTACTTGTCCCGGCCTCAGGGAGGTACACTGTGAATGATGTGCCTCTTTGAAGCCACGACATGGACATCCGACTTCAGAAGCGCGCTGACACTGCTGAAATAATCCGCACGCATGCGCAAGATTTCCAGGAGCGGCAATGATGCTGCCTCTTGGAAATCATGTAATCGCACCCAGGGGAGCATGATAACATGCAAAGAGGGACAACTTGTCTGGGGAAACAACGCCCCTTCGACTAGTCAAAGGCCTAATTTGCATTCGAAAAAATGGACGTAATAAATGTGTAGGAAGGGAGTTTTGATGTGCAAATGTGAATGCTGCTGGCTTGGATGGCATGAGGGACCTGACCGGTTCTCTTTAAAGGGTTATCTTCTTTCTATAAGAGTGTAGTGCTCTTCTTCCTTCTGACGACCTCTTGCTGGGTGGAAGTGGGCTCTTGAAGATTGACCATTCAGACAGTCACAATGCTAGTCCAAAATGTGCACTCTTACCTGCTGTGAGCAAAGACAACATGGGAGAGATGCAGGGGCCCTGGAGCTGGATGTATCCACAATGCAGCCAGTTTTCACAGCAGTTTTCACAGCAGCAGTTACAAGTAGGGATGAGCGAGTACCGCAATTTTCGGACTCGCCATACTCGCAACGAGTAGGTCCTGGGACTCGGTACTCATTGTGAGTACAGCGAGTCCGATTACTTTCGCAGTGTATCTATAGATACACTGCGAAAGTACCCTAAAAGTGAATAAAAGTTGTTAAAGATAATAAAATGATATACTCACCTGTCCGACGCCTGCACCGAGACTGGCAAAGAAGACCCCAGACCCTCGGGACCGTCCCAGAAGACCTGCGATCACCGGACGACAAGGACCTGTGACTTCCAGCCAATCAGGTCCTAGGTGTACTGCCAGGACCTTGCAATCTGGCCAATCAGGTGGCCGCTAGCGATCACGTGGTTGAGACATCTCGCCATCTGATTGGCCAGATCGCTACCGGCCATCTGATTGGCTGGAAGTCACAGGTCCTTGTCCGGTGATCGCAGGTCTTCTTTGCCGGTCCCGGTGCAGGCGTCGGACAGGTGAGTATGTAATTTTATTATTCTTAACAACTTTTATTCACTTTTAGGGTACCTTTGCAGCGTGTCTATAGATACACTGCGAAAGTGAATGGACTACTCGCTACTCCCAAGTAATCATAAGATACTCGGAGAGTAGCGAGTAGCCCGAATACCGTTACTATTCGACGAGTTCCGAATAGTAGCGAGTATACTCGCTCATCCCTAGTTACAAGCTCTAAACTTTAGAGTCTAAAGCGTAGAGCTTGTAAGCGCATGCTCAATGCCAAAGAAAATGACCATCTCTGATACACTGAAGAGGTTGCCAGTAACTTAGGCATCAAGCAGCAAACTATGGAAATCCCTCAATTCTTGAGAATAAAGAGGTAGATTGCAAAGTTGCTTCATTTTACAAGGACTTTACCCAGTTAACCAGATGAGACGTCCCTTTATTTCCAACTGCAATGAAACAAACCAGATAAATGGCGCTCCCCTTGAGATGAAAAGGTAATTGGATCCAATAAATGTTGATGAAACAAAAGTATTTGTACAAAAATATATACTTTTTATTGAAAAATCACTATGCGTTACGGATGCATCCAGCCCTCCTCACATGTCTAGGAAATGGTCATATACTGAGCTCTTATATTAAATGCCCGGACTGGCTGGTGGCTCCCCTGACCCGAGAGAAAGAGTGCATAAAAAAACAGGAGCATCTCAATGACTTAGAATATCATCAAAAAGGTCATTTATTTCAGTAATTCAATACATAAAGTGACACGCATCTATTATATAGAATCATTACACACAGAGGGATCTAGATCATGTGTTTATTTATGTTAATGTTGATGATTATGGCTTACAGCCAATGAAAACCCAAAGGTCATTATCTCAGAAAATTAAAGTAGGAAGGATGAAGTGTCTGAGAGATAAAATATGACCTAAATAGGTATCAGAGGCTTCACCTTGTGTGGTTGTGAGAGTCACAACCACTATAAAAGCAGATCACATCTGCTGCAGTCCCCAGCGTGGTGCATATAGAGTAGGGAGGATGAAGGGTTAAACACTGCGCTGCCATATTCCATGAGACATCAAAAGGTGAATATAGTATTGATTTATTAGTCAACACATTTCAGGGCTCCCCGGCTCCTTCCTCAGGACATATCAATATCCTATTGCCATGTTTCAAGGAGCCCTGAAACGTGTTGACTAATAAATCCATATTATATTCACCCTTTGATGTCTGGTGGAATACAGCAGCGCGGTTTTTAACCCTTCATCCTCCCTACTTTAATTTTCTGAGAGAATGACATTTGGGGTTTCATTAATCATCAACATTAACATAAATAAACGCATGAAAACTTTTTGATGAAATTGTAATTCATTATAAAGTTGCCTATTTGTGTGTGTACTATTGATTTCTGAAATAAAAATTAAATCGGCAGTAAGGCTTTAAATGATGGATTCTGATGCTTTGATAAATGTTCACCTTGTGATGCTTAATAATGTACAAATTAACAGAAGCATGAGCTGGTATATAAAGCAATGTCTCTGCCTGCCATAATGCCTGTATGTCTCCTTCTATAGTGCGACTCTGCTGGTATAGATTGCTACAACCGCTCCTTCTGGTCCGGAGTGGACGCCTTTCATGAGTGGTACAAGTTCCATTTTATGAACATCATGTCTAAGATCCCTTTGGTCCTTGAGATACCGGATAAGTTGTTGCGGAAGTTTATTTTGACCTGTGACTTTAATGGAGTCAAGTGCACCAGGTTCGTTCACAAAAAAACCTATATATAAGCCTTAGAGTGTTCTTATATGGAAGAGGAATTAGAAGATTAAAGCGAACCTGTCACCCCCTCCAGGCATCTAAAGATAACATAGCCACCTTCTGCAGCACTAAGGCTGCAGTCTGAGAAGGCGTCTATAGCATTTATGCTCCCTTGATTCACTGAAATAAAGACTTATATAAAATCTGTTTCAAACCAGACCCAAGACCGGGAGGCGGGTTTTCAAGCGTCTGTCTCCCTCCTCTGTGGTGTCAGTCATCCCTCTCTGCTCTCTGTGCACCTCCTCCAGGGCCATCTCCCTGCATTACAGAGCTTTGTCAGCTCTGCTACAACATAGAGCTGCTGTTATAGGAGACCCCACAGTAGTAAATCTAACAGGAGGACCCTAAGCAGACAAAGCAGTGTCTGCTACGTAGCAGCCCTTGAGCTGAGCAGGTTTCACTTTCAATTTCTTGTACCCAGCAGCATTGCTCCTCAGCCCCTGATCTAAAGTACAAACTCAACTCTGCTGCACTGCTGACAGCTCAAGGGCTGCTATGTAGCAGACACTGCTTTGTCTGCTTAGGGTCCTCCTGTTAGATTTACTACTGTGGGGTCTCCTATAACAGCAGCTCTGTGTTGTAGCAGAGCTGACAAAGCTCTGTAATGCAGGGAGATGGCCCTGGAGGAGGTGCACAGAGAGCAGAGAGGGATGACTGACACCACAGAGGAGGGAGACAGACACTTGAAAACCCGCCTCCCGGTCTTGGTCTGGTTTGAAACAGATTTTATATAAGTCTTTATTTCAGTGACTCAAGGGAGCATAAATGCTATAGACACCTTGTCAGAATGCAGCCTTAGTGCTGCAGAAGGTGGCTATGTTATCTTTAGATGCCTGGAGGGGGTGACAGGTTCGCTTTAAATATAAAGGATTTCCTACAATTACTTGTAACATACAGGAGCATCTGAATGAATTAGAAGATCATCAAAAAGTGACTTTATTTCAGTAATTCAATACATAAAGTGAAACACATATATTATATAGAGTCATTACACAGAGGGATCTATTTCATGTGTTTATGGCTTACAGCCAATGAAATCCTAAAGGTCATTATGTCAGAAAATTAAAGTAGGGAGGGTGAAGGGTGTTAAGAGATAAAATATGACCTAAATAGGGATGAGAGGCTTCACCTTGTGTGGTTGTGAGAGTCACAACCACTATAAAAGCAGATCACAGCTGCTGCAGTCCTCAGCGTGGTGCGTATAGAGTAGGGAGGATGAAGGGTTAAAAACCGTGCTGCCGTATTCCACCAGACATCAAAGGGTGAATGTAATATTGATTTATTAGTCAACGTGTTTCAGGGCTCCCCGGACCCTTCCCCAGGACTAATCAGTGTCCCTGCTATGTACTGTGTAATGGCTGTGTCTGACCGTACAGGGACATGGTCTGATAATACAGTCAGACACATCCATTACACAGTACATAGCAGGGACACGTATATAAGATTATCTCAGCACAGGAGATGTGGTATGATCAGACCATGTTCCTGTACGGTCAGACACATCCATTACACAGTACATAGCAGGGACACGTATATAAGATTATCTCAGCACAGGAGATGTGGTATGATCAGACCATGTTCCTGTACGGTCAGACACATCCATTACACAGTACATAGCAGGGACACGTATATAAGATTATCTCAGCACAGGAGATGTGGTATGATCAGACCATGTTCCTGTACGGTCAGACACATCCATTACACAGTACATAGCAGAGACACATATATAAGATTATCTCAGAACAGGACCATTTTTTTTAAACACATCCAATTGTGGAAATTACCGTATTATTATTCCAAGATCTATTGATCAAAATCAACTTTGTTCATGGGACATCCTCCTTTAAGTCTAGTCCCTGACTGGAGTAAGGTTTCCAGACTAACAAGGAGTTACGACGTTGTTGAGCTTTAAAAAAAAAAATGCAAAAATTGTTTAAGGAAAACACTGAGGTTTTTTATTATTTTGTACCATAATCACTGATGTTTTAGTACCAAATTTTTCAAAACGTGATTACAGAATTTGGCGCAAGTGTAAGAGCAAAACATATTGAGCAATGCTACCCGCTGTATGCTCTCAGTCTATGCTCATTCCCACGTGAAGGATATATGCCAAGGGTTTATGAGGCATAAAAACTGGTCTGTACAGAACATTACCTCTTGCGTGTCCCATAAGATAAAGAGAAACGTTTTATTGTCCTGAGAAGCGAGTGAGGAAACGTTATAGCAGCGCAGATCTATGAGCAGATTAGAAGGCTCCTTAAAGGGTGTTACCATTATTTCTTAGAATACCACTTTCTAGGGAATAAGATAATGGAAAATGTCTGTACAGTTCATCATTCATTCATCCATTCATTCATTCATCCATCCATCCATGCATTCATCCATTCATTCATACATTCATTCATTCATCCATCCATCCATGCATTCATCCATTCATTCTTTCATTCATTCATTCATCCATCCATCCATGCATTCATCCATTCATTCATACATTCATTCATTCATTCATCCATCCATCCATGCATTCATCCATTCTTTCATTCATTCATTCATTCATTCATTCATTCATTCATCCATCCATCCATGCATTCATCCATTCATTCTTTCATCCATCTATTCATTCATTCATTTGATCTGTATAGTTATTGACGCCCAAGATCAGTTTCAACTCACATTTCTGTCTGAAAAGACGCGTCATGGTAGGAGTAGAGTATCGCTCAGATTATTATATCTCAATTGTGATGGAGGATAATAATGAACATTAAGGTGTTATTTTCCCACCATAAAAAGTTCTGACGTCACTGGGATATTTGATCGCATTAGGATTGTTGGGGTTGGGGCCGTCCACTGTGCAGGGATTTGTAGAATTGCCCATTCAAACTGTACTGCAGACATTGCAGAGTCATGTTCCCATTGCTTCGTTCCCTTTGTTTGTAGGGTCCATGTTACACATATTCTAGTAATAGTAGATGGTAGCCCTTTAAAATGAATTCTTACCTGTGAACATTGTGTTAGTATCTAAAGGAGATATTGGCCTTAAAGGGAATCTGTCAACAGGTTTTTGCTATGTAATCTGAGAGCTGCATGATATTGGAGCTGAGAGTCTGATTCCAGCGATGTCTCGGTGGCGCCCCTGCGATTTTGGTCATCACAGTGGTACTGCACCTATCCAACAGGTGTAGTTGACACGCCCCTCCAGGGCCTTAGGATACTCAGAACCGGGCTTTCTTGAGGCTTCATCACGGGGATCACAGGACCGAGACCCGGCTCCATGACTCTGGTGGTGTCATTAAAAGTTCGGTGTGGGTGTCTCTCTCTTAGGGATAGGGATCTGGAGGTTCATTCTGGGCAGGGATGACTGGACCTGGGGATACTTGTTAATTTTACGTGACGCCACCCACAGGTTGCAGCTATAGCTGGCCGCCGCTGCTCGACAGTCTTACTAGGGGCTGATGGTTGGAGGCAGCAATGTTCTTAAGCCCTCTACAGGTAGTGTTCATCCCTAAGGTGGCCAAAGGTACCTGAGTGAGTTGGTAGTCGTGTTTCTGGTGCTTTGGACATGCTAAGAAGGTTCACAGACACAGCGGATTGCAGTCTTGTTTTTTTACTCACAGTCTTTGTGCAGCAGCCCGCTGAGCACTGGGTTCTCGGAGGCAGGGATCCAGCTACTCTCTGGTAACAGGGAGAGCCACCGTGACATCCCCTGAACTGTTTATCCCTGGAGAGTTGAGTGCCCTGGCCCCATGACCGCTGCATATCACATACTGGACTGCTTGTCACAGTGTCAATAAAATTATGTTTTATCAGCAGGAGATTATCACTAGCATCATGCCATATAGTCCTCCATATTCATGAGCTCTGTGTAACCCCGCCCATGCTACTGATTGGCAGCTTTCTGCCTATGCACATTTTATACAAAAATCTACCAATCAGAGGTGTGGGCGGAGTCATACAGGGATCAACATTCAGAGCACTGCTAGGTCTGCAGCAGATAATACAGGGATTCTATAAAAACTGCAGCAAGCAGCTCAGTAAGGGACACATCGCTAGAATCAGAGTCTCTGCCCTTACATTATGATGTTCTGAGATTACGTAGTAGAAACATGCTGAGAGATTCTATAAAGAGGCTGTATAAAATGTAAATGCAGTGTATGATATATACAGGGACACTGGGGTCAATGTCCTTCTTGAGACCCCTGACCTAGGACGCCCCCAGCTTCCTGACACTGGGCTCCACAATTGTGGATTTTAACATATGTTTAGGGTCATTATCCATTTGTAGAAGCCATCCTCTTTTCAACCTCATGGTGTTTTGTTTGCATCAAGAATTTGTTGAATTTTCTTGAATACGTTGTTCCCTCTAACTGTAAAATGTTTCCCGTGCCATTGGCTGCAACACAACACCAGTGCATGATTGATCCACACCCATTCTTAATGGTTGGCGAGATGTTCTTTTCCTGAAATTCTGTGCCCTATTTCTCCACACATACCTTTGATCATTGTGGCCAACAAAGAATTATATTTTAACCTCTATCCGTCCACAGGACTTGTTTCCAAAATGCTTAGGCTTGTTTAGATGTTCTTTTGAATAGGTCTGACGTTGAAATTTATGGTGAGGTCACAGGATAGTTTCATAAAGACCATACTTGTGCAGGTGTCTCTAAATAGTAGAGTCCGACAAAGCTTCCTGAAGGTCTTTTGCAGTCAAGCAGGGGTTCTGATTTCCCTCTCCAGTAATCCTAAAATGGGCTGTCTCTGAACTCTTGCTTGGTCTTCCAGACCTTATCTTGACCTCCGTTGTTCCTGTTATCTGCTATTTCTTAATTACATTTCGAACTGACGAAAGGGCAACTTGAAAACACTTTCCTATCCTCTTATAGCCTTCTCCTGCTTTGTGGACCTCCACCATTTTCATTTTCAGAGTACTCGGCAGCTGCTTAGAATTAGAAGAACTCAAGGCTGCTGTTTTTTGGCACAAGGTTAGTGCAGGTTGGGTATTTATAAGGCTGTGAAATTCATTTTTTGGGAACAATTGCAATTTGAGCCATGACTTTCACTTGTGTAGCCTTAATATTGGTTGTCCCTATATGAATGACTACAATAAATAACATAAATGTATACATTTACCACCCCTAGAAAATAGTGTATTGTGCCACACAATTGTTCTTTCATGCATATAGTATATCTTTTTTTTCTGTCCATAGTAATTACTCACATTTTCACCACCCGACCTATGGTTCCTGCATTACTATTAATTCTGGAAATATGAATGACAATAAACCTTTGGCAACGATCAAGCCCGGCAAGATGTCTGGTATGTATTTCCACAAAGTCTACATTGACATAACTGCAGGACTGGAGCTCCAGAATAGTAGAGAATCCTTCTGAGCACAGACACAATAACCTAAAAAACGGTCCAGCAGAAGACACGTAATAATGCCATAATACATTTATGGACTTGGGTACATTTAGATGCAAAACTTGATGAACCAAACCCATTATTATTATTATTATTTATTGGTCTTCAACTTGATCTCAAACCATGGCAACTTGATGGATGTGCAGCCTTGATAGAGCCACGAGGGTCTATTACAAGCCTAGATAGGACCACCAGAGTCTTCTCCAAGCCTAGATAGGTCCACCAGGGTCTTCTCCAAGCCTAGATAGTCCACCAGGGTCTTCTCCAAGCTAGTAGGTCCACAGAGTCTTCTACAAGCCTAGATAGGTCCACCAGGGTCTTCTCCAAGCTAGATAGGTCCACCAACAGGCGACTGGCCCAGGAAGCCAGAAGCGATGCCAGACACGGATGGTATGTTCGAGCGTAGAAAAGCTCCACACTCCGGTCTCAACAATGGCCTAGAACTGCCACCCAGGGCCTTGCTCCAAGCCCTAGATACCAAAGGCATCTCCAAACCTAGATAGGATCACCAGGGGTCTTCTACAAGCCTAATAGGATCCTATTAAGGGTCTTCTCCAAGCCAGATAGGTCCACGGGAGTTTCTCCAAGCCTAGATAGGTCCAACCAGAGTCTTTTCCGCTAGATATCGACAATCAGGGTTGGTTCTACTGATTTCCTACTTTTCTTTTCCATCTATTTCCTAACAATGGCCTTCTCAAGTAGATAGTTGGTGTCCTTTTCCAAGCGATATGTCCTGGGTTTTTCCAAAGTATGATGGTTTCACCGTCTTCTCCAACCTAGATAACCTCCATTCCGGGCACCATATATTAAGGCATGAATGATGAATCCCAGTAACCTTTCATGACTCCTCAAATGCTCCAGTTCATCATGTAATAAAGCAGTTTTAAAACTGTATAAATACATAATTTTAACCAAGGATGTAGAGATATACATACTAGTCACGTGCCCAGTATGAAATTAGGCTGGGGATCAATTTTATAGGTCAGCTTCTTTAACAATTTTATCTGCAATAGTTACCTTCTACTTAGGATTGACCTTGACGCTGAAAACGGACCAGAATGATCATATGCCCATTCTATCGAGTGCAGCAGGTGCCAAGGTCATGATTCATAACCCTGACCAATCTCCACTGGCAGAGCATGAAGGATTTGATATATGGCCGGGGACCGAGACCTCTATCAGCATTAGACAGGTTAGTGATTAAACCAGGTCTTCTGCTCAAAATCATTAACTTTCTAAAATTGATATATATTTTCTTAAGAATATATTTACAATATTAGTCTTGTTGACTATGATGTTTAAGGGAATCTATCAGCAGGTTTTTGCTATTGAATCTGAGTGCAGCATAATATAGGGGCAGAGACCCTGATTCCAACGATGTGTTACTTACTGGCTTGTGTTTTGTGGTTTCAGTAAAGTCAGTGTTTTATCGTTGATTATCACTAAAGGACCGGTTGTCTCGTGCCTCCTGGTCCAACCCCCCCTCACCACTGATTGGCAGCTTTCTGTCTATATACAGTGTACACAGAAATCTGCCATTAGGCATATTGGGGGGGATTACACACAGCTCAGCATTCTGAGCTCTGCTAGATCTGCAGAATAGGAAACTGTGTTTGTATCACAACTGCTGCACCCAGTAAACTAAGTGATACATCGCTGGAGTCAGGGTCTCGGGAATGGAATCAGTTTGTAGCGATAAGTGTTGTTCCTTGATTTTTTGCTCCAGAAAGAAATTTCCATGACTGCAATTACACACGTTTTGTCATACACATGCTTTGTGTGTATTGGTGCAACACAAAAAAAACCAGAGAAAGAAAGGCAAATTGGACATATTTTCACATCCAATCCGAATAATGGACCAGACAAAGTTATTGGCATCTTTCCAGATAAGGGGAGATGTTGACTCAATCTCTGCATTGTGTGTCTGTGTGTGTCACACTAATATGGAGAACAGAAAGAGCAGAAGAGAACTGTCTGAGGACTTGAGAACCAAAATTAATGAAAAATATCAACAATCTAAAGTTACAAGTCATCTCCAGAGATCTTGATGTTTCCTTTGTCCCGTGCTGCAACATAATCAAGATTTTACAACCGATAGCACTGTAGCTAATCTCCCTGGACTGGACGGCAGGAGAAATTGATAACAGGATGGTAGATAAGCCCCAATCAAGTTCCAAATGATTCAAGCTGTCCTGCAGGGTCAGGAGGAATAAGTGTCAGCGTGAAATATCCGTCCACATGTGAATGAAATGTAATGCTATGGAGGAGACCCAGGAGGACCCCACTGCTGACACAGAGACATAAAAAGCTAGACTGCAGTTTGCCAAAATGTACGTGAGTGACCAAAATCCTTCTGTGAAAACGTCTTGTGACAGATGAGATCAAGATAGAGCGTTTTGGTAAAGCTATCATTCTACTGTATAATGAAAATGGAAAGGCCTACAAAAAGAGCACAGGACCTACAGTCAGATATGGTGGAAGTCAGAGAAGGTTTGGGTTGTTATGCTGACTCGGACACTGGGGCCCTTGACTGTGTGCTGGTATAATGAAATCTAAAGATTAAAAAGGATTTTGGGTCCCAATGTAGAGCCTAGTGTCAGAAAGCTGGGGGTGTCCCAGGTCAGGGTCTCCAGCAGGACAATGACCCCAAACATCATGAAGCCCCAGAAATGGATGGAAACAAAGCGCTGGAGAGATCTAAAGTGGCAGCAATGAGTCCGGATCTACATCCCATTGATCACCTGTGGGGGAATCTGAAAATTGCTGTTGGGAGAAAATGCCTCAAATATGAGAGATCGGGAGCAGATTATGAAGAAGAAAAAACCTCCAGGAAAGAAGAAGCTTGTGGAGGTTATAGGAAGCGACTGAGCGCAGGATTTATTCCAAAGGGTGTGCAGCCTAATAGTAAGTTGATGGGACAAAATGTTGTCTGATCCATGTCGTTTTGAGTTTGGTGTGAAAATTATTCAATTTGCCTTTTTTAAATTATTTTTTTTTTGTGTTGGTCCAATAGACGCAAATGACAAAAACGTGTGTACATCAAAAACGTGTGAATATTACCCTATAATTCTCTTGGAGAATATTCCATATAAAATAATTTCAAGGGTGACAACACTTTCAGGCAGGACTGTACATACATACACTACCGTTCAAAAGTTTGGGGTCACCCAGACAATTTTGTGTTCTCCATGAAAGCTCATACTTTTATTTATCAAATGAGTTGCAAAATGAATAGAAAATTAGTCAGACATTGACAAGGTAGAAATAATGATTTTTATTTGAAATAATAATTTTCTCCTTTTAACTTAGCCTTCGTCAAAGAATGCTCCTTACAGCAATTACAATGCATTTGGTGGGCACTATGTAATGAAGCTGCCAGTTGAGGAGCTATGAGGCTGTCGATTTCTCAAACTGGAGACTTAATGTACTTGTCTTGTTGCTCAGTTTGTGCAGCGGGCCTCCCACTTCTTTTCTACTCTGGTTAGAGCCTGTTTGTGCTTCCTCTGAAGGGAGTAGTACACACTGTTGTAGGAAATCTTCAGTTTCTTGGCAATTTCTCGCATGGAATAACCTTCATTTCTAAGAACAAGAAAGACTGTCGAGTTCACATGAAAGTTCTCTTTTTCTGGCCATTTTGAGAGTTTCATAGAACAGACAAATGTAATGGTCCAGATTCTCAACTACTGTGGCTCAAATGAAGGTCAATTTTATAGCTTCTCTAATCAGCCAAACCGTTTTCAGCTGTGCTAGCATACTTGTGCAAGGGTTTTTTTTTAATCATCCATTAGCCTTCTTGCACAGGTAGCAAACACAATGTACCATTAAAATACTAGAGTGGTGGTTGTTGGAAATGGCCTCTATACAGCTATGTAGATATTGCATTAAAAACCAGACGTTTGCAGCTAGAATAGTCATTTCCCATCATTAACAATGTATAGAGAGTATTTCTGATTCATTTAATTTTAATTCATTGAAAAAAAAAAGTGCTTTTCTTCAAAAATAAGGAAATTTCCAAATGACCCCAAACTTTTGAACCGTAGTATATGTATGTTTGTTCACTATACATCCCAAACGTGCCCTCCACACCCCCCTCAACCCAAACCTGACCCCCACCCATGCCTGCCACACCTGCCCACGCTCCGTCCATACTTAACCCCACAAACCTTACTCCCCCAATCCGTCCCCCCAAACAAACACCCCCAAACCCACATCTTCCGCCCACACCAAAAAACACCCACGCCTAGACCTGCCCCCCCAAAAAACACCCCCCTGCACCTGCACCTTAACCACCTCCAAAAAATGCTCCCCCCCCAAAGCCTGCAACCCCCCAAAAAAATTGCCCCACCCACACCCCCAAACCCCACCAGACCAGCCCCCCCCCAAACCTCTATGGCATTACCATGGTCACATCCTCACAGTGCATTCAATATGTCAAAAATAATATGTCTTATTTTTTGTACAATCAATAGAACAGTAATTATAATTAAGTTTTGTAATTTGTCCCAGGATCAGATCAACCGCTTGGGATCACCATACAGTGAATGCACCCCAGATGGGAGCGACTTGGGTTTTGGACTTCTGTCCAATTCATCCTATACCCAACAGGTATAAGCTTTGTAGGTCAAAATTATCAAACTTTCCCAAAAACTACAGATTGTCCCTGCTGCAGATTTCAGCATTCAGTAGAATGGGAGAATTAATAGTTTTACTTGGGACTCCACCACATCCACATCATCATCATCATCATCATCAACATGCAGCGTAAAAGGAAAGAACACAACCAACAAACCAGAGAGGGTATACCATACAGTATTAACAAACTCTACAAGTGCCTTTCCACAGTGGTCCCTTGAGGAGTACATCCTGAACCCCCCAAAACCAGCTTCAGACATGAATTGCTGAAGGCAGATCCTGTGGCCATTTGAACCTCAAAAAACAGTCCTCCCTCTCCACAGCATAAGCCTGCAGCTGTTGTATTCTCGAATGGTCACTGTGCTCCAGAATCTCACTGAAGGCTGTCATGATGGTGGGTGTGGACCCACTGTGCCCTGGGAATGGGTCTCACCCTGGAGGGGCATAACTAAGCGGCTACCTGATTCTTTACTAGAGCCTCCGATGGTGAGGATAGGCTTGCTGCAGCAGGTAGCCACCAGGTATCACTCCAGGGGAACTCTCAGTACAGTAGCAGCTGATCCAGGGGTCAACCAAGCAGGTTCGGCTCAGGTCAGGCAGGGTGGCTGGTAAGTAAACGGTCAGGAAGTGCAGGCAGACTTGCAGGTACAGTAGGTTTAGGCAAGTACTGGAGGCACAGGACAGATATTGGAACACAGGTACAGGTTAGTGGACTCAGGATACGGTAGGTTTAGGTGGCATGTACAGGTCTTGGGAGCAGAGAGATGGGGACCGGAGCAGAAGCTGTTGGATGGCCGGGAAGGTGAGCGTGTCGCCATCCTTGCTGTAGGGATGCCCGGAGGTGGCGAAGCATAATCTATTGGTTTACAATGAACTGACCCTTGTTTGAGAGCCCGACTGACACAACAGAATATATTCTCTCTACAGAATGTTATCACTAACGTATAAACAGCGAACCATGGTGGTAGGGTGCAATATACATTCTAATATTCATTATTTGCTATGTTGTAGACTTGTCTGCAGTCCTGCTTCCAGCACATGATGAATGAGTCCTGTGGATGTGGATATTATTTTTACCCACTGATTCCTGGGGTGGAATATTGTGATTATAACAAGCATCCCGGATGGGGTAAGGAGTGATGCAATGAAATGCAGTTTGTATCCATTCAGTAGTGAATAGAAGGGTCTGCACAGGCCGGATATTCCCTCTTATAATATTTAGACCTTCACTACATTTTATTTTTTGGGTATATTGGTTGTATGTGCTGTGAGTATGCTCGAACATGTACCAGCAATATATCCATAGACCTCCAGGTAGGACTGAAAGCTTATTCTATTGGACAGAACAGGAGGGTCACCGTAAATAAACGTAGACCGCACCTAAAACATTATTTTTTACAATAGGAGTAAATAGCCAACATATGTGCCACTATAGTCCCAGCATTTCTTATACCTGAAGTGCCACTATAGCCCCTGCATTTCTTATACCTGAAGTGCCACTATAGCCCCTGCATTTCTTATACCTGAAGTGCCACTATAGTCCAGGATTTCTTATACCTGAAGTGCCACTATAGCCCCTGCATTTCTTATACCTGAAGTGCCACTATAGCCCCTGCATTTCTTATACCTGAAGTGCCACTATAGTCCAGGATTTCTTATACCTGAAGTGCCACTATAGTCCAGGATTTCTTACACCTGAAGTGCCACTATAGTCCAGGATTTCTTACACCTGAAGTGCTATTATAGTCCCTGCATTTCTTATACCTGAAGTGCCACTATAGTCCCAGCATTTCTTACACCTGAAGTGCCACTATAGTCCAGGCTTTCTTATACCTGAAGTGCCACTATAGTCCCTGCATTTCCTATACCTGAAGTGCCACTATAGTCCCTGCATTTCCTATACCTGAAGTGCCACTATAGTCCCAGCATTTCCTATACCTGAAGTGCCACTATAGTCCCTGCATTTCCTATACCTGAAGTGCCACTATAGTCCCAGCATTTCCTATACCTGAAGTGCCACTATAGTCCCTGCATTTCCTATACCTGAAGTGCCACTATAGTCCCAGCATTTCTTACACCTGAAGTGCCACTATAGTCCCTGCATTTCTTACTCCTGAAGTGCCACTATAGTCCCAGCATTTCTTACACCTGAAGTGCCACTATAGTCCCAGCATTTCCTATACCTGAAGTGCCACTATAGTCCCAGCATTTCTTATACCTGAAGTGTCACTATAGTCCCTGCATTTCTTATACCTGAAGTGCCACTATAGTCCCAGCATTTCTTATACCTGAAGTGCCACTATAGTCCCAGCATTTCTTACACCTGAAGTGCCACTATAGCCCCAGCATTTCTTACACCTGAAGTGCCACTATATTCCCAGCATTTCTTACACCTGAAGTGCCACTATAGTCCCAGCATTTCTTATACCTGAAGTGCCACTATAGTCCCAGCATTTCTTACACCTGAAGTGCCACTATAGTCCCAGCATTTCTTATACCTGAAGTGCCACTATAGTCCCAGCATTTCTTACCTGAAGTGCCACTATAGTCCCAGCATTTCTATACACCTGAAGTGCCACTATAGTCCCCAGCATTTCTATACACCTGATCATTGCCAGCATCATATAGTGCCACTAAGCCACATTTCTATACCTGAAGTGCCACTATAGTCCCAGCATTCTTACTGAAGTGCCACTATAGCCCAGCATTTCTAACCTGAAGTGCCACTATAGTCCCAGCATTTCCTATACCTGAAGTGCCACTATAGTCCCAGCATTTCTTAACCTGAAGTGCCACTATAGTCCCAGCATTTCTTAACCTGAAGTGCCACTATAGTCCCAGCATTTCTTAACCTGAAGTGCCACTATAGTCCCAGCATTTCTTATACCTGAAGTGCCACTATAGTCCCAGCATTTCTTATACCTGAAGTGCCACTATAGTCCCAGCATTTCCTATACCTGAAGTGCCACTATAGTCCCAGCATTTCTTATCACCTGAAGTGCCACTATAGTCCCAGCATTTCTATACCTGAAGTGCCACTATAGTCCCAGCATTTCTTACCTGAAGTGCCACTATAGTCCCAGCATTTTATACCTGAAGTGCCACTATAGTCCCAGCATTTCTTACACCTGAAGTGCCACTATAGCCCAGCATTTCTTAACCTGAAGTGCCACTATAGCCCCAGCATTTCTTACACCTGAAGTGCCACTATAGCCCCAGCATTTCCTATACCTGAAGTGCCACTATAGTCCCAGCATTTCTTATACCTGAAGTGCCACTATAGCCCCAGCATTTCTTACACCTGAAGTGCCACTATAGCCCAGCATTTCCTATACCTGAAGTGCCACTATAGTCCCAGCATTTCTTACACCTGAAGTGCCACTATAGTCCCAGCATTTCTTAACCTGAAGTGCCACTATAGCCCAGCATTTCTAACCTGAAGTAGCCACTATTAGCCCAGCATTTCTATACCTGAAGTGCCACTATAGTCCCGCATTTCTTATACCTGAAGTCCACTATAGCCCCAGCATTTCTATACCTGAAGTGCCACTATAGTCCCAGCATTTCTATACCTGAAGTGCCACTATAGTCCCAGCATTCTTACACTGAAGTGCCACTATAGCCCCAGCATTTCTTACACCTGAAGTGCCACTATAGCCCAGCATTTCCTATACCTGAAGTGCCACTATAGCCCAGCATTTCTAACCTGAAGTGCCACTATAGTCCCAGCATTCTTAACCTGAAGTGCCACTATAGCCCAGCATTTCTTAACCTGAAGTGCCACTATAGTCCGCATTTCCTATACCTGAAGTGCCACTATAGTCCCGCTTTCTTAACCTGAAGTGCCACTATAGTCCAGCATTTCTATACCTGAAGTCCACTATAGTCCCGCATTTCTAACCTGAAGTGCCACTATAGCCCGCATTTCTTACACCTGAAGTGCCACTATAGTCCCAGCATTTCTATACTGAAGTGCCACTATAGTCCCAGCATTTCTATACCTGAAGTGCCACTATAGTCCCAGCATTTCTTATACCTGAAGTGCCACTATAGCCCAGCATTTCTTATACCTGAAGTGCCACTATAGCCCAGCATTTCTTACACCTGAAGTGCCACTATAGTCCCAGCATTCTTTAGTCTTATCACTCTGAAGTGCCACTATAGTCCCAGCATTTCCTATACCTGAAGTGCCACTATAGTCCCAGCATTTCTTACACCTGAAGTGCCACTATAGCCCCAGCATTTCCTATACCTGAAGTGCCACTATAGTCCCAGCATTTCTTACACCTGAAGTGCCACTATAGCCCCAGCATTTCTTACACCTGAAGTGCCACTATACCCCCAGCATTTCTTACACCTGAAGTGCCACTATAGTCCCAGCATTTCTTACACCTGAAGTGCCACTATAGCCCCAGCATTTCTTACACCTGAAGTGCCACTATAGTCCCAGCATTTCCTATACCTGAAGTGTCACTATAGTCCCAGCATTTCTTACACCTGAAGTGCCACTATAGCCCCAGCATTTCTTACACCTGAAGTGCCACTATAGTCCCAGCATTTCCTATACCTGAAGTGCCACTATAGTCCCAGCATTTCTTACACCTGAAGTGCCACTATAGTCCCAGCATTTCTTAGACCTGAAGTGCCACTATAGCCCCAGCATTTCTTACACCTGAAGTGCCACTATAGTCCCAGCATTTCCTATACCTGAAGTGCCACTATAGTCCCAGCATTTCTTACACCTGAAGTGCCACTTTAGTCCCAGCATTTCCTATACCTGAAGTGCCACTATAGTCCCAGCATTTCTTACACCTGAAGTGCCACTATAGTCCCTGCGTTTCTTATACCTGAAGTGCCACTATAGTCCCAGCATTTCCTATACCTGAAGTACCACTATAGTCCCTGCATTTCTTACACCTGAAGTGCCACTATAGCCCCAGCATTTCTTACACCTGAAGTGCCACTATAGTCCCAGCATTTCTTATACCTGAAGTGCCACTATAGCCCCAGCATTTCTTATACCTGAAGTGCTACTATAGTCCCTGCATTTCTTATACCTGAAGTACCACTATAGTCCCTGCATTTCTTACACCTGAAGTGCCACTATAGCCCCAGCATTTCCTATACCTGAAGTGCCACTATAGCCCCAGCATTTCTTATGCCTGAAGTGCCACTATAGCCCCAGCATTTCTTACACCTGAAGTGCCACTATAGTCCCAGCATTTCTTACACCTGAAGTGCCACTATAGTCCCAGCATTTCTTACACCTGAAGTGCCACTATACCCCCAGCATTTCTTACACCTGAAGTGCCACTATAGTCCCAGCATTTCTTACACCTGAAGTGCCACTATAGCCCCAGCATTTCTTACACCTGAAGTGCCACTATAGTCCCAGCATTTCCTATACCTGAAGTGTCACTATAGTCCCAGCATTTCTTACACCTGAAGTGCCACTATAGCCCCAGCATTTCTTACACCTGAAGTGCCACTATAGTCCCAGCATTTCCTATACCTGAAGTGTCACTATAGCCCCAGCATTTCTTACACCTGAAGTGCCACTATAGCCCCAGCATTTCTTACACCTGAAGTGCCACTATAGCCCCAGCATTTCTTATACCTGAAGTGCCACTATAGTCCCAGGATTTCCTATACCTGAAGTGCTACTATAGTCCGACATTTCTTACAGCTAAAGTGCTACTATAGTCCCTGACTGGAGTAGCATTTCTGGCCAGATGCACATGCTACAGAGAATTGGTGCCAAACTCATTAAATGTCATGCACCTCTTCATGAATTCGGGCCATCATATTACAGCAAGCCCTTCTTTAAAGCACCACTACCGCGTGTTTTTTTTTTTCAACCTCTGTAGTGGTGTTTTAAGTGTAAGCCCCATGTCGTTTTTCAGTTCCTTTTCAGTCCCACGGCGCCATCTTACGTCTGACTGGCCAGAAGTCAGTAGTTATATCACAAGCTCTCAATACAAGTTTATGAGAGCCACAATGAGGCTCTCATAGAGATGTATTGAAAAGTGACCTCCAGCGCGCTCCATGAAACACTGGAGCTGCCAACAGTTCACTTTTCACTGCCGACCGACAAGGAGCACCGCTGCAAAGGATGAAGGCGGCTGAAGGTGAGTATAAGACAGGAGGCAAGAGATCACCGCTCCAGTGATAAAAAAAGACAGATGTGCACAAAGTCTTAATCACTCTGCCCCTTAGTTTATGGCTTCATGTTGCGTTTGCGGTAGGTCTGTGCTTATATACAGAAGTCCACCAGAACAGACAGAGGCGCAGTGATAAAGTACATTGAGGCAGTTTAAGCCTATAATGAAGTAGAATGCAAAGTCCTACAGAAATGACAGAACTGCAGTTGCCTATCTTAGATGTGGCTTACGGTCTGGATCACATACTCTGCTCTGATGAAGCTCTTCATTTCAGGTCACTGCTTCTATCGGCTGTACGATAACCTGTTAGATCACAGGTCCGTCTGTTTCAAGAATTGCCCAAAGCAGTGCAGGTAATCAGATTGTTGGAATTCTTTGTGACTATGTACCAGACCTATGGATAGTTATCACAGATTTTCTATCAGTCAGAATGAGTTTTCCTTGACGTGACTTTATGTTTTACATTTCCAAAGAAAGACACGTCCTAAGCCCTGAGCATAGGGGGACTTGACTTTGGGAGGGGGGAACCTCCTGTAGCTTTGTAGCTAAAGGTAACGTCACCAGAGTAAATTCAGCAGAAGCTATGTTATCCCTTGGTGATGTGGACAGTATTAATTGGGGGCATTAGACTGCAGTCTTACGTGTATATGGGGGTTCCCAATTCTCCCCTGACAAATGATGTCAGGGGAGATAAGTATCTGTAGTGGCCCAGTCCAGATTGTGTCTGACCCTTTAGGTACCCCTGGACCGTGAGTAGCCCCTGCATACTACAGCTCACTTCCTAGCTAGCGCTCTATGGTTATTAGTGACTTTTAGATATGCACTTTCATTTAAATCTATTTTACATTTCATACATTTCTCAGTTGTTGTGTTCCAGCACCATCTGCTGGTGAAAATATACGGTTTATATTACCTTGCACTGTAAGGATCAGAAATGTAAATTGGGTGTTGTCTTATTGGCCGGTGACTCAGTCACAGGGCTCAATAGGTGGAGCTTCTCCCAGCTTATGTCTAGACAGACGAAGCTGGAACTTCCCCAAGTCTGGACAAGGGAGCAGAGCACATGTCTGGGGTCTCCTCACCACTTCAAGACCTTGAAGAGTTCATCCTTCCCTGATTTCCACATGCTAAAGGTTTTTTACCCTGGATCCTTGCTGTCCGGGTTTATGAGTGCTTCTTCAGCAGTAGGGCACACTGAGTCTAAGAACCTACTGCCCACGTGTTGGGAAAGATTGAGGGTCTCATATCCCACCACAACTTTCTACATTTATTTGCTTCACCTACTGTTGCACATGCCGTGACTAGCTGTGAAGCTAACCCAGGATTCCCAGGTCTGTGCAACCTTCTGGTTATATCTAACCTTCCGCTTTAAACCACAAAAGAGTCTGAACCTTCCTATAATAGCATACAAATACTATGTCTAAGCAATCCGTGATCTTACAGCTCTAGAACCCCAATTGCATAACAATATTCAACTCTGCACTGTAGTTGTCGTGGACTGCCCACCAAAGATTGTGAAATATTTACTTATTGTTGAATCTCCTCGTTCCTGCTGCAGTAAAAGCAACTGTTGTGTCCGAGACCAGTGTTTGTGGTGCACACTGTGTGGGGGTGGATAACAGGGAACAATCGGCCTCATTACATATCCAGCATGTCTGATTTCTGACGCCAGTCCTTTTGTTCTCTGGGATATAAGCCATTGCTGGAAGAGTCTCTTACTGAGTTTCTCATCGAGAATGTATCACCTTTGTATTTTCACTTCTTTTCGAAGTCTACATGCACGATTCTCACATAGTAATTAATAAATCTCCAACACCTTTTGCTGATCACAATGGTGCAATTACTATATGAATGTGTGATAAATTATACATTTTATGCTTTAAACAGTGAAACGATGTATCAGCTCTCCGCAGGCTCCGCTAAATGGCCGACATCTGTGTCTAAAGTGAGTAAACCGGCATAAAGGGGGAAGATTTGGGGCAGAAAATAATCTGCAGCATGTCAATTCTTGTAGCGTTTGTTCACTGATTGACTTCTAAGCAGTCAACCAAAACCGCTATGAAAATGCAGGTTTAATGACGATGGCGGATTTGCTGCCTTTTTGTTGCTTTTATTGCAGTGTTTTTGCTTGTGTTTTATTTTTTTTGCATGCATATTTAGCTCGGTTGCACACAGGGGCGGACCTACCGTGGTGCAGCTGGTTCAGCTGCATCAGGGCCCCGACCAGCTAGGGGGCCCCTCAAGCCTGCAGGGGGGCCCCCAGCCGACCCCCATGACCCTGTATCAGAGGAGAGGGGGCTAACTGAGGGAAGCTTCCTGCTTCCCTTGGCTGATTCTGCCCCTCCTCTCCTCTCCCGCCCCGGCTCCCAGGACTGGCGCGGCCCGGCTCCTCGCCAGCATCTGCCAGCACCATCCCTTCCCCGCTCCTCACCATCAGCTGCTACACCAGGGCCCTCTTGGCACAAGGTCCGCCACCGGTTGCACACGTTGAGTTTTCTGCACCATTTTTGCATCTCATGGCAGGAAAAACGCAAGTGGCAAAAACACATGTTTATGCAGAAACGGTGCAGAAATGTCTGCAACCGAATACTCAATGTATGCACACAGCCTTAAAGGGAACCAACCACCCCCAATGACCCCCCCGGACTATTAATATTGGTCCCTACACACAGCACATACATGTGCTGCAATGATTTTTGCTAAAAAACCTGTTTTTTAAAACTAAAGATAATGCTTTTGAAAGTTTAAACCTAATGGACGGATGGGCGGTACTTATCTGTGGCAAAAGCCGAGATGTGCTGCCAATCATCCTCCCGTCTCCCCTCGCAGCAGTTATGGACAGCCCTTTGTTCAGCGTCACTGCCTGGTGCACGGGCTCGCATGCCCGTGCACACGTCATCATCTACAGCCGGGAAGCGAGCGCGCGCTCTGTCTTCCATAGCCGAGCGCAGGAAGTCAGAGCGCGCGCTCGCTTCCCGGCTGTAGATGATGACGTGTGCACGGGCATGCGAGCCCGTGCACCAGGCAGTGACGCTGAACAAAGGGCTGTCCATAACTGCTGCGAGGGGAGACGGGAGGATGATTGGCAGCACATCTCGGCTTTTGCCACAGATAAGTACCGCCCATCCGTCCATTAGGTTTAAACTTTCAAAAGCATTATCTTTAGTTTTAAAAAACAGGTTTTTTAGCAAAAATCATTGCAGCACATCTATGTGCTGTGTGTAGGGACCAATATTAATAGTCCGGGGGGGTCATTGGGGGTGGTTGGTTCCCTTTAATGACCGTTCTCCAGCTGAAAACAAATTGCAATTTGCCACATCTCCAAAAAATATTCACCTTTTCTTATTATTTTTATTACTTAAAGTTTATGGAAGCATAGGATACACCCTATACTGACACCTCATCTTATAGGAGGAACTACAGGAGCAGCTCAATGAATTAGAATATCATCAAAGCGTTATGTTATTTCAGTAATTCAATACATAAAGTGACATACATATATTATATAGAGTCATTACACACAGAGGGATCTATTTCATGTGTTTATTTATGTTAATGTTGATGATTATGGAAACCCAAAGGTCCTTATCTCAGAAAATTTGAGCAGGGAGGATGAAGGGTCTGAGAGATAAAATGTGACCTAAATAGGTATCAGAGGCTTCACCTTGTGTGGTTGTGAGAGTCACAACCACTATAAAAGCAGAACTCGGCTGTTGCAGTCCCCAGCGTGGTGCATATAGAGTAGGGAGGATGAAGGGTTAAACACCAAGCTGCCGTATTCTACCAGACATCAAAGGGTGAATATAATATTGATTAATTAGTCAATGCGTTTCAGGGCTCCCAGAAACCCTGTGAAATATGGCAATATGATATTGATTTGTCCTGAGGAAGGGGCCAGGGAGCCCTGAAATGCGTTGGATAATAAATCAATATTATATTCACCCTTTGATGTCTGGTGGAATACGGCAGTGCAGTGTTTAAATCCTTCATCCTCCCTACTCTATATGCACCACACTGAGGACTGCAGCAGCCGTGATCTGCTTTTATAGTGGTTGTGACTGTCACAACCACACAAGGTGAAGCCTCTGATACCTATTTAGGTTATATTTTACCTCTCAGACCCTTCATCCTCCCTACTCAAATTTTCTGAGATAATGACCTTTGGGTTTCCATAATCATCAACATTAACATAAATAAACACATGAAATAGATCCCTCTGTGTGTAATGACTCTATATAATATATGTGTGTCACTTTATGTATTGAAGTAACTTTTTGATGATATTCTAATGCATTGAGATGCCCCTGTAGTTCCTATGCGTGATGTGGAGTGGTTTTGTATAATAGATCTCTATGCTCCACCCTGCTCCATATCTGCACATCACATATATGTCTCATTACAGGACTGGGTCACAGGGTTACTATCGCTGAAGTCCGGCTACAACAGAACGAGTAGAAGGTATAGTGCAATATGGAAATACATTAATCATTCTTATTTAGGACGTGTTACATCAGAGATATGTCCCTGAATCATTGTTTGGTCAGGTGTTAAAAACTCTTCTGGACATTTTTTATTTATTTTTTTTCTAATTTTCGGAAATGAAAAAAAAAAACTTTCATTCCATTAATGTTTTTTTCAGGACTAATTTCCACAATGATTGCTGTGTGGCAGAAATAGAGGCAACGTTTTTAAATCAGGGCCCCCAGTACTGCCAGCATATTGCTTAGCTGCCTCATTGACGCTGCTTAGGTCTATATATAGAGAGAGAGAGCTGCTCACCATTATTGGCACCCCTTAATTTTTTTCATAGACTCTACAATATCTTCAGAAATGAATGCACCAAAGTTATATCCTCGTATTAGACTAGAAGCAATAAAAATGCTTGGTTGCACCCATTGTCGTTGATGAAGCCTCCAAGTGTTTCTTACATCCATCTAAGCTTCTTGCTCTTCTCAGCTGGTATTTTCTTTGCAGTTTCAAGCTTTTGGATGTTTTCAGGGTTCTTTTCCCCAACGGCAGATTTCAGCTCACCCCAAAGATTTTCAATGGGATTTCATGATTCCTGTGATACAGACAAGGCCTCCAGTACCAGACGCAGCAAAGCAACCCCACTGCAGTATGGAACCTCCACCATGCTTAACTGTTGGTAGGGTGTTCTTATCCTTATAAGCTTCATTGTTCCGTCTGTAAACAAACTGTTGCTTTGCAGTGCCAAAAAAATGTTTATTTTTGTTTCATCTGTCCACAGAATATTTTCCTAGGAGGATTGTGGTTTGTCTTTGGTAAAGATCAGTCGTTCCTTTTTCTGTCTTTTCTTCAGCAACGGTTTCTTTTTTGGCCTTCGCCCATAAAGCTCTGCTTGGTTTAGTTTTCGGCATATGGTACTTTTAGAAACCATGACCCCAGACTGTTCCAGGTTGGCCTTCAGGTTTTTGGATGTTTGATGTGGCGTTTTTTCCACCATTGTCACCAACCTTCGAAGATATCACTTGCCAATTTTCCTCTTTCCCCTATGTAGAGGGAGGTTCTTGACAGTTCCATGCTTGGAAAATTTCACAATAACATTGTGCACTGTTGAAACTGGGATACTAAGGTCTTTAGAGATGGCCTTATACCCTTTGGAAGTCTTGTGTTTGCTAATAATAGCAGTTTTGATGCCCTCAGGCAGCTCATTTTGTCTTCACCATTGTGACAAAGGAACAGTGCCTAACATGTGGCTTTTTAAGCACTGTAGTCATCATTCATTGACTAATTCACGTCACATGGGCACCAACAATTTATCACAGGTGATTCTCCTTTGTGATTTACCATAGGCCAGTCAAAATATGTTTCCATACTAATTCAATGTAAAGGTGCCAATACCAAGTCACAGCAGCTTAAGGTTTTTCTATTTTTCTTTCCCATTTTTTTTGTATTCAATTGTTGTTCATCATTTGCTCTTTTGTATTTAACACAAGTCTCTATACAAAAAAAGCTGTTCCCCTTTTCAATAGATATTCCACATTATGTACTTAAACTTCATGGTGCCAATAACGATGAGCAGGACTGTATGTTCCACCTCCCTCCAAAAATTAACACAAATATACTATATGTATATTTAGATACTTATCAAATATATAAGATTGTTGTCTATATATAATACACCTTTAAATAATAAAGTTATAGTTACCCAATAACCCCACTAAATTAGGGAGAAATAATACCGGCACTACCATTACCATCATACTGATGATGAATAACAACTACTGTACGAAGTCTAATATTACCATCATACAGTGACCCTATAAAGGCTCTACAGACCTTATTACTGTACAAATAAACCCGGTGACTCACAGGTATTACCTGATTGTAGTTATTCATTATTCTCCTCCACCGGCCCAGACCATCATGACACTTGTCTCTAATTATTCTCCTCTACCAGCCCAGACCATCATGACACTTGTCTCTAATTATTCTCCTCCACCAGCCCAGACCATCATGACACTTGTCTCTAATTATTCTCCTCCACCAGCCCAGACCATCATGACGCTTGTTTCTAATTATTCTCCTCCACCGACCCAGACCATCATGACGCTTGTTTCTAATTATTCTCCTCCACCAGCCCAGACCATCATGATGCTTGTGTCTAATTATTCTCCTCCACCGGCCCAGACCATCATGACGCTTGTCTCTAATTATTCTCCTCCACCGGCCCAGACCATCATGACGCTTGATTCTAAATATTCTCCTCCACCGGCCCAGACCATCATGATGCTTGTCTCTACAGATTATAACATACATCCATCTTTGGCTGGTAATTTTTCTAGTACCTTCCTCATTGATCTTCTCAAACCAAAGATCAAACCAATGAAGTTTTTAAGTTACTTTGAAAGGCTTGGTTGCTTATTTTTAATGGCGGGGTTTAAGAGGAGTACCAACATGGCAGACCTGGGTTTTTTTCATGAAGCTTTTAGGCTGCCTTGGCTATCCATTGGCAACCACATTGGCCCTTTTCACATTACATCTAAAGGGTAAAACTGATAGTATTTAAGTCATCTGATGTTCAATAGGTCTTTGATTCACAGGATATTATTATTTATGCAGTCTCTGCATCTTGACATTATAGATAGATAAATACATACATAGATACATAGATGATTTCTATAGATTTATATACTGATAGAATTACAGAATAATAAATGATCCTTTTACTTTCATTCTAGAAATGATATTGCAAGACTTAATGTATATTTCCAAGAACTGAGTCTTCGCTCATTTGATGAAGCGCCAGCAATAAATGTAAGTATTCAGAGAGTATTGAATATTTACAGGGATTGTGAGATGCAATAGAACTTTGGGTCCCCAACCTATCTGACCTCGATAGCCACATCCACCTCTGAGAGAGGGTCGTGAGCCACTTCCAGTTTTGAGAGAGGGCCATGAGCCACATCCAGGTTTGGGAGAGGGTCATGAGCCACATCCAGCTCTGAGAGAGGTACTTGAGCCACATCCAGCTCTGAGAGAGGGTCGTGAGCCACATCCAGCTCTGAGAGAAGTCTGTGAGCCACATCCAGCTCTGAGAGAGGGTCGTGAGCCACATCCAGCTCTGAGAGAGGGTCGTGAGCCACATCCAGCTCTGAGAGAGGGTCGTGAGCCACATCCAGCTCTGAGAGAGGGTCGTGAGCCACATCCAGCTCTGAGAGAGGGTCGTGAGCCACATCCAGCTCTGAGAGACGATCGTGAGCCACATCCAGCTCTGAGAGAGGGTCGTGAGCCACATTCAGCTCTGAGAGAGGGTCGTGAGCCACATTCAGTTATGAGAGGGGGTCAATAGCCACATCCAGCTATGAGAGAGGGTCATGAGCCACATCCAGCTCTGAGAGAGGGTCATGAGCCACATCCAGCTCTGAGAGAGGGTCATGAGCCACATTCAGCTCTGAGAGAGGGTCATGAGCCACATCCAGCTATGAGAGGGGTCAATAGCCACATCCAGCTCTGAGAGAGGGTAGAGAGCCACATTCAGCTCTGAGAGAGGGTCCTGAGCCACATCCAGCTCTGAGAGACGATCGTGAGCCACATCCAGCTTTGGGAGACGATCGTGAGCCACATTCAGCTCTGAGAGAGGGTGATGAGCCACATCCAGCTCTGAGAGAGGGTCGTGAGCCACATCCAGCTCTGAGAGGTTGTGAGCCACATCCAGCTCTGAGAGAGGGTCATGAGCCACATCCAGCTCTGAGAGAGGGTCGTGAGCCACATCCAGCTCTGAGAGAAGGTCGTGAGCCACATCCAGCTCTGAGAGGTCGTGAGCCACATCCAGCTCTGAGAGACGATCGTGAGCCACATCCAGCTCTGAGAGACGATCGTGAGCCACATTCAGCTCTGAGAGAGGGTCGTGAGACACATCCAGCTCTGAGAGAGGGTCGTGAGACACATCCAGCTCTGAGAGACGATCGTGAGCCACATCCAGCTCTGAGAGACGATCGTGAGCCACATTCAGCTCTGAGAGAGGGTGATGAGCCACATCCAGCTCTGAGAGACGATCGTGAGCCACATCCAGCTCTGAGAGACGATCGTGAGCCACATTCAGCTTTGAGAGACGATCGTGAGCCACATTCAGCTCTGAGAGAGGGTGATGAGCCACATCCAGCTCTGAGAGAGGGTCGTGAGCCACATCCAGCTCTGAGAGGTCGTGAGCCACATCCAGCTCTGAGAGGTCGTGAGCCACATCCAGCTCTGAGAGAGGGTCATGAGCCACATCCAGCTCTGAGAGAGGGTGATGAGCCACATCCAGCTCTGAGAGAGGGTCGTGAGCCACATCCAGCTCTGAGAGGTCGTGAGCCACATCCAGCTCTGAGAGGTCGTGAGCCACATCCAGCTCTGAGAGAGGGTCATGAGCCACATCCAGCTCTGAGAGAGGGTCGTGAGCCACATCCAGCTCTGAGAGAAGGTCGTGAGCCACATCCAGCTCTGAGAGGTCGTGAGCCACATCCAGCTCTGAGAGAGGGTCATGAGCCACATTCAGCTCTGAGAGAGGGTCGTGAGCCACATTCAGCTCTGAGAGACGATCGTGAGCCACATCCAGCTCTGAGAGACGATCGTGAGCCACATTCAGCTCTGAGAGAGGGTGATGAGCCACATCCAGCTCTGAGAGACGATCGTGAGCCACATCCAGCTCTGAGAGACGATCGTGAGCCACATTCAGCTCTGAGAGAGGGTGATGAGCCACATCCAGCTCTGAGAGAGGGTCGTGAGCCACATCCAGCTCTGAGAGGTCGTGAGCCACATCCAGCTCTGAGAGAGGGTCATGAGCCACATTCAGCTCTGAGAGAGGGTCGTGAGCCACATTCAGCTCTGAGAGAGGGTCGTGAGCCACATCCAGCTCTGAGAGACGATCGTGAGCCACATCCAGCTCTGAGAGACGATCGTGAGCCACATTCACCTCTGAGAGAGGGTCGTGAGACACATCCAGCTCTGAGAGAGGGTCGTGAGACACATCCAGCTCTGAGAGAGGGTCGTGAGACACATCCAGCTTTGAGAGAGGGTCGTGAGACACATCCAGCTTTGAGAGAGGATCAGGAGCCACATCCAGCTCTGAAAGAGGGTTGTGAGCCACATTCAGCTCTGAGAGAGGTTTGTGAGCTACATCCAGCTCTGAGAGAGGATCAAGAGCCACATCCAGCTCTGAGAGAGGGTCTTGAACCACATAGAGCCCCCGAGAAAGGGTCATGAGCCACATGCAGCTCTTGCCCCCACTCACAGTAGTAACACCCAGAGCCTCCATTACCGGTCTAATGACAGCCAAAGTTTTTCCACAGAAATCACACCAGAGTAGTATACCAAGATCCAGGGGTATCCAGGGGTATATTATCTTTTTAATTTTAATCACTTCTCTTTTTTTAATTTCTTGGAACAGTTTTTGCAAAGTTGAGTATAGCCTTTAAAGGGAATCTGTCAGCAGGTTTTTGCTACCTCACCCGACAGCAACATAATGTAATCACAGAAACCCTGAATCCAATGATGTATCGCATAGATTACTGGGTGGAACCATTCGCACACAATCAAAGAGCTTATTTTCAGGAACACAGCAGAGCTGGGAGAGCTGCCCCCGCCCACACCAGGCTCACTATAGAGATTGTACATTGCCTGTGAGCTGTCAATCATAGCAAGGGGTGTGTCCGACTGCCATGCAGTGACTTCCTAGTAATTGTGTAATAAAGCCATTGGTTTAAGTAAACAATTGCACATACACTGATAAGAGGAGCACAGTTGCTTTTTGTTTATGTGTTTTAACTCTTAGGCTGGCTTCACACCACGGCGCAGTCCGGTCCGGGGCTGTCAGGCATGAACCGGACAGCCCCGGACCAGATCAGCACACAGAATCGGAGGGCCAAATGGCTGTAATTGCAGCCACAGCTGCTGATTTTTCAAGATCGCGGCTAGCATGGAGCTAGCCGCGGTCCTGAAACAACAGCGGCGTGCAGCCGCCAGTATCCAGTTTCCAGATCGTCCTGGAACGGGGCAATCCGGCCCCATAAGCTCCCATGTTAGGGAGAACCGGATTGCCACGGATCCAGGACAATCCAGGACAATCCGGGATCCGACTTTTTTGGGGTGATTTTTCTCCCCGGACACAAAAACGTTGCATGCAACATTTTTGTGTCCGGTGAGAATAATCCGAATTCTCCCGGATTCATCCGGAGAGATGGAAAACGGATGGCAGAGAGCTGCCATCCGGCTCCATCCGGCCCCATAGGCTACTATGGGGTCAAAAAATGGTCCGGGGCTGTCTGGTTCACAGCGGACAGCCTCGGACCGGACTGTGCCGTGGCGTAAAGCCAGCCTTACAGCATGCTGTCTCAGCTTATATGGCAAAAACCTGCTGACAGAAATAAGAAAAATCTTGAAAACAATAGTAACTAACACACTTATATAAATTTGTCTTTATAGATTTACAACTTGCTTTCTACCATGGGAAACCAGTGGAGCTTTTGGTTTGGCTCTTCGGTGCTGTCGGTGGCCGAGATCGCTGAGTTGGTGTTTGACGTCGGAGCCATGTTGATCATCATCGGTTATAGGAAGTATGGCATGAAAAAGGAGGAAGATAAAAATGTGACAGTATATGTCATCCCTGCAGAGGGAACGTCAGACCCTGATGGAAAATCTTTGGCCACGCCACAAGTCCAAGAGAAACCCAACTGAGGTTCCATCTCATCCGTACATAATAGACATCCTGCAGATTTTTTGGACGTTGACTTTGGTGATTCCGTGTGGACCGGATTCCAAATTATGATACAAACACACAGCTGCATTTCTTGTAAGGTTTGGAGACCACATAGGGAGAGAAGATTAAGTTTATATAGTTTTGATGAATGTTATAATCAAGGGAAGAGATGAGAACTAGACTCTTTTTGGTCTTCTTTTATGGTCCTAGTCCTTATACTTTACCCAACATCTGGATGGTCAATTTTCTTTAACACCAACATGATTGGGAACCCATAGGAACTCATGATTGGAAACCCATAGGAACCCATGATTGGGAACCCATAGAAACCCATGATTGGGAACCCATAGGAATCCATGATTGGGAACCCATAGGAACTCATGAGAACCCATAGGAACCCATGATTGGGAACCCATAGGAACCCATGATTGGGAACCCATAGGAACTCATGAGAACCCATAGGAACCCATGATTGGGAACCCATAGGAACCCATGATTGGGAGCCCATAGGAACCCATGATTGGGAACCCATAGGAACTCATGAGAACCCATAGGAACCCATGATTGGGAACCCATAGGAACCCCTAATTGGGAACCCATAGGAACCCATGATTGGGAACCCATAGGAACTCATGAGAACCCATAGGAACCCATGATTGGGAACCCATAGGAACCCATGATTGGGAAAACCCATAGGAACCCATGATTGGGAACCCATAGGAACTCATGAGAACCCATAGGAACCCATGATTGGGAACCCATAGTGTTATTAACAACCTGTTATATCCTACACAGGGGAATCAAAGTAGAATATGAAATACACTTTATTTCTAGATGTAAAGGCGTATACATCACTAAAAATGGAATCAAATTGTAATAGAGCAAATAATAGAATGTATGATTATAGCAAAAAATATTCCGTTATTTTTGGTGCTGTTGTGTACGGGATAAGTTCACTTTCACTAAAGTTTGCTGCAAGGCATTTACATAGTTCATAGTTGCTCTTTAGCATATAGCAAATTGAGGAAAAACTGACAGGTTCCAGCTTAATGATCGTCATATAATAAAGACCTTTAAAGGGAATCTGTCAGCAGGTTTTTTGCTATGCAAGATGAGGACAGCATGCTGTAAGGGTTAAAAAACAAAAATCAACTGTGCTTCTCTTATCAGGTTGTGTGCTATTAACTAAAGGCTTTATCACCTAGTGATTATCATTACAGGACTACTTATGATTGATGCCTCACAGTCAATGCACAATCTTCATAGAGCCTGGTGTGGCGGGGCAGCTCTGCTGGGTTTCTAAAACTAAATGCTTTGGTTCTGTGAGAGTGAGAACGGCTGTAGCCAGTAATCTTTATGATACATCATTAGATTCAGGGTTTCTTTGCCTACATAATGTTGTTGTCAGATGAGATAGCAAAAACCTGCTGACAGATTCCCTTCAATAGCACCTTGTGAATTTATTCTCCATCTGATCAGTGCATAAGGTTATTCTGAATTATAGGGGGTCCAAAGTGCATATAAAATACTAGCTGGAGCCCGATGCACATGCATCGGGATTCTAGAATGGCGAGTCTCTGACTCGCAATGCTCGCTGCGCGGGCATTGCGAGTCGGCTTTGAACTTGTCGCAATGGCCGCTGCGAGTCGACTTACAACTGCTCGCAATGGCCGCTTCGCGGCCAATGCTTCGCACGTATCCACATGACCACGCCGGAAGTCGAAGGGGCAAAAAAGCTATTCGCAATTATATAATAGATATCATAAATAGGGCACCCCCAAAAAAGATTTTTTGGCTTGCAAAGACTTAAAGGGAATCTGTCAGTAGAATCAGCCCTCTATATGGCCATGGTCATAGTGAATAAAATGATACCTTCATCTGACTCTTATTCAAGAGAAATTAATGTTTTTTTAGGTGTTCAGATTGGCTGTTAAGAGCTGTGGGCCGGACATAGGTCTCTTTTAGAACTTATTTTAAATGAAAGGTTTGAGACATGTAGATCAGGAGAGCTGACTGTCAGTCATTACATGTCTCACACTGGTAATGCCTCCTTTCATTTACAATAAGATCTGGAGAAAGATTCTCAGTGAGATCTATGTCTGGCGCATAGATCCTAACAGTTCATTTGCATATAAGAAAAATGTGGATTTTTCTGGAATAAGTCATCAGTCCGGAGAGCAGGATGTCAGTCATTACATGTCTCACACTGTAATTTTCCCTCTCAATTAAAACAAAGCTCTGGAGACAGATTCTCAGGAGATCTACGGTATGTCCGACCCATAGATCCCAACAGTTCATTTGCATATAAGACAAATGTGGAATTTTTGGAATAAGTCATCAGTCCAGAGAGCAGGCTGTCAGTCGTTACATGTCTCACACTTTATAATCAGCTCTAGAGGCATATTCTCAGGGAGATCTATGTCCGACCCATAGATCTTAACAGCTCGTTTGCATATAAGACAATTGTGGATTTTTCTGGGATAAGTCATCAGTCCAGAGAGCAGACTGTCAGTCGTTACATGTCTCGCACTTTATAATCAGCTCTAGAGGCATATTCTCAGGGAGATCTATGTCCGGCCCAGAGATCTTAACAACTCGTTTGCATATAAGACAAATGTGGATTTCTCGGAAATAAGCCATCAGATCGCAGATCTCAAGGTATCATCTTATTCACCTTTCTATGCCCTCCATGTCCCTATAGATGGCTTAGGAGGGTCGATCCTACTGACAGATGCCTATTGAATAGTCTGAGGTTGATTTATTATATAGGGTCTGGATCTGGGGCAGGTAATAGCAGGAGGATCTGTCGAGCCTCCTTTGGCCGTGTCTGATGTGAGCACATTAGCTTAGTACACTTGACCTTCTCCACATTATCACAATATCTCTTCCAGAATGTACTGTTTGTGTTTTTTGTCCTTGGCATGGTTCCTGCACTATAAAATTATCATTACTACGACCACACCTCGGCAATCTCGTTTTCCACCGGCGACCAGAACTGACCGGTTATCAGAAATCTCAAGTCCAACAACATTTTTCGGGTGTATTTCTTCTTCTTCGTTAAATGTTAACCAGCTCTTTAGATCTTACTTTTTTTCCTAAGACATTAATGATGTTCCTAAACGCTCACAATGGTTATGAGCTTTAATATTATTCATTTGATGCAATAAAATATCATTAGTGTTATTTTCGGTTGCATTTTACTGGGTCTCTGTTGCAAAAGTCAACCGTAGGAAGAATCTATCTACAAAGCAGCTAATATCAGATTTACGTTCTTTCGAAAAGTCGACTATATTTTGTTGGCCTATGAGAATTAATGCCATAGTAAAGAAGTGATAAAACATTCTTGGTTATTAAACATGCACAGGAAAGTTTAGACGGAATCTGTCAGCAGGTTTTTGCTATGTAAGGTGAGGACAGAATGTTGTAAGGGTTAAAAAACAAAAAGCACCTGAGCTTCTCTTATCTCTGTGTGTGCTATTAAATCCAAAGTATGAACATGAAGTCCAGCACCACAGGTTCCAACTCCAAAGCTTTATTCCAATATTCATAAAAGCATGAGCAACCAAGGCAATACAGGCATTATGAAGAGTGGCATAACCGGGCATGTTTGGATTTACCCATTGGATTACTCCCAAGCACAAAGGGACAGGTAAGCAGGACACTTTATTGACTATAATGGCTTTATTGCCATGTGGTTAACATTGCAGGACTAGAAAGTGACTTGAAAGGCAGTCGCTAAAAATGTGAGACACAATGCGCACAGGGTCTTATCTCTTAGCAGAGAGGGGCAAATGCCCTATGAAAATTGCTCACCTGGTCTGATTGAGTAGACCCACAATCAGTATATGCGCTCATATAGCTGCTGCTGGATCCACACCTCCATGTGCAATGTGGAAAACAGGACGAAGTCGGAACGCGTCGGAATAAAGCAGCACCATTGCACCAGACTACTTGGGTTCTGGTCTTCTTTCCAGCAGCGCAGATCACCAACACTTCGTCCTGTTTCCAGTTGAAAGGCAGTTGGACATACCCCCTGCTGTGATTGACATAATCTAGAACCTAGAGTGGGCAGGGGACAGTTCCTTGTCTAAAGACATTGTACATATAGAGCCTGGCGTGGGCAGGGACAGCTCTCTGTCTATAGACATTGTACATACAGAGGACTGGTTGTGGGCAGGGGCAGCGCTCTGTCTATAACATTGTACACACAGAGCCTGGTGTGGGTGAGGCAGCTCTCAGTCTATAGATATTGTACATACAGAGCCTGGTGGTGGTGGGCGTGGTGGCAGTCAGTCTCGTCTATAGACATTGTACATACAGAGCTGGTGTGTGGGGGGCAGCTCTGTCTATAGACATTGTACATACAGAACTGGTGTGGGCGGGAGCGTTTCTGTCTATAGACATTGTACATACAAAGCCTGGTGTGTGCGAGGTCAGCTCTCTGTCTATAGACATTGTACACACAGAGCCTGGTGTGTGGCGGATGGTGCAGCTCTCTGTCTATAGACATTGTACATACAGAGCCTGGTGTGGGCGAGTAGTCAGCTGTCTATAGACATTGTACATACAGAGCCTGGTGTGTGCGTAGGTCAGCTCTCTGTCTATAGACATTGTACATACAGAGCCTGGTGTGGTGCGGTAGTCAGCTGTCTATCAGGACATTGTACATACAGAACACCTCTTAGGATATGTACCAAAATATTTCAGTCCGTTTTATAATGGAAAAGGCTGAAGAGCAGAGGGGGCAGACGTTTTGTTCCCCTTTGGAATATTGCACTCAGGACAACTACCTATATGACCATCCATCACATCACTCCACTGATTCCCTTTTAAAAACTTCAACTCAAAATGGAATTTTAATAATATCAATGTTTGTATCATATTTATGTATAACTAGCGGAATCAGTTAAGTAGTACCGTAGTTTATGATTATTTCCTGCATTTGGATTCCTGACGCCCTATAAGATGTTAGTGTAATATTAGCAAAAGTCAGACTAAGGAATTTTCTAACTTTTGTTAAGTTCCAAACTATAAGCTGATATACCTCATCATAAATCTATATTTATGTAGATACAATGTAAGGTCGGTGAATATGTAAATTGTTCAGAATGTCATTTCACATAGAAATATATAAATACAGTAATTATCCTAAAATCATATTGATTGTCGATTATTTTCTCTCTTTCATTCTTCTTGCACTGTAATGTATGTAATATTTACAGACATTTCGATATGATGTATACTCGTGGTGTAAAAATAAACGGATTCATGTAAATGTTGCTCTGAGTCTTTCTCTTGCATGAACACTTGTGCGTAGCTCAATAGGTCCGCCATCTGTGATAGAGGATCCCGATGGGGGCAGAGACTTCATCGTTGGGGTGAAAGTGGGAAGGACAATGTTTGTATCCGGCTCCTGCAAGAATTCTTATTCACAATGCAAATTTCTATAGAATGAATATATATATTTGAGTATTCAAATCGTCCCTTGAATGTCGGTGAACACCCCTGCAACTAGGCAACCCAATGATGAACTTGAATGAAGGATAAAAAGAGGGGTAATTATCAGTTCACCAGGTCCAAATGGATATAGTGTAAGGCTGGGTTCACATTGCGGCGTGATCCGGTCCGGAGCTGTCAGGGGTGACAGCCCGGGACCGGATTTTGGCCCATAAGATACTATGGGGCCGGATGGAGCTGGATGGTAGTTATCTGCCATCCAGCTGCTATCTCGCCGGATGTATCCTGGAGAAGTGTTTTTTTTCTGTCGGATCCAGAAACGTTGCATGCAACGTTTTTGGATTCGGCAGAAAAAAACCACTTCTCCCGGATCCATCCGGTGAGATAACAGCGGATGGCAGATAACTACCATCCAGCTCCATCACTGCACGATAGTAATCTATGGAGCAAATGTCCGATCACACCCTGTCAACTTCTGACAGCCCCGGGACGGATCACCACGCAATGTGAACAGCTAAGGTATGCGGCGCAAGGTATGGGGTCCCTCATTGATTGTAACGGCGGCTACAGCTGAAATCAAGCGGAGGCTTGCTATGGGTCATGAGGCAATGATGAACATGAAGCAACTGGAGAAGTGCGAGGACGTCTTGATCACCACCAAACGACAATTGGTCACAGTCATTGCACTCCCAATCACGTTGTACAGGTGCAAGATGTGGACCATTGACAATAGGCGATCAAAGAAAGATCGAGTCCTTCGAACTGTGGTGCTGGAGGAGACTCCCCGTGGACAGCAAAGATCACAAATAAGGCTGTTCTGGAATGTATCAATCCACGGAGCCCATGGTAGGGAAAGTCATAAAACAGAAACTGTCTTACTTCAGCCATGTGACGAAAGCTAATTCCCTCGAGAAGGACATGATGCTTGGGATGGTCAGTGCCAGTAGAGCTCATGGAAGACCCAACACTCGTTGGGTGAACACCATAAGGCGCTGTCTGGAATGATATAATCACAGGACGCTGGTGGGAAACTAAAAACGCGAGAAACTACTGTTCACATGTGACGAATAGTCGACATTCACTGAGAAGGACATGAAATTGGGAATAGTGAGTATGGCCTGGAAGCCCAAATCCTTTGGTGAAATCCATATGCACATATGCATACAGAGATGAGGGTGGTGACAACAACGTTTGATGTGTTGTTCACATGATCCTGGACTATATGAACATAAATTCAAGAATGCGGCAAGGCAAATCCTTAAGGGTGTTTATCTTCAAATTGTGGTGGTACAATTTATGTCTTGTCCTAATGGACATAAGGTACAATATCAGTCTAATAGGCAGGCTAACTCCTTTAGGGTTATTTCAATGTGCCTTCTATTACCTCTTCTAGCTCCAGTAACTTTTGGGGTTACCAAATATGATCGAAGGTCTGAATTAGGATAGGACGACTGTTCCTCGTAGGACGAGTGAGCCAAACATGTATTTTAAGAGTGCTAGCTACTTATCTTTAGGGATAATAAACCACTTTCAGGCTTCCAGGCCTCCATATCTCCCACCAGTTGGATGGGAACTGATACATATAATGTCCTTATTAGGAACATAGGGCTACTGACACCCAACTGTTTCCTTATGGGACATTAACCACTATCAATGTTCCATGTGTTTACCTGACTGCATGATACAATGAAAGTTTCTTTATGACCTAAATTGAGGTTAGGAAAGGAAAGACAAAAATGGCGTGTATGCAAAAATGGCGTGTATGCAAAAATGACGTGTATGCAAAAGTGACGTTTTATGCAAAAACGAGCGTGTATGCCAGACCTGCAATGGATGGGGCGGATTGCTTTTATAGCGCATCCTCATTGTTGGCACAACTCTGATAGGTGATCAGTTTGCTCTTAAATGAGACATTAGGTTGATGATACCCCTATAGGGTTCAGTTAACTTTCATTTAATGTGTATGGGCCTCTCTATGCAAAGGTTTATTAAAAGTTACTCCTGTGTTATCAAAAGAGTAACATTTACTTTATTAGGTGGAAATTAAGAATGAATTTGCTGAATAACTCCTTGATAGAGCAAACATGAAACAGAACCAAGAAATAAAGCAAATACTGTTATCGGTTTTTATTAGCCCTGGGCGAAAGTTATGGGTTATTTCTAAAGCAAAGACATAATAATCATCTGTAAATGAAAGTTCTGTACATTTTACCAAGCTTTGCGCTTTGTGAGTCAACTCCGACTCCTGACCCTTTGCAAGAACTTTGCTTGACGTCACACAATTCAGTCCATCAATAACAGAGCAGCTTGGTTTATCTCCATGTGGTCAATACTCTACCGGGAATGGCCATTGTGCAGTGAGCGGTGTTGAGCAGTTTGGCTTTGATTGCTGCCTAAATCCAGTGAACTAAGGAGCTGAAAACAAGATGGGTGGAGGAGGCGGGTGTTGGACCCCCACCGATCTCATAATTATAACTTGTCCTAAGGATCGGTCGTCAATATGTTAAATACAGAGAAGCAGAAAACTTGACCTGATCAAATCTAGGAGTCAATTCACACTACATTTTTAAGTCCGGGTTACATGTTCCGATGTCCCAATGATCTGACCAACGATCGGGATCGCTGGGACATCACTATCTGATCCTGATGAGTTGTCACACAGGCAAACTCATCAGCGACCAGCGAGAACGCTGGTAACCAGGGTACAGATCGGGTGACTAAGCCTAGTGCTGCACTTAGTTACCCGATGTTTACCCTGGTTACCAGCGTCCGAGCGTGTCTGTGCGGCGCTAGGCATCGGCCAGGAGGTCGTTGATCGTTGGTTTCTCTCTGTCACACACGCCGATGCTGGCTGCCCAGCGGGAGACCAACGATCGGAAAATGGCCCTGGCCATTCCACAACGATCAGTGAGCTGATCGCTGCAGGATGTCACACGTAGTGACATCACTATGGGGTCGCTGCATCGTCACAAGTTGCAGCGACATCGTTAACGATCTACGTGTAAACCGGCCTTTAGTGTGTGCCTCCATCAATGACCCTAAAGCCATACAGTGTCACGTTGTCCACATGCTCCCATGATTTAGAGTGCAATCGATTTAGAGTTGGTTACACTTTAACTCATAACTAATATACACTGTGTGCAGAATTATTAGGCAAGTTGTATTTTAGAGAATTATTTTTATTATTGATCAATCAGCCATGCTCCTCACCCCTCTTCCCACAATGCAGTGCCTCAGCCCTGCTCATCACCCCCCTCCCCACAGTGCAGCTTCTGAGCCATGCTCCTCATCCCCCTGCCCACAATGCAATGTCTCAGAAATGCTCGTCACCCTCTTACCACAATGTAGTGTCTCAGCCCTGCTCCTCACCCCCTCCCCACAGTGTAGTTTCTCAGCCATGCTCCTCACCCACCTCCCCACAGTGTAGTTTCTCAGCCTGCTCCTCACCCTCTCCCACAGTGTAGTTTCTCAGCCATGCTCCTCACCCCTCCAAATGCAGTGTCTCAGTCCTGCTCCTCACCTCCTCCCCATGTGTTCTCAGCAGTCCTCACCTCTCTCCCACAATGCAGTGTCTCAGTCCTGCTCCTCACCCTCCTCCCCAGTGTAGTTCTCAGCCAAGCTCTCACCTCTCTCCCACATGCAGTGTCTCAGCCCTGCTCCTCACCCTCTCCCAGTGTAGTTTCTCAGCCATGCTCCCACTCCTTCCCACATGCAGTGCTCAGCCCTGCTCCTCACCCCCTCCCCACAGTGTAGTTTCTCAGCCTGCTCCTCCCACATTCCACAATGCAGTGCCTCACCCTGCTCCTCACCTCCTCCCCTCAGTGCAGTTTCTACCCTGCTTCCTCACCTCCCTCCCTCAGTGCAGTTTCAGCCCGCTCCCACCTTCCTCCCTCATGCAGTTTCTCAGCCCTGCTCTCAACCCCTCCACAATGCAGTGTTCAGCAGGCTCCCCCCCTCCACAATGCAGTGTTCAGCACTGTCCTCACCTCCTCCCACATGCAGTATCTCAGTCATGCCCCCCCTCCCCACAATGCATTTCTCAGCCCTGCTCCTACCTACTCCCACAGTTCTTATTCAGCTGCTCCTCACCCTGCCCAAAGTTTATTTCTCAATCCCACTCCTTCTACCCTACCTCCCTGCAGTGTGGTGTCTCAGCCCCAATGCAGGGATTGTCAGGGGCAAGCCAAGGGGGTCTACAGCTTCTAGTATCAGGGGGGCGGCTCATATGGTTAGCTTATACTACGGTAAGGCCACACAGGGAAGGAGGCACCAGAGCCTGGGTACAGGTGCAGGAACGGTTCTACCAGAGGAGAGCACAAGGAAGGCCTGACTAACACCAGAAACCAGTAGACTTTTTGTAACTAACAGCAGAAACAGAGCTTACTAAATAATCAGTGGCTCCAGGCGACGGCCCAGCCCGGGAGCGGGTGCACTTGCCGACGCTGCAGGTCCCATCGCTCGGGCCGCGGCCGGAGCTCGGAGGCGAGGCTCCGCCCCTACCAGAGACAATAGCGGCGCACCGCAGCGGTCCCTATTGCTCGGGCGAAGCCACGCCCGACTCGAGGCAGCTCCGCCCTCCGGGCCACCCACGGCCTGCACACTGACTGCACCAACGGCAGTGCCCTGGAGACGCGACAAGTGTCACTGCTGCCCACCACAACAACTTGGTGCCTGCGTCCCTCAGCTGCATCCAACCTCCAGCTGCTGCACCATTTGACCCCCGCTGCTCCTCAACGGACCCCTGGCTGCTACACCATCGGACCCCCGGTTGCTGCACCATCAAATCCCCTGCTGCTGCTTCATCTGACCCCACAGCTGCATCACCCTCACCCTCGGCCGCACCAATCTGACCCCCGGCTGCATCATCATCTGACCCCCAGCTGCATCATCTGGCTCCCGGTTGCTTCATCTGACCCCAGGCTGCTTCATCTGACCCCCGGCTGCTTCATCTGACTCCCGGCTGCTTCATCTGACCCCAGCTGCTCTATCCGACCTCCAGCTGCTTCATCTGACCTCGTGTTTCCTCCACCTGACCCCTGGCTGCTTCACCTGACCCCGGCTGCTCACCTGACCCCCGGCTGCCTCACCTGACCCCCGGCTGCCTCATCTGACCCCCGGCTGCCCCATCTGACCCCCGGCTGCTCACCTGTCCCCGACTGCTTCACCTGACCCCGCAGCTGCCACAGCCAATCCAGACTGCCTCGGCTGATACCCCGACTGCCTCAGCTGATCCCCAACTGCCATCGGGCCCCTTCATCTGACCCCCTGTATTGCATCTCATCCCTGGACATCACCTCATCCCGGGACCACTCCTCACTGACGAGCATTCACCCATCACCACAATTTTTCCCCCTCTGCTTCTGACCCCTGCTGCTTCACTCACTCCCTGCTCACCGTACGCAATGTTTCCACTACTCCTCACTCTCACTCCCATCTTTCTCCACTTCCCACTACCCCACTTATCCCCCCTCCCAGCAACGAAATACTGCTCTCACCATCCATCCTGCCTAACCACCTCACCCACTTCTCCGACCTATTCATTTACTTTCAATCCTCAATCACCAAACAAGCACGCCCGCCACATAAAGCTCTCCTGCTCCCACCTGCTAACCCTCTGCCTACTCCTCCTCCTTGCTGGTGACATCTCCCCCAATCCTGGCCCCCCCACCACATCCCCACAAACACCTTCATCCCACACCCATGGCCCATCGCCAACCCTTGCAACCTCACCACCACTAACCCTCGCAACCCCACCTTAGACCCATTCCCCCAACCCCTGCCCCCCACCGTTCTACCTGCCGAACTCTGGAATGCCCGCTCAGTCTGCAATAAACTCAATACATCCACAAACTCTTTATCTCCAAGAAACTATCATTCCTTGGCATCACTGATACCTGGCTCACCCCCTCCGACACGGTCCTCCCCCGCTGCACTACCTTACAGCGGCTTCAGTCTGTCCCACACCCCCCGTCCCTCTGGCAAATCGGTGGTGGTGTCGGCATACTCTTGTCCAACTCCTGCGCCTTCAGCCCTATTCCCTCGCCCCTTCCGTCACTGTCCCCTCCTTCGAAGCCCACTTGGTCCGAATCTTTTCCCCCTGCAACCTCCAGTTGGCCTGGCCATCATTTACCGTCCCCCTGGACCCATCGCCTCCTTCCTTGACCACTTCACCACCTGGCTACTTCACTTCCTTTCCTCTGACATCCCCACCATCATCATGGGTGACTTCAATATCCCCATTGACACCCCCGCCCAGCTGCCTCCAACCTTCTTTCCCTGATCACTTCCCGAGGGCTCTCCCAATGGTCTCCTCTCCCACCCACAAACAAGGCCACAAGCTTGACCTCATCTTTACCCAGCTGATAGGGGTGGGGAATAGGAAGCTGTTCACCTCAACACTCGTCGGATTCCCAGGCACCTGGAACAGTGGCTGGCTCCACCAATCAGTTCAGAAGAAAAAAGGTATTTTCCAGGGCCACTGGACCATATTTACAGCAGCTTTATTAGAACATCTTTAAAAACAATTACATCCCGCCAGACGCGTTTCGGACAAGGTCCTTACTCATCGGCGATGAGTCCAGTGGCCCTGGAAAATACCTTTTTTCTTCTCATCTTTACCCGCCTTTGCTCCCTCTCTAACCTCACAAACTCGGAACTCCCCGTCTGACCACCATCTCTTGACCTTCTCTGCCCTCTCCTCCCCTGCCACGCTACCCCCTCTCTGCAAACTTGATCACCCTCGCCGAAACCTAAAAGATCTTGATCTTCCCATATTCTCTGAATCCTCCTCCCTCTCACCGACATACCCTCCGCTTCTGACATAGACATTGCCACCACCCTATAAAACACCACAATAACGAACGCCCTCGACCTAGCTGCCCCCCTCACACTCCACGCTCACGCACTAATAGGCAACCCTGGCACAACACCCTCACTAAAAACCTAAGACGAGCGTCCAGGGTCGCCGAGAGGAGATGGAAAAAATCCCGCACCATCCGAGCACTTTGCTCTGTTCAAACAATCCCTCACTGACTTCAAGATGACACTTGCTACTGCCAAGCAAGCCTTCTTCTCATCCCTAATAACCTCTCTGTCCCGCAACCCTTAAACAGCTCTTCAAAACTTTCCACTCCTTACTCCGCCCGTCCGCTCCTCCCCTTCTCCCCTCATCTCTGCTGAAGACTTTGCGACCTTCTTCAAGGAGGAAAATAGAGAAAAAACTTTGGCCCACTATCCCCACAACTCCCCCTCTCACCTACACTGCCCTCCTCCTACATTAGCCACTTCCCCCCGATAACTGAAGACCAACTCTCCTCACTCCTGTCGAAATCACACCTCACCACCTGCGCCCACAACCTGCTCCCATCCCACCTCATTCCCAACCACACCTCATTTTCATCCCAGCCCTAACCCACCTCTTCAACCTATCACTTACCACTGGCGCCTTCCCCTCGGCCTTCAAACACGCCCTAATCACGCCCATCCTTAAAAAACCCTCCCTCGACCCTACCTCTGTCTCTAACTATCGCCCCATATCTCTTCTCCCATTTGCCTCTAAGCTACTTGAACAGCACGTCCACTCTGAACTGTCCTCTTCACCTCTCCTCCACTTCGACACTCCACTGATTCCGACCACCTCCACTCCACCGAAACAGCCCTGACCAAAGTCACCAACGACCTACTGACCGCCAAAAACAAACGCCACTACTCCATCCTGCTCCTCGACCTGTCTGCCGCTTTTGACACGGTTGACCACTCCCTTCTTCTCCAGATCCTGGAATCCCTCGGCATCACCCACCTTGCCTCTCTTGGATTCTCATATCTAGCGGACCGGACCTTCAGCGTCTCCCACTCCCACACCTCTTCCTCGCCCACCCCCTTTCTGTCGGAGACCCCCAAGGTTCGGTCCTGGAACTAGGGCCGTATTTTCAATTAGGCACCCGTAGGCAAGTGCATAGGGCGCCAGGTGTCTGGGGGCGGCACCAGATGAGGGAGTAAAAAAAAAAATTTTTTTTTAAAGTCTTCTTCCCTCCTCCAAACTTTGCATGAAATCCGGGAAGTTTTTGGAGGAGGGGGGCACCGCATTCACTAGTCACTGCACCTTTAAGACGCGGTGACAAGTGAATGTGTGAGCGCTCTGGGCCCCGACACTTCCGGGTCAGTGAAGCTCCACTCAGCTTCCTGTCCCGGTTACCGCTGTGATCTCCTGCTTCAGCTCAGCAGTGTGATGATGAGTCATCATTGCTGACAGGAGGACTCTGCTGCAGGCGAGCACAGGAGGAGGAAAAAGGTGTCGGGTCCCGGGAGCCTGCAGCATGGAGCCTGGAGCCAGGTAAGCGCTATTAAGCAGAAGATATTGCCAGCCTGGGGGAAGCATTGAGAAGAGGGGGGAAAGGCAAATATAACAGAGAGGGAATGGAGGGGGCACATATAACATGGCAGGGGGGAGGGAGAGGAGAAGGCACATATAACATGGAAGGGGAGAGGAGAGGGCACATATAACATGGAGAGGAGGAGGGGGCACATATAACATGGAGGGGAGAGGAGGGGGCACATGTAACATGGAGGGTGGTGGAGGGGGCACATGTAACATGTTATGGGGGAGGAGAGGTGAAGAGGGGGGGAGGCACATATAACAGAGAGGGAATGGAGAGGCACATATAACATGGAAAAGGGGAGGGAAGAGGAGGGGGCACATATGACATGGAAGGGGGGGGGAAGGAGAGGGCACATATAACATGGAAGGGGGGAGGGGAGAGGAGAGGGCCCATATGACATGGAAGGAGGAGCAGGCACATATAACTTGGAAGGGGGGAGGGGAGAGGAGAGGGCACATATAACATGGATGGGAGGGGAGAGAGAGGGCACATATAACATGGAAGGGGGAGGGAGAGGAGAGGGCACATATAACATGGAGGGGGGCGGGGAGGGGGCACATATAACATGGAGGGGGAGGGAGAGGAGTGGGCACATATAACATAGGGGGGGGGGAGAGGAGGGGGGCACATATAACATGAGGGGGGAGGGGAGAAGAGGGGCACATATAACATGGAGGGGAGGGAGAGGAGGGGGCACATATAACATGGGGGGGGGAGGAGAGAGGGGGCACATATAACATGGATGGGGAGGAGGGAGGGGGCACATATAACATGGAATGGGAGGGGAGAGGAGGGGGCACATATAACAGGATGGGAGGGGAGAGGAGGGAGGGTTACACAAAGAAGTGCTGATAATGGACACCTCTGTGTCCATCAGCACCGGCGATGTGTCCTCTGCAACGTACAGACAAGAATCATGGCGTACTGTCATCATCATACGTGATTGATTAATCGCAGTTAATAAATGGCCTGTTCTTAGGATGTCCATACACATTAGATAGCGGGTGACAACAAATATCTCACCCGTCTTTCGATGCAAATAAGCTTTTCACTCAGGGAGGATCCGGCGGCCTCCTTACACATGCGGGAGGGTTGGGACACCTCAATACACATGTCTCTCTCAACTCAGGGAGGGTCAAGAGGACACCATGCACATGCATTCTCAATTCGCGGAGGGTCAGGTGGCTCCCATGCTCATGCACTCTCAATTTTAGGAGGGTGAGGTGGCTCTCATGTTCATGCACTCTCGACTCAAGGAAGGTCAGAGGTGCCAGTAAACATGCACTCTCAATAAGAGGAGGGACAGGTGGCTCCCATACACATACACTCTTATTTAGTGCCTTGTGAAAGTATTTGTCCCCCTTGAACTTTTCAACCTTTTGCCACATTTCAGGCTTCAAACATAAAGATATAAATTCTAATTTTTTGTGAAGAATCAACAACAAGTGGGACACAATCGTGAAGTGGAACCAAATTTATTGGATATTTTAAACTTTTTTAACAAAAAACTGAGGCGTGGGGCGTGCAATATTATTCGTCCCCTTTACTTTCAGTGCAGCAAACTCACTTCAGAAGTTCAGTGAGGATCTCTGAATGATCCAATGTTGTCCTAAATGACTGGTAATTACCTGAAAAGGTCCCACAAGTTCATCTTTGATGATCCCAGCCCATACCAGTATCCCACCTCCACCTTGCTGGGGTCTGAGTCGGAGTGGCGCTCTCTGCCCTTTACTGATCCAGCCTCTGGCCCATCCATCTGGCCCATCAAGAGTCACTCTCATCTCATCAGTCAATAAAACCTTTGAACAATCAGTCTTAAGCTATTTCTTGGCCCAGTCTTGACATTTTATCTTGTTTCTTGTTCAGAGGTGGCTGTTTTTCAGCCTTTCTTACCTTGGCCATGTCCCTGAGTATGGCACATCTTGTGCTTTATGATACTCCAGTAACGTTGCAGCTCTGAAATATGGCAAAACTGGTGGCAAATGGCATCTTGGCAGCTTCACGCTTGATTTTCCTCAATTCATGGTCAGTTATTTTGCGCCTTTTTTGCCCTCACGCTTCTTGCGACCCTGTTGGCTATTTGCCATGAAACGCTTGATTGTTCGGTGCTCACGCTTCAAAAGTTTGGCAATTTCCAGACTGCTGCATCCCTCTGCAAGACATCTCACAATTTGGACTTTTCAGAGCCGTCACATCTCTCTTCTGACCCATTTTGCCTAAGGAAAGGCATTTCCCTAATAATTAAGCACACCTTACATAGCATGTGATGTCATTACACCACACCCCTACTCATTACAGAGATGCCATCACCTGATTTACTTAATTGGTAGTTGGCTCTCAGCCTATACAGCTGGGAGTAGGACAATGTGGATAAAAAAGTATCATGTGATCAAATACTCATTTGCCTAATAATTCTGCACACAAGGTAAAGTTATCCTATAGTCCATCTGTTAACTATGACCTCTCTATAAGTGCGTATACATCATGACCTGTCACTGTGTTTCTTGTAATATCTCAGTTCCCTCCCAAGTTGAAGGCTCCGCGCCCCTCCCGATAACAGCTGCCGTGAGACTCTCTGACCCTCGCATACATCAGCTTATGGAACGTGTCAAATTTTTATTGTTTTCACTTGTAAATCCATTTCTATAAAATTCAATTTTACAACCAAGGGGAAAAAATCTTAACAAAATGTTTACACAGCCCCGAAAGTGAAAATCTACACAGCCATAAATGCTGAGATAACAAGTGCACATGGTGTATGATGGACACTTGCTCCAGTGTGAACAGGATTCCAGAATGCAACACGGCAGAAAAGCCACTCGGTGATGACTCACAGCGGGTATTTATTTGACAGAAATAATAGAGTTACCGGTAGGGCTGGGCGATTTTGGAAAAAATCAAAATCTCGATTTTATTTAAACCTATGGACGATTTTCGATTTAAATCTCGATTTTTTTTTATATATGTATACAGCATACACAGTATATACAGTATATATCATACACACAGTATATATGTATACAGCATACACAGTATATACAGTATATATCATACACACAGTATATATGTATACAGCATACACAGTATATACAGTATATATCATACACACAGTATATATGTATACAGCATACACAGTATATACAGTATATATCATACACACAGTATATATGTATACAGCATACACAGTATATACAGTATATATCATACACACAGTATATATGTATACAGATACCTACAGTATATCACAGTATATATTACAGCTACACAGTATACAGTATATCATACACACAGTATATATGTATACAGCATACACAGTATAATACACGTATTTTATAACATTCATATACACACACAGTATATATGTATACAGCATACACAGTAAAACAGTATATATCATACACACAGTTATATATCGTATACAGCATACACAGTATATACAGTATATTATCATTACACACAGTATATATGTATACAGCATATCTACAGTTATAGACAGCATACACATATATACACAAGTATATATCATACACACAGTATATATATCATACAAAACACAGTATATATGTATACAACATAGCACAGTATATACAGTATATATCATACACACAGTATATATGTATACAGCATACACAGTATATACAGTATATATCAACACACAGTATATACAGTATATATCATACACACAGTATATATGTATACAGCATACACAGTATATCAGTATATATCACATACACAGTATACAGTATATATTATACACACAGTATATATGTTTTACGCATACACAGTATACAGTATATATCACAACACAGTATATACAGTATATATCATACACACAGTATATATGTATACAGCATACACAGTATATACAGTATATATCACACACAGTATATACAGTATATATCATACACACAGTATATATGTATACAGCATACACAGTATAACAGTATATATCATACACAGTATACAGTATATATCATACACACAGTATATATGTATACAGCATACACAGTATATACAGTATATATCATACACACAGTATATATCAGTATATATCATACACACAGTATATAGTATACATACAACAGTATATACAGTATTATCATACACACAGTATATATCATACAGTACAAGTATATTACACAGTATATTATCATACACAGTATACAGTATATATCATACACACAGTATACACAGTATATATCATACACACAGTATATATCATACACACAGTATAACAGTATGTATCATACACACAGTATATATCATACACACAGTATCTATCTACACACAGCATATACAGTATATATCATACACACAGTATACACAGTATATATCATACACACAGTATACACAGTATATATCATACACACAGTATCTATCTTACACACAGCATATACAGTATATATCATACACACAGTATACACAGTATATATCATACACACAGTATCTATCATACACACAGCATATACAGTATATATCATATAGACAGTGCACTGGGCGCTCACAGAACTCGGCGATGTAGTAGGACACGACGTAGTTCTCCTCACACCAGTCCAGGGTGGAGGTCGGCGGCCCCCAGTGTCCGGGCCTGTCCAGCGCCGGAGCCATGCTGCACTCTGCTCTGCTGCCAGTCACCGGGGAGGAGGCGGAGCGCACCGCAGTGCGCACCGGAAGTACCAGGTGACGCCGGACTGGAAATGCACCGCTCGCATTAACACTACTAGCCGCCCGGATCTTCTAAACAGCGCTCCGGACGCCATTTTACAGTATATACTCGTGTATAAGCCGACCCGTGTATAAGCCGACCCCCCTACCTTTGCCCCCAAAACCTGGGAAAACCTATTGACTCGTGTATAAGCTGAGGGTGGACCCCAGCTCAGGTATACAGCCCTCAGCAGTGTGGTATACAGCAGTCTCCCCAGTGGTATATATAGGCCCCAGCAGTGTTACAGCAGCCTCCCCAGTGGTATATACAGCAGCAGCCCCAGTGGTAGTATACAGCAGCCCCAGTGGTAGTATGCAGCAGCCCCAGAGGTAGTATACAGCAGCCCCAGTGGTAGTATACAGCAGCCCCAGTGGTAGTATACAGCAGCCCCAGTGGTAGTATACAGCAGCCCCAGTGGTAGTATACAGCAGCCCCAAAGGTAGCATACAGCAGCCCCAGAGGTAGTATACAGCAGCCCCAGAGGTAGTATACAGCAGCCCCAGAGGTAGTATACAGCAGCCCCAGAGGTAGTATACAGCAGCCCCAGAGGTAGTATACAGCAGCCCCAGTGGTAGTATACAGCAGCCCCAGAGGTATATACAGCAGCCCCAGTGGTAGTATACAGGCCCCCCTCATCGGTATACAGGGGTTCCCCCTTGCTGCTGCAAACCTGTAAAGGAATACATCATTATACTTATCCCTGTCGCTGTCCCGCTGCCATCGCGCTCCTCCGGCTTCATCCGGCTTCTTCGGCTTCCTCCTCCGGTGGGCGCAGGCAATGACGTCATTGTCTGTGCGCCAGAGGAGGAAGCCGGAAGAAGCCGGATGAAGCCGGAGGAGCGCGATGGCAGCGGGACAGCGACAGGGATAAGTATAATTATGTATTCCTTTACAGGTTTGCGGCAGCAAGGGGGAACCCCTGTATACCGATGGGGGGGGCCTGTATACCGATGGGGGGGCACTGTATATGACTCGCGTATAAGCCGAGGCGGGGACTTTTCAGCCCAACTCAGCTTATACGCGAGTATATACGGTAAATCGAATTACACGATTTTTAATAAAACCACAATCGTGGCCACAGCAGGGGGCGAATTAATCGAATTAATTTGATTAATCGCCCAGCCCTACATGGCAGTGGTCTGGACTTCTGACTCCCATCGTCCTCTCCTCACTCAGACACATGGCAGGTTCTTATCTAGGCTGCCTCACCCACAAACAATCTAATACAAAAAACCTAGTCCATAAAACGTGTAAGTACTCTGCAGTAAAAAAGTCTAAAATGCAAGTGCAGTAAAAAAATGTAAATAACAGGGTACTTGGTCCATACGTTTTTTGCGCATAAAATGTACTTCAAGCTGCTTCACTTCATCAAAGTGTACCCATATCGAAGCAGTCCTATCTGTTGTATTAAAAACCTGATCAAGTGATGTGTATAAAGTGAACAGGGTCCAAACAGGTCCAGTGTCCGATATGGACTGAAGTTGAAAGCAGCCCTTTGTGTGCAGAGCTCAGGTGGGGGGCGGGAACCCACATCTCTTGCAAAGCAAGAGGCTAAATTACAGAAACCTAATGAACCCTGCACACAAAAAGAACGTGTCTGTGTGAACACGCTCACGCCGCCAAACAATCTAATACAAAAAACCTAGTCCATAAAACGTGTAAGTACTCTGCAGTAAAAAAGTCTAAAATGCAAGTGCAGTAAAAAAATGTAAATAACAGGGTACTTGGTCCATACGTTTTTTGCGCATAAAATGTACTTCAAGCTGCTTCACTTCATCAAAGTGTACCCATATCGAAGCAGTCCTATCTGTTGTATTAAAAACCTGATCAAGTGATGTGTATAAAGTGAACAGGGTCCAAACAGGTCCAGTGTCCGATATGGACTGAAGTTGAAAGCAGCCCTTTGTGTGCAGAGCTCAGGTGGGGGGCGGGAACCCACATCTCTTGCAAAGCAAGAGACTAAATTACAGAAACCTAATGAACCCTGCACACAAAAAGAACGTGTCTGTGTGAACACGCTCACGCCGCCAAACAATCTAATACAAAAAACCTAGTCCATAAAACGTGTAAGTACTCTGCAGTAAAAAAGTCTAAAATGCAAGTGCAGTAAAAAAATGTAAATAACAGGGTACTTGGTCCATACGTTTTTTGCGCATAAAATGTACTTCAAGCTGCTTCACTTCATCAAAGTGTACCCATATCGAAGCAGTCCTATCTGTTGTATTAAAAACCTGATCAAGTGATGTGTATAAAGTGAACAGGGTCCAAACAGGTCCAGTGTCCGATATGGACTGAAGTTGAAAGCAGCCCTTTGTGTGCAGAGCTCAGGTGGGGGCGGGAACCCACATCTCTTGCAAAGCAAGAGGCTAAATTACAGAAACCTAATGAACCCTGCACACAAAAAGAACGTGTCTGTGTGAACACGCTCACGCCGCCAAACAATCTAATACAAAAAACCTAGTCCATAAAACGTGTAAGTACTCTGCAGTAAAAAAGTCTAAAATGCAAGTGCATCACAGTGAGTCAATCAGCACATCTCACACACAGACCTGAGATGTGATTAACCCCCTGTGCACCATTCAGGTTTTGCCCAGTAAAGCACTCATACACAGATTCAGACACAGCTGCTCATTAGGCTCATGAATTAACCCAGATCTTCAGTACTCACACTCAGCTGTTCACTCAGCGCATGAAAACCCTTCAGCTATTAACCCCTGTACACCGGACAGGTTTCACACAGCACACACAGTCAGGAAAACCGGCCCATGTGAACAGAGACCTGCATTGATAACCCGTGTGATGCACCCGGCCAGGGGCCACAGCACCACTATATATATATATATATATATATATATATATGTATGTATATGTATATGTATCTATTCTAATAAAACCCTAAGACAGCTTCCGTCAGTGTGTCATCGAAATGACGCCACATCCTGACTGAAGCCGGCTGTATACCTAACCAAGATGGCCGACCGTTAGTGAGAGCAGGGCTAATACTGCCCCACTCTCCCCATCGGCGGCCTCTCCTGCACCCACACCCTCCTGTCTTACACCCCTGCCTCCCACACACCTCCTCACCTTCACACTACTTAGCACTCATCCCCCCACCCCACGCCACGTTCACACAAACACGTACACCTCTGGCACAATACTATCGTACCCCCCCTCCCCTCGCTTCCCCCTACACACACACTCATACTCTCATGCACACTCACAGTGTCCGCTATACTTACCAGACCGCCATCGGACGCCAACATCCCGCTGCAGCCGCCGCCATCAAACCGACCCTGGATCCGCTCCTCCCCACCATCTTGCTTCTTCCGCTCCTCTCCGGCGACACTCTGGGTCTAACATGGCGTACGGGAAGTCGCAAAGTCACGCGAGACTTCCCGTACCGATCAACGCCTCCCGGACATTGTGTGCCACCTCCAAGATGGCATACGAAATCTCGCGAGATTACGAAACATCTCACAAGATTTCACCCCACTAGATGCACCCCACTCTCCTGTGCTGGCCCCCCTCTGCTCCACTGCCACCCATCTCTGCTCCACTGCTTCCGCTCTGCTGCGCTGTTCCCCCTCTGCTCCACTGCCCCCCCACAATGCTGCGCTGCCCCCTCTCTGCTTCACTGCCCCCCCACAATGCCCCATTGCCCCTCCCTCTGCTGCGCTGCCCCCTCTCTGCTCTACTGCGCCCCCCACAATGCTCCACTCCCCCCCACAGTGCTCCACTGCCCCCTTTTGCTGCGCTGCCCCCTTTCTGCTCCACTGCCCCCCCCACAATGCTCCACTGTCCCCCCTCTGCTGCGCTGCCCCCCGCAATGCTCCACTGCCCCCCTCTGCTGCGCTGCCCCCTCTGCCCCACTGCCCCCCCACAATGCTGCGCTGCCCCCTTTTTGCTCCACTGCCCCCCCACAATGCCCCATTGCCCCTCCCTCTGCTGTGCTGCCCCCTCTCTGCTCCACTGTGCCCTCCACAATGCTCCACTGCCCCCTCTCTTCTCCACTGCCCTCCCACAATGCTCCACTGCCCCCCCCTCTGCCCAAACTCTCTGCTCTACTGCCCCCCTCTGCTCCACTGCCCCCTTCCTCTGCTCCACTGCCCCATCCTCAGCTCCACTGCCCCCACAATGCTCCACTGCACCCCACTCTCCTGTACTGGCCCCCTCTGCTCCACTGCCACCCGTCTCTGCTCCACTGCCCCCCCAAAATGCTCCACTGCCACCCCTCTCTGCTCCACTGCCCCTTCCCTCTGCTCCACTGCCACCCCACAATGCTCTACTGCCCCAACTCTCTGCTCCGACGCTCTGCCCCTCTCTCCCCCGCTCTGCTGCGCTGTCCTTCTGCTCACCCCTGCACTTCCTCACTCTCCCCCAGTCTGCTCCACTGCCCCCCCCTGCTCCACTCACCTCTGCTCTGCTCCATAGTCCCCTTGCTCTACTCGGGCTGACCCCCCACTCACCCCTGCACTTCTCCACTCTCCCTTGCTCTCTGCACTTTTTGCTCTGCTGTGCTGTCCCCCCGCTCTGCTGCGCTGTCCCCCTGCTCACCTCTGCTCTGCTCTCCCTCGCTTTGCTCCGCTCGCCCCCCACTCTGCTCCATTTTCCCCTCACTCTACTGCAAATGTCCCTCCGCTCTGTTTTTCTTGCTCTGCCACACTCTGCTGCGCTGTGCACCTGCTCTGCCCCACTCACTCCTGCTCCGTTCTCCCTCGCTTTGTTCTGCCCTCCCTCAGGCTGCCACTCTCTCCCCCGCTCTACCCCACTCACCCCTGCTCAGTTCTTCCTGCTCTGCCCTGCTGCACTGTCAACCCGCTCCGCCGTGCTGTCACCCTGCTTTGCTTTGCCTTGCACTACACTGCCCCCCACCCTGCTCTGCTATCTCTCGCCCCCCACTGTGCTAAAAACTGAGCCACCGTATACAGTGCCAACCACTGAGCCACCATATACAGTGCCAACCACTGAGCCACCGTATACAGTGCCAACCACTGAGCCACCATATACAGTCATGGCCAAAAGTTTTGAGAATGATACAAATATTAATTTTTACAAAGTCTACTGTTTCAGTTTTTCTAATGGCAATTTGCATATATACTCCAGAATGTCATAAAGAGTGATCAGCTTAACAGCAATTACTTGCAAAGTCAATATTTGCCTAGAAAATGAACTTTAACCCCCAAAACACATTTCAACATCATTGCAGTCCTGCCTTAAAAGGAGCAGCTAACATCGTTTTAGTGATTGTTCCATTAACACAGGTGTGGGTGTTGATGAGGACAGGGCTGGCGATCAATCAGTCATGATTAAGTAAGAATGACACCACTGGACACTTTAAAAGGAGGCTGGTGCTTGGTATCATTGTTTCTCTTCAGTTAACCATGGTTATCTCTAATGAAACACGTGCAGCCATCATTGCACTGCACAAAAATGGCCTAACAGGGAAGAGTATCGCAGCTAGAAAGATTGCACATCAGTCAACAATCTATCGCATCATCAAGAACTTCAAGGAGAGAGCTTCCATTGTTGTCAAAAAGGCTCCAGGGCGCCCAAGAAAGATCAGCAAGCGCCAGGACCGTATCTTAAAACTGTTTCAGCTGCAGGATCAGACTACCAGCAGTGCCGAGCTTGCTCAGGAATGGCAGCAGGCTGGTGTGAGTGCTTCTGCACACATTGTGAGACGGAGACTCTTTGGTTTTTTTTTTTTAAAACATGAAGTTTTATTGAAATTTTTGGAAGGTACATAACCAAAAAAATCAGGAGCGAGACGGAGACTCTTTGAGCAAGGCCTGGTTTCAAGGAGGGCAGCAAAGAAGCCACTTCTCTCCAGAAAAAACATCAGGGACCGACTGATATTCTGCAAAAGGTACAGGGAGTGGACTGCTGAGGACTGGGGGAAAGGTACAGGGAGTGGACTGTTGAGGACTGGGGAAAGGTGCAGGGAGTGGACTGTTGAGGACTGGGGGAAAGGTACAGGGAGTGGACTGCTGAGGACTGGGGGAAAGGTACAGGGAGTGGACTGCTGAGGACTGGGGGAAAGGTACAGGGAGTGGACTGTTGAGGACTGGGGAAAGGTGCAGGGAGTGGACTGTTGAGGACTGGGGGAAAGGTACAGGGAGTGGACTGCTGAGGACTGGGGGAAAGGTACAGGGAGTGGACTGCTGAGGACTGGGGGAAAGGTGCAGGGAGTGGACTGCTGAGGACTGGGGGAAAGGTACAGAGAGTGGACTGCTGAGGACTGGGGGAAAGGTACAGGGAGTGGACTGTTGAGGACTGGGGGAAAGGTGCAGGGAGTGGACTGCTGAGGACTGGGGGAAAGGTACAGGGAGTGGACTGTTGAGGACTGGGGGAAAGGTACAGGGAGTGGACTGCTGAGGACTGGGGGAAAGGTACAGGGAGTGGACTGCTGAGGACTGGGGAAAGGTACAGGGAGTGGACTGTTGAGGACTGGGGGAAAGGTACAGGGAGTGGACTGTTGAGGACTGGGGGAAAGGTACAGGGAGTGGACTGTTGAGGACTGGGGGAAAGGTGCAGGGAGTGGACTGCTGAGGACTGGGGGAAAGGTACAGGGAGTGGACTGCTGAGGACTGGGGAAAAGTACAGGGAGTGGACTGCTGAGGACTGGGGGAAAGGTACAGGGAGTGGACTGCTGAGGACTGGGGGAAAGGTACAGGGAGTGGACTGCTGAGGACTGGGGGAAAGGTACAGGGAGTGGACTGCTGAGGACTGGGGGAAAGGTACAGGGAGTGGACTGCTGAGGAGTGGGGGAAAGGTACAGGGAGTGGACTGCTGAGGAGTGGGGGAAAGGTACAGGGAGTGGACTGCTGAGGACTGGGGGAAAGTCATTTTCTCTGATGAATCCCCTTTTTTATTGTTTGGGATATCGGGAAAACAGCTTATTCGGAGAAGAAGAGGTGAGCGCTACCACCAGTCTTGTCTCATGCCAACTGTAAAAATAAGAAGGAAAAGAAGTGCACATAGAGTAATACCTTCTGGTTTGATGGTCACACACGGACTCCCACAATACAGACTCACCTGGTCTGGTTGTGAATGGTCACAACTCCCTTGAACAAGCACGTATGGTCGCAGCAGGCTCCCGGCAAAAAGTAAGGCTCCACTTGGAGAAATTAGAACCGGATGGATAAAAGCCGCGCTGACCACAATAAGAGTAACAGAGGAACACACACACTCTGTTTATTCAGCCTACGCATTTCGTGGCAAACAGGCCACTTCATCAGGGCATCAAGATTCAACAGCACACCCAGTTATATATACACCCAGGAACAATAAAAAAAAAAATCACAAAAAATGAAGCTCCACCCCCTCTGACATCACTTCTGGTGAAAACGCCCACTATAAGTCAAACGTATAAAAATGCCCATTACATTGATTACAATACATTAAAAATACATTAAAACACAATAATAAGTATTTAAAATCGCATATGTTCTTCAATAAATAATTAAAACATTTTTGGTAAAAAGATAAACCAGGATTAGAACTAACCCTGACAGGGGCATAAAACTCTCCTCCGGAGATTAAACCTCCGTCTTATACCACGTAACCATCCGGTCGTCTTTGGTAAGAGCAACTGTTTAGCCAGGATCTACCAACTCAACCCATCCAAACAATGAAATATCCTCATTTATTTAGTAGACAAAACCTTCTTTTTATATATAAAAAGTAAACAAATAATTATAAAAATATAAACTTCTTGTCTATAGGGATCTTTCAAGGTAAATGACCACTAAATTTTGTGTCTATAATATACTCACTGAATCATTTATATTCCTTGGTTTGTTGATCTATGTAAATTACAAGTCACCCATATATACAAACTCACAATTAAAAACCTCTCAATATAAAGAGGAAATGCAGACAGGATTTATATGAGGTAAAGGATGAACAGAGAAACCGAAAAAAAATGAATTACAATGTACTCGAATCACAATTACATAAAAATAAAGGGTTCATCCAGAATATGAATTACAATGTACTCGAATCACAATTACATACCCTTTATTTGTGTATATATAACTGGATGTGCTGTTGAATCTTGATGCCCTGATGAAGTGGCCTGTTTGCCACGAAACACGTAGGCTGAATAAACAGAGTGTGTGTGTTACTCTGTTTCTCTTATTGTGGTCAGCGCGGCTTCTATCCATCCGGTTCTAATTTCTCCAAGTGGATGCCAACTGTAAAGCACCCTGAAACCATTCATGTGTGGGGTTGCTTCTCAGCCAAGGGAATCGGCTCACTCACAGTCTTGCCTAAAAACACAGCCATGAATAAAGAATGGTACCAGAATGTCCTCCAAGAGCAACTTCTCCCAACCGTCCAAGAGCAGTTTGGCGCCCAACAATGCCTTTTCCAGCATGATGGAGCACCTTGCCATAAAGCAAAGGTGATAACTAAATGGCTCAGGGAACAAAACATAGAGATTTTGGGTCCATGGCCTGGAAACTCCCCAGATCTTAATCCCATTGAGAACTTGTGGTCAATCATCAAGAGACGGGTGGACAAACAAAAACCAACACATTCTGCCAAAATGCAAGCATTGATTATGCAAGAATGGAAGAATGGAAGAATGGACGGCGATCAGTCAGGATTTGGTCCAGAAGTTGATTGAGAGCAGCCAGGGAGAATTGCAGAGTCCTGAAGAAGAAGGGTCAACACTGCAAATATTGACTTGCTGCATTAACTCATTCTGTCAATAGAACCTTTTGGTACTCATAATATGATTGCAATTATATTTCTGTATGTGATATAAACATCAGACAAACACAAATAAAAACCAGAGGGCAGCAGATCATGGGAAAATATCATTTTGGTGTCATTCTCAAAACTTTTGCCCATGACTGTACAATGCTAACCAGTGAGCCACCATATACACCACATAAATCCTACAACAACGGCGTACTTTCTTACTATTTCTAATATATACCGTATTTTTCGCTTTTTAAGACGCACTTTTGTTCCCCCAAATTTTGGGGGAAAGTGGGGGGTGCGTCTTAAAAAGCGAACATAACGGTGCAGGGGAGAGTGGGGGCAGCTCTAGAGTGTGTCCGGGGGCTGGGGCGGGCAGGCTGCGGGCTGTAGGAGGCAGCGGGAGGTCACGTGACCCCCGCTCATTAACTCATTTAATATTCACTGCACTGCCGCTGTCCATCACCTCGGTGCTGAAGCTAGCACCGAGGTATGGACAGGGGTGCAGGGCATATTAAATGTTCCTGCAGTCCCCCCATCCTGGTACATGGCCCCCCTTGCTGCTGTGCAAAAAATAACAAACATTTTATACTTACCTCTCCAGCGCTTGCCTCAGTCTTCAGTGCCTTTCTCCCTGACTGCCGCAATCTCCCTCCGAGGTCCCGGAGAAGCCGGTCATGTAATCGGTCGCACACTGATGACTGCAGTGCGGTAATGTCATCAGTGTGCACCCGATCACATGACCGGCTTCTCCGGGACCTCGGAGGGAGATTTCTGCAGTCAGGGAGAAAGGCACTGAAGACTGAGGCAAGCGCTGGAGAGGTAAGTATAAAATGTTTGTTATTTTCTGCCCAGCAGCAAGGGGGGCCATGTGCCAGCCCTGGGGGACAAGTGTGCCAGCCCTGGGGGACAAGTGTGCCAGCCCTGGGGGACAAGTGTGCCAGCCCTGGGGGACAAGTGTGCCAGCCCTGGGGGACAAGTGTGCCAGCCCTGGGGGGCATGTGCCAGCTCTGGGGCGGAGGTGCCAGCCCTGGGTGGCGTGTGCCAGCCCTGGGGGGCGTGTGCCTGCCCAGGGGGACGTTTGCCTGCCCTGGGGGGCGTGTGCCAGCTCTGGGGCGAAGGTGCCAGCCCTGGGGGGCATGTGCCAGCCCTGAGGGACGTGTACCAGCCCTGGGGGGCATGTGCCAGCCCTAGTGGATGTGTAAGAGCCCTGGGGGGCATGTGCCAGCCCTGGGGGGCATGTGCCAGCTCTGGGGCAGAGGTGCCAGCCCTGGGTGGCGTGTGCCAGCCCTGGGGGGCGTGTGCCTGCCCAGGGGGACGTGTGCCTGCCCAGGGGGACGTGTGCCTGCCCAGGGGGACGTGTGCCTGCCCTGGGGGGCATGTGCCAGCCCTGGGGGGCATGTGCCAGCCCTGGGGTGGCATGTGCCAGCCCTGGGGGGCATGTGCCAGCCCTGGGGGGCATGTGCCTGCCCAGGGGGAAGCGTGCCTGCCCAGGGGGATGCGTGCCTGCCCAGAGGGATGCGTGCCTGCCCAGGGGGATGCGTGCCTGCCCAGGGGGATGTGTGCCAACTCTGGGGCGGAGGTGCCAGCCCTGGGGGGCATGTGCCAGCCCTGGGGGGCATGTGCCAGCTCTGGGGTGGAGGTGCCAGCCCTTGGGGCATGTGCCAGCCCTGAGGGACGTGTACCAGCCCTGGGGGGCATGTGCCAGCCCTGAGGGACGTGTACCAGCCCTGGGGGGCATGTGCCAGCCCTGGGGATGTTTGAGAGCCCTGGGGGGAATGTGCCAGCCCTTGGGGGCATGTGCCATCCCTAGTGGATGTGTGAGAGCCCCGGGGGACGTATGTCAGCCCTGGGGGATGTGTGCCAGCCATAACCAGAATAAGGGGGCCATATCTAGTATGGGGGAGCTATATCCCAGGATGAGGACCATGTACCAGGAAGAGGGGGCTATAAGAGACATATACCCCATATGATTTGTAAGACGGACACTGACATTATAAGACGGACCCCATTTAACATTAAAAATAATTTTTTTCTCTTTTGCTTCACCAAATTTGGGGGTGCGTCTTATAATCAGGTGCGTCTTATAAAGCGAAAAATACGGTATATATATGTATATATATATATACAGTATGTGTGTATATATATATATATATATATATATATATATATAAATATATATATATAGTGTGGGCCAGAAATATTTGGACAGTGACGCAAGTTTTGTTATTTTAGCTGTTTACAAAAACATGTTCAGAAATACAATTATATATATATCATATGGGCTGAAAGTGCACACTCCCGGCTGCAATATGAGAGTTTCCACATCCAAATCGGAGAAAGGGTTTAGGAATCATAGCTCTGTAATGCATAGCCTCCTCTTTTTCAAGGGACCAAAAGTAATTGGACAATGGACTCTAAGGGCTGCAATTAACTCTGAAGGCATCTCCCTCGTTAACCTGTAATCAGTGAAGTAGTTAAAAGGTCAGGGGTGGATTCCAGGTGTGTGGTTTTGCATTTGGAAGCTGTTGCTGTGTGCAGACAACATGCTGTCAAAGGAACTCTCAATTGAGGTGAAGCAGAACATCCTGAGGCTGAAAAAAAAAAGAAAAAATCCATCAGAGAGATAGCAGACATGCTTGGAGTAGCAAAATCAACAGTTGGGTACATTCTGAGAAAAAAGGAATTGACTGGTGAGCTTGGGAACTCAAAAAGGCCTGGGCGTCCACAGATGACAACAGTGGTGGATGATCGCCGCATACTTTATTTGGTGAAGAAGAACCCGTTCACAACATCAACTGAAGTCCAGAACACTCTCAGTGAAGTAGGTGTATCTGTCTCTAAGTCAACAGTAAAGAGAAGACTCCATGACAGTAAATACAAAGGGTTCACATCTAGATGCAAACCATTCATCAATTCCAAAAATAGACAGGCCAGAGTTACATTTGCAGAAAAACACCTCAAGAAGCCAGCTCAGTTCTGGAAAAGTATTCTATGGACAGATGAGACAAAGATCAACCTGTACCAGAATGATGGGAAGAAAAAAGTTTGGAGAAGAAAGGGAACGGCACATGATCCAAGGCACACCACATCCTCTGTAAAACATGGTGGAGGCAACGTGATGGCATGGGCATGCATGGCTTTCAATGGCACTGGGTCACTTGTGTTTATTGATGACATAACAGCAGACAAGAGTAGCCGGATGAATTCTGAAGTGTACCGGGATATACTTTCAGCCCAGATTCAGCCAAATGCTGCAAAGTTGATTGGACGGCGCTTCATAGTACAGATGGACAATGACCCCAAGCATACAGCCAAAGCTACCCAGGAGTTCATGAGTGCAAAAAAGTGGAACATTCTGCAATGGCCAAGTCAATCACCAGATCTTAACCCAATTGAGCATGCATTTCACTTGCTCAAATCCAGACTTAAGACGGAAAGACCCACAAACAAGCAAGACCTGAAGGCTGCGGCTGTAAAGGCCTGGCAAAGCATTAAGAAGGAGGAAACCCAGCGTTTGGTGATGTCCATGGGTTCCAGACTTAAGGCAGTGATTGCCTCCAAAGGATTCGCAACAAAATATTGAAAATAAAAATATTTTGTTTGGGTTATGTTTATTTGTCCAATTACTTTTGACCTCCTAAAATGTGGAGTGTTTGTAAAGAAATGTGTACAATTCCTACATTTTCTATCAGATATTTTTGTTCAACCCTTCAAATTAAACGTTACAATCTGCACTTGAATTCTGTTGTAGAGGTTTCATTTCAAATCCAATGTGGTGGCATGCAGAGCCCAACTCGCCAAAATTGTGTCACTGTCCAAATATTTCTGGCCCTAACTGTATTATAAACACATTAACCCTTCATTCACCGGGTTAATAGCCGCATACGCAGCATCTATGCTGATATGCCGAACAGATGCTGCATATGCAGTTTAACCCCGACAATTACAAAGAGGTGCCCAGCAGCTGGGTTTATAATAATCATCTTGCCCCGCTGACACAGTGGTGCAAGATGATTCATTACTGTACCGGGAAATCGGTTTCATGAGAATTTAACAGCATACGGGTGCGACTATCACACCGTGTGCTGTATGGGTGCAAGTTTAACTCGCACTCATATACTTTTAACGGCCACTTGCGCGTGGAAATCACGTGAAATCACAGCATGCTGCGATTGCACTCGCATTTCCAACGCATTGCGAGTGTAATGCAAAAAAATCGCATTGATGTGACCGGTGTCACTTAAAGATACAGGTCCGAGTGCAATGCCATTTTTTCTCGCATTACTCTTGCGCGAGTCTTGTGCCAGTGTGCCTCCAGCCTAAGGTAAAAATACAGCAAAAAAAATTAAAAATGCAGCAAAACAGACCTATGTGAACATAGACTTAACGCCATTAGCAGGTAGAGTTAAGGCCCCGTCACACACTACAATATCCCAGCGATCCCACCAACGATGTGGATCACTGGGACATCGTTATCTGATCGCTGGTGAGCTGTCAAACAGGCAGACTCACCAGCGATCAGCGCCAGTGAGAACGCTGGTAACCAGGGTAAACAGTGGGTAACTAAGCAGAGTGCTGCATTTAGTTACCCGACGTTCATCCTGGTTACCATCTCCCAGCGCTGCTGTGCGGCGCTGGGAGATCGTTCATCGTTGGTCTCCCGCTGTCTCACACGCCGATGCTGTCCGCCCAACGGGAGACCAACGAGAAAATAATGGTCCAGGTCATTTACCAACAGTCAACCAAGTTATCGTTGGTCGTTGCTAAATGTCACATGCAACGATGTTGTTTTGACGTCACTGCAAAGTCACCAAATTTATTTTTAACCCTTTCATGACCCAGCCTATTTTGACCCTAAAGACCTTGCCATTTTTTGCAATTCTGACCAGTGTCCCTTTATGAGGTAATAACCTGGAGCTTCAACGGATCCTAGCGATTCTGAGATTGTTTTTTCATGACATATTGGGCTTCATGTTAGCATTAAATTAAGGTCAATCATTTTTGCGTTTATTTGTGAAAAAAATCAAAAATTTTGAAAATTTAGCAATTTTCAATTTTTAATTTTTATTCTGTTAAACCGGAGCGTTATGTGCCACAAAATAGTAAATAAATAACATTTCCCACATGTCTACTTCACATCAGCACAATTTTGGGAAAAAATTTTTTGGGGGTAGGAAGTTATAAGGGTTCAAAGTTCATGAGCAATTTCTCATTTTCCAGCCAAATTTACAAAACCATTTTTTTTTAGTGACCGCATCACATTTGAAGTCCCTTTGAGGGGTGTACATGACAGAAAACACCTGAATACACCATTCCAAAAACTGCACCCTTCAAGCTACTCAAAACTACATTCAAGAAGATTATTAACCCTTCAGGTGCTTCACAGGAACTAAAGCAAAGTGGAAGGAAAAATTGGACATTTTCATTTTTTCAACAAAAATGTTCTTTTAGCCTCAATTCTTTCGTTTTCACATGGGCAACAGGATAAAATGGATCCTAAAATGTGTTGGGCAATTTCTCCTGAGTACACCGATAGTCATATGTGGTCATAAACCACTGTTTGGGCGCACGGCAGGGCTCAGAAGGGAAAGAGCACAATTTGACTTTTGGAGCTAATTTTGGGCAAGCAGGGGACCGGAACGGGAGCAGGAAGATGACATGGGGGAGGAATTAGGAGGAAGGGGTCAGGGAGGAGATCAGGAATGGGAGGAAGGAGCAGGGCGCAGGAGCAGGGGGGAGATCAGGAGTGGCGGCCTGCAGCAGGTGCAGGGTGGCTATGGAGCGGCTCTGATGGGGGTGATCCTCCCATCAGATCGCTTCCATTTGAGGTAGAGGGGCGCCCCCCCCTCCAGCTCTGATAGAAGCGATTTAACGGTAGGATCACTCCCATCAGAGCCGCTCCACAGCCCCTTCCATAGGAGGCAGTGGATCACGGTGATTTTTTTTTTGAATCAAATGTTTTTATTAGAAAGAATCCGTTAATCATTACAATAACAACAATTTACCATTTTAAGTAATTTCCCCCCCCCCCCCCTCCAACATCCCTCCATCCCTCCCTTCCCACCCCCCCTTCCCACCTGGACAGTCTAGGTACATAGTCGCCTTTCATATAAGAGGTAGTACAGTTCAAGCAGTATCCGCTTCCGTCGATATCTTCAATGTCGGAATGGATTGGCCCCTTCCAGAGCAGGGGTCGAGCATAACACTAGATACACATAAGGAAAACGGTTTATCCATCAATCCCCAATTATGACGTTGGCCATTTACCCTGGCCGTCAAGCCTTCCTCGTACCCGCATTAGTTTGCCCGTGTCCATGGTTCCCACAGTACCTCAAAGGTCTTAGTATTCCCGCGCCTTCGGTATATACCTTCCTCGGTACGTACAATATACCTGACTTGCTGTATATATTCTGCTCTAGTGGGTGACTCCGTCTTAATCCATCTCTTGGCTATCACCTTGCAAGCGATATAGAGGAGTCTTGCCACTGCGACCTTCTGGGCATTAGGAACCTCCACACTCTCCACGTATCCCAACACACATACCAGAGGACTCCTTGGTAGTCTACAACTGTACCACCCTTCAATTAGATTGATAACCACTAACCAAAAACCTTTGCAGCCTCGGACACTCCCACATCATATGCAGTTAATCCCGCTCCCTCTTGACCACATCTTGCGCATTCAGACGTGGTTCTTACACCTATCCTGTTCAGGAACTCCGGGGTCCTATAGGTTCTATGTATCAGAAATAACTGCGATAATCTGGCCGGCTCACTCAATGACAGTTTGGGAATATATTCCAGGATCTGCTCCCAGGTATCATCCTCCATCTCCCCAATCTCCTCTTCCCATCTGCGTCTGGATTTTATAGGATATTTCAGCAACCAGGTATACAGTATGTACCTATATACCGTCGAAATGACTTCTCGCGTGCATCCTTTCACACAGATAAAATTTACAACTATGTCTTTTTGTACTATTAACTCCTTAGTGCGCTTCTGCCGCCTAAAGGCATGTTGTACTCTAAGATACAAATATTCATCTGTCTCCGGGATCCGGAATTCCCTTCTCAGATCGGTGAAAGATTTCAACACACCATTCACAACCAAATGACCAACACACTCAATTCCTTCATGCATCCATCTCTTTTGCTCCCCCAACTTATAAAATTCCGGCAACTCTCTATTCATCCACAAGGGGGTGTATTCCGTCACTCCAGAAATGCCTCTTATTTGCTTATCTCTATCCCATACCTTTTGGACCAGGCCCAGAGTGGGGAGCCCGCCGCACAGCCGACCAATGTCTCCAGCTCCAACCTCCTACAAAGGGGACCCTACCCGTTAGGACCTACAAAATCTTCTTACTCCTGGATCCACTATCCCCATCTGCCCATCCCTTTAGGTGTTGACTCTGTGACGCCAGGAAGTATACCCACGGGTTGGGCAAAGCAATCCCACCCTCCGTCTTTGGCCTTTGTAGGATCTCCAATTTTATCCTAGGCTGACCGCACCCCCAGACCAGGTCTCTGAACAGGGAATTAATCCTTCTGAACACACCTCTTGAGAGCCACATCGGCGAATTGTGTAGCAGATACAGTAGTTTCGGCATGAGTACCATTTTTGTAAATTTGCCCTGCCCACCACCGACAGTCGCATTCTGCTCCAAGTTCTGGCTTTGTCTTTAAGGCGTACTAACAACGGTTCCATATTAAGCTTTATGAAATCTGTGACAGGCAGAGCAATACATAAGCCCAGATATTTAAATTGTTGAACTATTTTCAATTTCATGCAACCCATCGGCTCAGGTGACCCCGCACTCCCCCCGTCCACCATCATCATACTAGACTTGTCCCAATTAATCTGCAGCCCGGACATATCTCCAAATCTTTCTATCAAATTAACCGCTTATCTCAATGATTCCCCCGGGTCTTGGAGAAATAATAGGATGTCATCTGCGTATAACGCAATCTTCTCCTCGAAACAGCCAAACCTAAACCCCTTAACCTCCCCGGTGCTTCTCACACATATTGCGAGAGGCTCGATCGCGAGGGCAAACAACAGGGGCGACAGAGGACAACCCTGACGGGTCCCCCTGGTCAAAGCAAACTGTCCGACCTTCCTCGTTCAACCCTCACCCCTGGCCACCGGTGAAGAGTACAACAGCTGTGTCCAGGCAATAAAAGACCGACCAATACCAAATCTCTCCATTACTATCCATAAATAGTCCCATTCCATGCTGTCAAATGCTTTTCTGGCATCCAGGGAAACCACCGCCCTACAACCCACGTTATCCGCTGGTAGCTGCAAGTTTAAGTATAATCGCCTCAGATTGACAGCAGTCGATCTGCCTGGCATAAATCCAGACTGATCCGGATGAATCACATCCGTCACCACTCCCGAGAGTCTATTCACCAGAACTTTAGCTAATAATTTTGCATCCACTGACAGCAATGAGATGGGCCTATATGATTCAATCTTCGTCCTATCTTTATCTTCCTTGGGTAGCACTACAATGGTAGCCTCCCTCATGGATTCTGGCAGCCGTCCTTCTACAAGTGCCTTCTGAAACACCAATAATAACCTGGGCAACAACACGTCTTTTAATTGTTTATACACCTCCACCGGTAAACCATCACCCCCAGGGGCCTTGCCGTTTGGCATCAAAGCCAATGCCTCCTCCAGTTCTTCCACCGAGAGGCCACGTTCCAAAGAGTCCCATCCAGCCAACCCTGATCATCCTCATTTCTGTTTCTGCTAAGTAGTTTTTCATATCGTCCCTTGACACCCTCAAGCGAGAAGTATACAGGTCCGAGTAAAATTTCCTGAACACAGCCAATATATCCGCTGTCTCATCAACCATCTACCTCCCTCATCCTCCACCGCATACACGTATGAAGAGTCCCTCTGAGCCGCCGCCACCACTGACAACAAATGTCCCACTTTCTCCCCCTCAGCGAAGAAGGAGATCCTCTGGAACTCCTGCTTTTTTTCCACTAGGCACGTATGACTCTGTCCACAGCTTCTTGGGCCTCCCTCAAAGCTTTCTGCGACTCCGGTGTGAGCAGTCTCATTGCCCCTCTCTCCGCCTTGCTCACCGCCTCTACAGCCAACTGTTCCTCTAGACGTGTCTTTGTTTTACCTTGGATATTTCTCTAATCAGCAGTCCACGTAGGAAAGCCTTCACTACCTAGCAGCCGTGGCGCTCCCCTTTTCTCTCCAAAGAACATTTCTAATTCTTTCCCAATTCCCTCCATGTCAATTGATTTCAACCAGGCAGGATGCAGTCTCCATTCCATAGAGTGTCCCACATTCCTATCTTTCATGCAAATACTAAACTTCCACAGGTTTATGGTCTGAGACTACCCTCGGCAGATAATCAATTTTACCTATCAGGGCATTCAAACAAGCATTTCCCAGCGCCAAGTCTATCCGTGACATCGACCCATGCGTGGCGGAGAAGCACGAGAAACACCTCTTCTCAGGATTCCTCACCCTCCACAGATCGATTAATGCCAGTTCCCGGATGTGTCTAGCGAAAGCAGTCTCCCCACTCCTCCTAGACCCTAGCCGACCCCTCCCTTCGCGGTCTAAATCCCAGTTTAACACAGTATTCATATCTCCCAATACTAACAGCCGGATCCCAACCCTGCGCCCGGCAAAGTCCATAATTTCCTGTAGTTTCTTGTCTGAATATGGAGGAGGGAAATACACCGCCACCAGACACAACATACATCCATAAACCTTACACACCACAAACACATACTGTCCATCTCGATCCACATTCACTTCAATTTCCTCATACGGTACCGAGGCATGCACCAACACTGACACTCCCCTGGCATACTCTGAATACGTGGCATGGTACGAATGTCTGATCCATGACCGAGCCAGTATGCCCACCCTGACCCTGACCAGATGAGTCTCTAGTAGGCAGATAATCGATGGTTTGAAAGACAATATGTGACGAAATACTACTGCCCTCTTTCCCCTGTCAGCCAGACCCCTCACATTCCAGGTAATCACTTTAAGTCTAGAAGCCATAGTCGTGCATGATACACTTTTCCCTCCTCATCCCTCACAGACAAAGCAACTCTGCCCCCCAACCATCCAGAACCGTCCCAAAAAGTAAACACCCCTCCCATAGCCCCCCACCCCCCCTCCCACATACCCCCTCCTCCTCCCCTCTTTGTTAATCTCCGCCGAGAATGGGCAAAACAGAGTCTCCAGCCTCCTACCTCCCACCAGACACACCCCTCTGGCATCTCACCAACTACCCACATTGCTCTCCCGCCTTTTTGAGACACACCCCTCTGTACTACACTACCCCATGCTCCCCTTTGAGACACCCTCTGCATCTCACAACTACCCACATTGCTCTCCCCGCCTTTTTGTAATAATCTATTCAACTATCTTATAGACCAGCAGCCACCACAGCTGCACCACCCCCCTCAACACCCCAGATCCCTCCACTCGATCCTATATTGCAGCACCTCCCCATAAATAATTTTCCCCCCACCCCCCCTGAGGGTAGAAGCAAAACAGAAAAGCATAACAAATCAACAGTCTGAGTCACTCATAGAACACTAGACCCCTCATAAAAAAGCATAAAAAGTAGACGAAGGGTAAGAAACATTTTCCCACTTCAAAAAATAGCAGGATCCGGATTGTCCCAGCATATTAAGTTCCCGTACAGATACAAAGTTTTCAACCGTCTCCATTGTCTCTCAGTTTCCTATTATTTCGCTCCATCCATTCATCCACCTCCTCCGGAGACTGAAAAAACTGGACCTTATTTAACGCCTCGACCCGTAATTTGGCCGGGTATAGCATAGAGTACCGCACTCCTAGATCTCTCAGCCTGCGTTTGACCTCTCCAAACCTCATGCGAAGCTTTTGCACAGCTGGGGAATAGTCAGAATAAATGGATATGTCCTGACCATCAATTGTCATGTCGTTAACGGTTCTAGCTCTTCTTAGTATAACATCCCGGTCTCTATAGTTCATGATTTTAGCCAACATTGCTCGGGAGCTGCTCCAGGGGCCACTGGATGCAAGGGGATTCTGTGGGCTTTCTCCACTAGGAATACCTTAGAGAGGTTGTCGGCTCCGATTTTTTGCAACAGCCAGTTTTCAATAAACTCGGTGGGGCGAGATCCCTCTGCCTTTTCCGGCACCCCAACAATCTTTATGTTGTTCCGCCTTGAGCGGTTTTCCAAATCATCATTTTTGGCTATGACTTCCTCCAATTGTTTCGCAAATTGCTTATGGCCTTTCTGCAGCTTCACTGTGTCCTCCTCTGCTGTACTGACCCTGTCCTCAACAGCACCCGTTCTGATGTCTGCTTTCTGCATGGCCCTTTTCATGCTACCAATCTCATCTTGTATACCACGCACTTGTTTAGTCAGGGTGGTCAGGGTGTTCTTGCAATAGGTAACAGCAAGAAATATGTCCTTCAGGGTGAGCTCTACATCACACACATTTTGTCCAGCACTGCCCTCACCCTGCATCTCCTGCATGTTCCAGTCCACTGCTGTGCCTCCCACCCCTTCGCTTTGCTGTGAGTGCTCCTGGTCCTCATCCGTGTCTTCAGCCCCCGAAGTATCCTCCATCCTCCCCTTTCCCCTCCAACCTGGGAATTTTGCCAACTTTGCAGCCGCTGCCATCCTACACGCGCACGCAGCGTTCTCCTTCTCAGCCTCCTTCACTGCTGCGGCGCCATCTTGGACACTGTTGCCGTCTGTGGTCCCGGCATCCCGCTGCCTCCTGCGCGGCATCTCCTCCTCACCGCTCTCTCAAAGCAGGGCCCTCGGGTCCCGGTAAGCACCCGGGTGGTTTTGTGCGTCAGCAAGCCGGCGGCTGTGGTCTATACGCTGAGTCTCAGGCGGGAGAGTCCGCAATGCGACCACTCACATTGCTGGCTTAGCTCCGCCCCCGGATCACGGTGATTGACAGTTCAAACAGCCAATCACAGTCATCCTGGGAGCTAATGGAATCTGATGATGTCACAATTGATGTGACATCATCACACGCTATATATACCAGTGTAGCAGCCTTAGGGCAGTCATTTCCTTACAGACTTTGGTGGGTAAGGCAGCTTATTTTTTCCTAGTGCTAAACAAAGAAAAAAACTACATTCTATTGATCAGAGGTAGGAGAAGAACCCAAGACATCAGGTTCTGAGCGAGATGGGAACAATGTTTAAGGCATTGTTCAATGCTTTAGGGAATAAATTCCCTACATTACTGAATATGACAAGGACACTTTAAAAATGGCGTCCAACCAAAATAATCTGGATGACAAAAAGAATGAAAGACAAGATATTCCCACAGGAAGGAATATAGAGACCACCGTGCAGTTCCGCACATAAGGAGCTCAGAGCGGCATTCTTATCAATCTGATAAAATTTGGAGGATTAGTCCACTGGAATAAGGAAGAGGCATAATGACGCCATCCTCAATGAGAGCAGAAAATCAGCGCAATATCAACCTAGAGGAACATCTACAAAAATACAGACTCCAGTGTCAGCCGGATTGAACCTTATTAAAGACCTGAACCTGCAAATAGCGGCAACCCAGAGAATAATAAGAAACAGCGACTGGGTTGTCTCAAACAGAAGACATCTGACCCCAGCCCAACCCATTATGAATGGAATGGTGCCTTATGGAGGTCACCAATCATCAACCAGAGTCACCTCCATCCCCGTGATTGTATATCCGATGTATATCCACCTGAGTGATTCTTCACCATCAGACAGATCACTGGATGAAGATAAACCAGGTAAGAAGGAAACATCTTAGTATAATAGGTCTTGGTGTGAGGAGGATTGTTCAGATATTATGTACAGACCTCAATTCAATGCTGTCAACAGAAAAACTGCCATTGTTGCCCCTAGCAACCACATTCCATTGTTCTATAGAATGTTGAGGAATGGAAGCTGCAATCGTTGCTATGGGAACAGGGACCTTGTTGCAGATACAGTTTTGATAAATGAGAGCCCAGATATTAGACGTTTCCTGCTCATTTATATAAATACATTTAACCCCTTCATAATCCAGCGGTTTTCTGTTTTTGCACTTTAGTTTTTTCCTCCCCGACTTCCAAGAGCCAGAACTTTTATTTTTCCCCTTAGCGATACCAAATGTGTGTGTCTTTTTAATTGCTTTATTTTCAATGCGGCAAAACTATTGCTTTTTATATTTTTATATGTTATAAAACTTTTTTTTCCATTTTGCTGTATTTCTTAGCCCCATTAGGAGATTTTTTTTCAAATGGTTAAACACCGGAGCAATCTGTTGTAGGTTTGGATGGTTTTGCTGCTGTAGGTCTGGGGGGCTACATGTGTGGCCCTGTCCCAAGTAATGGTTATGTAAACAGCTTATGTTTTTATAGACCCAGCGCTCCCTCCCTAATATTGTCCCAATATGTAGTATTGAAATGGTTGAAAATTGCTACTGTTATAACTCTTATAATTATTTTCAAAAACAATCCACACCAACCGTCAAGTAGTTTTTTCATGGTCACTAGTAGTTTACCATAGTGGTGCACATTTTGGATATATAAAGTATTAGTAACACTCCAGAAACTGATTTAAACAAGTGATACCACTTAGAAGAGTATGTGTTACAAAAAATGACACCTTTATTAATTAAAAGCAGAAAAGTGAATGTTAATTTACAATGAGTTTTTGTACAGGAGATCCCAAAAGATACTGCAGGACCAGTAGTACCAGTGCAGGTACAGAGAATTCATCCACAATACAAGGTGATCACAGTGGAATTAGTCATTAACAGCCCATAGGGTAATATCATGTCATAACAGCCAATACATTGTTATCACTCACCCATAAGGTTGTGCCTATAGTGGAATTCCTCTGCTCCCCCTGCACTGTCTCGCCCTGCAGAGCCCCCTACGCGCGTTTCGCAACGCTTGATCACGGGGATGGTTTAGTAGATGTGATACTATGCCATTTATAGCGACTAATGGCGCCAGGACGCCGCTCGGCATGGGCGACACGTCATTTCCGCTGGAAATTGTGAAGAGCGAGCGCTCGCGAGAGTCCCGGACACTCTCGCGCATGCGCAGCTCCATTCAGTCAATTCCACTAGTCGGAGCGACGTTGTCAGCGCCATAGATGTCTCCCGCGGCCATTTTTAAGGAGACCAATCTGCTATGCCAATGAATAGGAAATAGTCCTCATTAGTCTATGTTGGAATAGGGACAACCATCTTACTGATCTAATCTAAATTCCATCCCATAACCTCCGCATATCCCTTCACATACATACACAGTGTCTTAATTTGCACATGTAAATAATGTCAATACTTTATATATGTATATTATGTATACTATTTAACAAATTTATGTATGCTGCTCAGCACTCGTTCACTTTAAATTGTCTTTACCTCACTGTTGTGTCAATGTATGAGTGTGTTAGTATGTATGTGAAGGGATATGCGGAGGTTATGGGATGGAATTTAGATTAGATCAGTAAGATGGTTGTCCCTATACCAACATAGACTAATGAGGACTATTTCCTATTCATTGGCATAGCAGATTGGTCTCCTTAAAAATGGCCGCGGGAGACATCTATGGCGCTGACAACGTCGCTCCAACTAGTGGAATTGACTGAATGGAGCTGCGCATGCCCGGGACTCTCGCGAGCGCTCGCTCTTCACAATTTCCGGCGGAAATGACGTGTCGCCCATGCCGAGCGGCGTCCTGGCGCCATTAGTCGCTATAAATGGCATAGATCACATCTACTAAACCATCCCCGTGATCAAGCGTTGCGAAACGCGCGTAGGGGGCTCTGCAGGGCGAGACAGTGCAGGGGAGCAGAGGAATTCCACTATAGGCACAACCTTATGGGTGAGTGATAACAATGTATTGGCTGTTATGACATGATATTACCCTATGGGCTGTTAATGACTAATTCCACTGTGATCACCTTGTATTGTGGATGAATTCTCTGTACCTGCACTGGTACTACTGGTCCTGCAGTATCTTTTGGGATCTCCTGTACAAACACTCATTGTAAATTAACGGTCACTTTTCTGCTTTTAATTAATAAAGGTGTCATTTTTTGTTATAACTCTTATGCGGGATGTTTAGTCTCAAATAAAATTATACATAAAAACGCACGTTTAAAATTTCATAAAAAATCATAAAACTTCTAAAAATCATATAGTAAAATCAATATACCCCAAGACCATATGATTTTTAGAAGTTTTATGATTTTTTATGAAATTTTAAACGTGTGTTTTTATGTATACCGTATATACTTGAGTATAAGCCGACCTAGTATAAGCCGAGGCCCCTAATTGTACCCCAAAAACTGGGAAACCATTGACTCAAGTATAAGCCTAGGGTGAAAATGCAGCAGACTCCCAGACTCGTATATTGCTCCTCATCACTGGTATATAGCGCCCCATCACTGGTATATAGCAATCATTACTGTATACAGCCCCTCATCACTGGTATATAGCGCCCCCATCACTGGTATATAGCAATCATCACTGTATACAGCCCCTCATCACTGGTATATAGCGCTCCCATCACTGGTATATAGCAATCATCACTGTATACAGCCCCTCATCACTGGTATATAGCGCCCCCATCATGGTAATTGGCCCCTCATCCTGGTATATACCTCCCACACTGTACATATTCCTCCATTACTGGTATATAGACTCCCAGTCTGGATTATATCCCCCACTACTGGGGTATATAGCCCCCCCACCACTGGGGTATATAGTTCCCCCACCACTGGGGTACATAGACCCACACCACCACCACAGGGGTATATAGACCCCCACCACGTCAGGGGTATATACCCCTCCTATGACCAATATATGCCCAAATGCTGCCGCAAAGCATAAAATAATAAATCATTCATATTTACCCTCCGTCGCTATGTCACCGCTGCATCCTCCTGTCCTCCGGTCTTGTTGCTTCTTCCTGCTTTTGCCGGCGTCATGTGACCGGCGCAGCAGGGATGACGTCATCGTTGCTCCGCCGGTCACATGACGCCAGCAAAAGCAGGAAGAAGCAACAAGACCGGAGGACAGAAGGACGCAGCGGTCACATTGCGACGGAGGGTAAATATGAATGATTTATTATTTTATGCTGTGCAGCAGCATGGGGGCATATATTGATCATATGGGGGGGGAGTATACATGGCGCAATGCGATATGCACCACTCCGCCTGCCGTTGATGGACAGGGGGATGCAGTGCATATTGCATTGCACTAATGAGCGAGCCCACGTGACCGCCCGCTCCTATTACAGCCCCCCCCTGCCTCCTCCAGCCCCCGATCATCGCCCCCCCACTGAGCCTTCACACAGTGACTCGAGTGTAAGCCGAGGGGGCACTTTTCAGCACAAAAATTGTGCTGAAAAACTCGGCTTATACTCGAGTATATATGGTAATTTTATTTGAGAATAAACATCCTGCATAAGGGTTATAACAGTAGCAATTTTCAATCATTTCAATACTACATAATGGGACAATATTAGCCATGACATAATGGAGGGAGCACTGGTCTATAAAAACATAAGCTGTTTACATAACCATTAGGAGACTTAAAGCTGCAATTATCCTATCGCTCTGTTATGTATAGCAAAAATTGCGGTCTCCCATGAAAGCCAGCTAAATGCTTTCACAGCGGAATCATCATGACAAGCATGGGGGTCCACAGAAGAACCTTGGTTGTCATGGTAACCCATCAGTGCGGTATTTGACAGGTTAAAAGCCTCAGTCGGAGGCAGATGATGGCTGAAAAACTCAGCCATCATCAGCCAGAAAAGATGCAGGCAGGCTCAGCTTACAAACTAAATTCTACAAAATCTTAACAATAATAGCATGTGTTCAAAGACGTGAGTTAAGCCCACAATCTTTAGAATAGTTTTTATTTCCAGCATTGGAAACATTGCACACTGTTCTCTAAATTAAAAAATGATGAGAAATGTATCTAATTTTTAATTACTTTACAGAACATTGAGCTGTTCAAAAAAATAGCAGTGTCTGTATTTGTCTTAAAAAACTCAAAATATGTACTGGTTTATTTTTTTAAGGATTTAGAATTCCTATGAATCACTAACCTAATATTTACTTTTATAACCACAGTTTTTTATGAACTGCTTCATATCTATGTTGTATAGAGTCAACTAACTTCTGGCTTCTGTCAACTGTTACTCCAGTCCAGGATGCTTTGACTACATCCCACAATTTATGTGGATTTGTTGATCTGCATAAGAAAAAGTATTTTTGATGTCATCTAACAAGTGTTCTATCCAGGGGCAGACACAGACTGTAGTGGGCCCCTGTTCAAAAAATTTTTGGGGCCCCCCTTCATAGTGCAACAAAGTTATGTAAATCTATAGATTGTAATACTTATAAATGCTGCATATTTTAGTATGGGAAAATCTGCAGCATATCAATTCTTGCTGTTGGTTTTCCCACACTAAATGGGCTGTATATATAATATTGAGGCTATGCAGGGCTGTATTATTATCTAGAGGCTACTGCTGAGCAGTATATATTATTTGGAAGCCAGTTGCAACATAAAAATAATACATACAGCCCAGCACAACCTCCAATTAATATATACAGCCCAGCATAGCCTCCAAATAACACATACAGCCCAGCATAGCCTCCAAATAATACATACAGCCCAGCACAGCTTCAGTAATGTATACTGCCTATATAGCCTCCAGTTAATATATACTGCCGAGCACAACCTCCACGTGATATATACAGCCCAGCATAGCTTCCAGGTAATATATACAGCCCAGCACAGCCTCCAGGTAATATATAAAGCTGAACTTCTCCCCCATGAGCCCCCTCCATTCATGATGCAGCTGAGCTTCTCCCCCATGAGCCCCTCTATTCATGATGCAGCTGAGCTTCTCCACCCATGAGCCCCCCATTCATGATGCAGCTGACCTCCTCCCCCATGAGCCCCCCATTCATGATGCAGCTGAGCTTCTCCCCCATGAGCCCCCCATTCGTGATGCAGCTGAGCTTCTTCCCCATGAGCCCCCCCCATTCAATGAATGGGGGGCTCATGGGGAGAGAAGGAGGGGAACTTTCAGAGGACAATCCTCCATACACAACTCTGGGGATTGAAAAGCTGCAAGCAGCGACTTACACCACCACAGACAAGGAGCACAACCCCCACTCTCCTCACAGCAAGGAGGAGGGAGCAATAGTAACTGCTGTACCTGCTGTCTGTTAGGGGTTTAATGTCTGGCTTCTTCATGCTGGGGGCGGCAGGAATGTCACCTAATGTGTCGCTCTGCTCTGTCTCTCTCCTCCTGGAGACAGCGGCCGGACACAGTGCACACATTCTGGGCGGCCATCCCGTCTCTTTGCCAGTAGGTGGCGTGCACCCGGCGTATAAGACGACCCCTGACTTCTGAGAAGATTTGCAGGGCTTGAAAAGACGTCTTATACGCAGAAAATACTTTTATGTATAATATAATATATATATATATATCCCTCGCAAATTTAATTCCTATTCCTATCATGCTGTCTCTCCCATCCTGTGCGCAGTCTCTACCCTCTCTGTGCATGTCTCTCCCCTTGTGCGGTCTCTTCTCTCTCTGGTGCAGTCTCTCTCCCCTGTGCACTGTCTCTGCCTCTCCCTTGAGCCTGCCTGTTACATGTGCTTGTTTCCCTCCCTGTGCGCTGTGTCTCTCCCCTACACCTGTCTCCCCCTGTGCCTGTCTATTCCTGTGCGGTGTTTTTCCCCTGCGCAACTATCTCTCCCTGCGCACCTGTCTCCCCTCTACGCACTGTGTCTCTCCATTGCACCTGTCTCCACCTGCACACCATCTTCCCCCTGCGCCTGTCCCCCCTGTAAGCTGTGTCTCCCCCTGCGCCTGTCTCTCCCCTGCACGCTGTCTCCCCCCTGCGCCTGCTATCTCTCCCCTGCACCTGTCCCCCCCACCTCCCCATAAGCTCTCTCTCCTGCACGCTGTCTCTCCCCTGCCTGTCTCCCCCCAGGACACTATCTTCCCCCTGGGTGTAATTTGCCCCTAACAGGCCCCCTGAGCGCTGCCTCCTCACCCCAACTCACCCCCAGGGGACCCTGAGCGCTGCTCCCACACACCTCAGCCTCGGGGGCCCCTGAGAGCTGCCCCACACCTCAGCCTCAGGGACCCCTGAGAGCTGCCCCCCACAGCCTCAGGCCTCAGAGGCCCCTGAGAGCTGTCCCCACACCTCAGCCTCAGGGGCCCTTAGAGCTGCCCCCACAACTTCCTAGTGGGCCCCTGACCGCTTTCCCCACGCGTCATCCTTGGGGGCCCCCTTAGCGTTGAGCTGCCCCCCCCCCCCACCCCTCCATTCTAATTTTACCGGCCGTCTGTCATGTGTAGTGTGAGCTGCAGCTGGCGCCACACACACAGGATATAGACCGCAGTGCCGACTGCAGCATCACACTACACATGACAGGCTGAGGAGGCTGAGATGAGATCAGTGACTACCGGTAAAGTTAGAATGGAGAGGGGGGGCAGCGCTAAAGGGGTCCCAAGGATGGCATGTGGGGGCAGCGGTCAGGGGCCCCCCAGAATACGGCGCTCAGGGGCCGAGTGGGCCCTCCTCCAGCGTCTGGGCCCCGGCATTTGCCCGGGTCGTCGGTGCTGACGCCGGCACTGCACAGCGTCACTGCATATCACACACACAGCACCACTGCATACACACACACAGCACCACTGTATAAAACACACACACAAAGCAACTGCTGTGCCTGTACCCCCGGGTGCTGTGCCTCTCTCCACCTCTTCTAACAGGGGGCCCTATGTCTCCTCTCCCCACCCCATGACCTGTCTTCTCTTCCCCTCTTCCTTCACAGGGGGGCCTGTGTCTATCCCGGGCCCCTCCGACCTGTCTTCTTTCCTCCTCATGGGGCTCTTCTGTCTCATGTACCCCTCTCCCTCACAGCTGGGCCCCTGTGTCTCCTCTTCCCTCACAGGTGTGGAGGGGCCCTATGCCTCCTCACCCCTCTCTCCCTCACAGGGGAGGGAGCCCTGTGTTTCCTCTACCTCTACCCCCCACCCCCTGGCACTCTCTTTCACCTCCCTCCAGTTCAGTGTAGTGTGCACAGAGCAGCCTTTTTCCCTCCTGTCCGACTGCTTCAGCAGGTCAGGAGGAGATAGTGAAAGCGAAAGTGTTAGTTCAGGCTAATATAGAAGCAGTCGGGCAGAGGGAGAAAGGATGCACTGTGCACACAACACACACACACTTCAGGACTCACCACTTCCACAACTGCAGCATCCTGGCCTCCTCCTCCGGCTTGAGTCACCAGTCCAGCAGTGTGTGAGGAGGTCGCAGCGTGATGATGACCTCATCACACACTGCTGCATGTCGGGTCGCCGCCCCCAGGAAGACGCAGGGTGAACTTCTGGGGGCCCCCGAGGGGTGCGGAGAGGCAGCGCACCCTCTGCAGTCAGGGCCCTGGACCCGCCGCTGTAATCGTGCCGCCTCCACATGATGCAAATTAGCCATGTGGACAGCTCTGGACCTTGGGGCCCCCTACCTCTCGGGGCCAAGGTTTATTGAACCGTTGCACATGCGGTAGGTCCGCCCCTGGTTCTGTCTACTTAAGGTTCGGTGATTGGCTGGCCACTCCATAACCTCTATTTTGTTGTACTGGAACCAAGATTTTGCTCATTTACTGCTACGTTTAGGGTCATAGTCTTGTTTAAACACCCATTTCAAGGGAATTTTGTCTTCAGCATAAGGCAACATGACCTCTTCAAGTATTTTGATATATGCAAACTGGTCTATGATCCCTGGTATGTGGTAAATAGGCCCGGCCCCATAGTAAGAGAAACATGCCCTTATCATGATGCTTCACCACCATGCTTCACTGTCATCAGAGCAGACTGTGGCTGAATTCAGAGTTTGAGGGCGTCTGATGAACTGTCTGTAGTCCTTGGACCCAAAAAGAACAAGTTTACTTTCATCAGTCCAAAAATGTTCCTCCATTGCTGTCTAGGCCAGTTGATGTGTTCTTTCTTCATCAGTATTTTATTAACAGGGACTTGTGGACTCTCTATAGAGACTCAACAGTTCTACGTACAGTCCTCACAGGTAACTTGAGACGTCTTTGGTCATCCTGGAGCTAATCATTGGCTGAGACTTTGCCATTCTGGCTATTCTTTGATCCAGTCAAATAGTAGTCTTCCATTTTCTTCCTCAACTCTGTTTTTTTTTAATTTTAAAGCATTGGAGATCATTTTACCTGGACAGCCTATCAATGTCTGCACTTCTTTATAAGTTTTTACCCCTCCAATCAACTATTTAATCAAAGTCCGCTGTTCTTTTGAACAAAATCTTGAATGATCCATATTTCTCAGGCTTTCAAGAAGAAATGTATGTACAACATGTGCTGGCTTCACCCATCTGATTCACACCTGTTTCTTCACAGAATGATTGACCTCACTAATTGAACTCCACACTGCTATTATTTTGATCACACCCCCTTTCATTTAATTATTCAAATACACAGACTCAAAAACATGCAGATCATGAATGCTGAGTCTGTTGGTTTTCTAAGTTGGTTTACTGCACCAACCAGTAAATTGTGAGAATATAATTTATACCAAAAAACTGAATAATCTGGTTAGTCATATTAGACTGCTATTATTTTGAACACTACTGTAAATGCATGTGGTACGTTGCAAAAGGGTTAAAAAATAACTAGGTTTTGGAGATAAATGTATTAATACATTTTGTGTAATCTCAGCAGATGGAAGTGGAGAGAAGAAACCAGATACTGAAATAACACCAGAAGACCTTGGCGATATCGATCCCGTGCAAGAACAGTCGAAACATCAAATTCCATCATCATCTCCAAAGATGGAAGGGTAGAGAAACAACTGATACCGAAATATCGCCTGAAGAAGACCTCGGAGAGATCGATCCCATACAAGAACACGTCGAAACATCAAAATCCATCATCATCTCCAAAGATGGAAAGGTAGAGAAACAACTGGATACCGAAATAACGCCTGAAGAAGACCTCGGAGAGATCGATCCCGTACAAGAACACGTCGAAACATCAAAATCCATCATCATCTCCAAAGATGGAAGGGTAGAGAAACAACTGGATACCGAAATATCGCCTGAAGAAGACCTCGGAGAGATCGATCCCGTACAAGAACACGTCGAAACATCAAAATCCATCATCATCTCCAAAGATGGAAGGGTAGAGAAACAACTGATACCGAAATATCGCCTGAAGAAGACCTCGGAGAGATCGATCCCGTACAAGAACACGTCGAAACATCAAAATCCATCATCATCTCCAAAGATGGAAGGGTAGAGAAACAACTGGATACCGAAATATCGCCTGAAGAAGACCTCGGAGAGATCGATCCCGTGCAAGAACACGTCGAAACAGGGGATTCCGTTGACTTGTCCACCATTACATACCATTCTGAGCTGGGAGAGGGAGCCTTCGCAACAGTAAGTGTGAATTTGTCCCCTTCTGTGCTCCCCAATGTATGCAGCACCAGATACACAGGAAAAAAAGATATACATTACAGGGCATTCATATGTGATGATAATTGGGATCATTTAGTGACAATGCGGCTCGCGGGCAATGTCCGGCCATTTAAAATAAAAATCCTAAACTGAGTATTCCAAAATGGACAACAGTATAAATATTGAATATGCCCAATAGGAAGAAGAAAATGAGGCGATCAATACTAGCAATAAAGGAAAATATCTCAACTTTATTGGTAACTAATTACAATGAACATAAAAGTGGTTGGGAAACAGATGGAAATCAATCAACAGGGGATGAAAAAATCCATATGGTGCATATCCCTATAAGCGAATGTCCATACAAGTGCATAATGGCACAAATATTAGATCTATACCATTGTGGGCATATATATGATCTAGATCCAAAAATAAACAGGGAGAGAGCATACATTACAGAACAACCTGCAAACAAAGCCTGAACCCTGAGACATGAGATATGGATTACTTTATTGATAATATTGAGCGCCCCTCACCTTTTCCTTCTTCTTATTGGATATATTCTAATTTTATGCTTTTTGCCCTTTTTGGAACACTCGGTTTAGGTTCTACACAAGTGCAACTCAATGAATTAGAATACCATCAAAAAGTTCATTTATTTCAGTAATTCAATACAAAAAGTGAAAAGCATAAATTATATAGTCATTACACACAGAGGGATCTATTTCATGTGTTTATTTCTGTTAATGTTGATGATTATGGCTTACAGCCATGGAAAACCCAAAGGTCGTTATCTCACAAAATTAAAGTAGGGAGGATGAAAGGTTAAAAACAATGCTGCTGTATTCCACAAGACATCAAGGGTACATATAATATAGATTTATTAGTCAACGCATTTCAGGGCTCCCTGAAATGCCTTGAAACATAGCAATATGATATTGAGTTGGCTAGGGAGCCCTGAAATCCGTTGACTAATATATCAATATTATATTCACCCTTTGATGTCTTGTGGAATAGGGCAGCGCAGTGTTTAACCCTTCGTCTTCCTACTCTATATGCACCACGCTGGGGACTGCTGCAGCCGTGATCTGCTTTTATAGTGGTTGTGACTCTCACAACCACACAAGGTGAAGCCTCCGATACCTATTTAGGTCATATTTTATCTCTGAGACCCTTCATCCTCCCTACTTTAATTTTCTGAGATAACGACCTTTGGGTTTTCATTGGCTGTAAGCCATAATCATCAACATTAACATAAATAAACACATGAAATAGCTCCCTCTGTGTGTAATGACTCTATATAATATATGTGTTTCACTTTATGTATTGAATTACTGAAATAAATGAACTTTTTGATGAAATTCTTATTCCTTAAGATACACTTGTATGTTGCTTGAATAGGGGCTTTAGTTATTTACTGGTGGAGAATTTTTGGAGATTGGCACATCTAGCCCTTAGTCTGTTCCAGTCTTGTCCATAGAACAAGACAGGTAAAGTGCTGGAGATAGTGTGGGACCACATCACACGGCAGCCCCCCCCTTCCTCACCTGGTGTCTCATCCTCAGGACGCAGGTACTGATGAATACAATTTTGGAACAGGGGGTTGTCAGGCACCTGCTCCACCTGTCGGCTTGTGCAATTGAGCCTCAGCAATGCAGGTACGATGACAAAACTAGACGGCGCCTGCTGGAACCTTAGTCCTCACGGTGTACAGAGAATACGCTGCATCGGAGATAATGGGGAATATTTAATTATTGGTCAATACTTGAATGGGGAATAGTGGGGTCATCATACCGTGTGGGGGCTTGATTCTGTGGGAGGTGGGGAGGGTGTACATCATGCTGTTTGTATAAAGATGTGGGCTCCATCATACTGTGTAACGAGTCGCAGACTTACATTTTGTGCAATATTAAGTGATTAAATGAACATTTATTATTATTAATAAAAACAATAATTCCAAGAATAATCTCCAGACTCCCATCAAAGCGTGCTGCTCTTAAGGGAGTAGAATTAGTAAGGGTTGTGTTGTTCACAGAGGTGCCATGATCCACAAATGAGCGGACAACTCTCAGGTGATCCGCTGCAGAGGCCGCCCAGAGAGGTGGTGCACCCTCTAAGGTCTTACCATCAAAATTAACAGATCCCCCATTGTCATAGAGGTCCTCCATAACAGCCACAGTGTTTCTTGTGGCCCCTTGGGAAAATTAAATTACCAACCTCTGAATTAGACCGATCCTTGTAATAGATGACAACATTTAATCTGATCTCTTGTGATTTTTCTCCAGGTCTACTTGGCATCTCCCCAGACGATGAAGAATGGTTGGCAGTCAAAGTCATAGACAAAAGTTCTTGTAATGAAACATACCTCAACACTGAACTCCAGGTCCTCCGTATGGCCGCTAAGCCTGGCGGACGCTTCATCCTGGGCCTGCGGGGATACAAGGAAACAACACAAGAATATATAATCGCCATGCAACATATGGGTAGAGGAGACCTGCGTCACCACATTCAATATATGATGCCGATTGACATAGAGACAGTAAGGTAAATTTCTAATACGGTAGTCAAATCCGGATAAATTGTAGCTCTAGAGCAATGGCATCAACAGGAGAGGATGAAGTCATAAATAGGCCCCGTGTGATCTCATGTTCTCTGTATGATTGTGTATGTAACCCCCAATTCATTCTGTACTTTCTACTCCACAGGCGGTTCGCGGCAGAGATGGTCTGCGGTGTCCAGTTCCTTCATGACAACGGCGTGATACATTGGTAATGAGTTCATCTTCCTAAATCTGTCACTTCCAGCTCTGTTTTCTACTTTAGAAAGTCATTGTCAATGGTTATTCTCACAATCCGTGTCTGCTCTTCTCTCTACAGTGACCTGAAGCCGGAGAATGTCCTCATCAATTACAAAGGACACATCAAGATCTCAGATTTTGGACTATCAGACATTAATGTGTATGAGGGGGAAATCCTGCAAGGTTGTCGTGGCAGCCGAGGCTACATTGCTCCCGAGGTGAGGAACATCCCTGTGTGATTGATGCCGATAGGAGGACTCGGTATTATTCTGATCCCTATGTGTCCTGCACATATCTAATCATAGACCGGTCCTAATAGCCTCAGTGTATAAATCTCCTCCCCGGTATATTCAGCTCATCCCATGTTTTCTCTTCCCACAGATGATGAATGATGAAGGCTACAGTGAAGAGGCCGATTGGTTTTCGTTGGGCGTCATCCTGTTCGAAATGCTGTCGGGCAATATGCCATTCTACAGTTTCGGCACAATGGAAGAATACCACGAGGCTCTACTGTTCGACAACCCATGTTTGCCACCCGAGAACTGCCCTGAGGCCATTGACTTTATACAAATGGTAAGTAGGATCAGATGAAAATGAAGGTGAATTATACGCAGAGATAGAAGATAAGACGTGGACAGTGCATAGATGTTGTATAATAACCTATTACTAATGTATAATATAATGACCAATTGTTTAATTCATTTTACAGCTTCTCTGCAAAAATCAATTTATACGTTATAGGAGAACATTAAGCATTCGACAGCACCCATTCTTCAGATCCATCAACTGGAGTGACGTGGAGGCCGGAGAGCCCCGCCACCGTTCTGATTAACAATGATGTAAGTATAACATATAGGGACATTCATATACCCAGTAACACATAATCACTGTCAACATTATCAATACAGAGGAGCAAATCAATTCCACAGGAACCTGGGCTAGCCATGATGTCATTGGTCCATAGCCATCAGACAAGACCCTGTAAACTGCCCACTCCTGTCGGCCTCTGACACCTCCTCTGATTAATAGGACTGTTGACTCATGGGGCCGACAATGATGATATCACACCGGGCCCAAAAATCAGAAGAATCGCTGAGGACTTCAGCAGGCATGATGTCAGATTGTAGGGCCACCATCCGATGAGCATGTGGCTAGTGGACCCAGGGTACCCAAAAATGTATAAGCTCATCTGTACTTATCACTAGATTAACCCCCCCAAGTATACAGTATATATGTCAGGAGCTGATCCTCAGATCTGTATATTTCTTTTCTTATTCTCTACAAGGAGATGGAGGAGGAGATGGAGGAGGAGATGGAGGAGGAGAGATGGAGGATGGAGAGATGGAGGAGAGATGGAGGAGGAGGATATGGAGGAGGAGGAGGAGAGATGGAGGAGAAGATGGAGGAGAAGATGGAGGAGGAGATGGAGAGAGATGAGGAGAGGAGATGGAGGAGGAGAGGGAGGAGTGAGGAGATGGAGGAGAAGATGGAGGAGGAAGATGGAGGAGAATGGAGGAGAGATGGAGGAGAGGAGATGGAGGAGGATGGAGGAGAGAGATGGAGATGGAGGAGGAGATGGAGGAGAGAGGAGATGGAGGAGGAGGAGAAGGAGGAGGAGGAGGAGGAGGAGGAGATGGAGGAGAGGAGGAGAGGAGGAGGAGGAGATGGAGGAGAGAGATGGAGGAGGAGATGGAGGAGAGAGATGGAGAGAGAAGGAGGAAGATGGAGATGGAGAGGAGGAGGAAGAGAGGAGATGGAGGAGGAGGAATGGAGGAGAGATGGAGGAGGAGAGGAGATGGAGGAGAGATGGAGGAGGAGATGGAGGAGAGGAGATGGAGAGAAGATGGAGGAGAAGATGGAGATGGAGGAGAGGAGGAGATGGAGATGGAGGAGGAGATGGAGGAGAGAGGAGAGGAGGAGATGGAGGAGGAGATGGAGGAGAAGATGGAGGAGGAGAGGAGGAGAGGAGATGGAGGATGGAGGGGATGGAGGAGGAGGATGGAGGAGGAGAGAGAGAGGAGGAGATGGAGGGAGGAGGAGAGATGGAGGAGAAGATGGAGGAGAAGATGGAGGAGAAGAGGATGGAGGAGAGAGGGAGATGGAGGAGGAGGAGGAGATGGAGGAGAGGGAGATGGAGGAGGAGAGGAGGAGGAATGGAGGAGAGAGGAGAGATGGAGGAGGAGATGGAGGAGAAGATGGAGGAGAGAGGAGGAGAAGGAGGAGAAGATGGAGGAGGAAGAGGAGATGGAGAGAGGAGGAGAGATGGAGAGGAGAGGAGGAGGAGATGGAGAGGAGGAGGATGGAGAGAGGAGATGGAGGAGAGGAGATGAGAGAGAGGAGAGGAGAGGAGGAGGAGGGAATGGAGGAGAGGAGATGGAGGAGAGGAGAGGAGGAGGAGGAGATGGAGGAGAGGAGGGAGGAGAGGAGATGGAGGAAGGAGATGGAGGAGGAGGGAGAGGAGGAGGAGAGATGGAGGAGGAGAGGAGTGGAGGAGGAGGAGGATGGAGGAGGAGGAGATGGAGGAGAGGAGGGAGGAGAGGGAGATGGAGAGAGGAGGAGGAGATGGAGGAGGAGGAGGAGGAAGGAGGAGAGGGAGGAGGAGGAGGAGAGGAGATGGAGGAGAAGGAGAGAGGAGATGGAGGAGGAGGAGAGGGGAGGAGATGGAGGAGGAGATGGAGGAGGAAGATGGAGGAGGAGATGGAGGAGGAGGGAGATGGAGGAGGAGAGAGGAGGAGAGGAGGAGGAGGAGAGGAGGAGGAGAGATGGAGGAGGAGATGGAGGAGGAGATGGAGGAGATGGGAGAGGAGGAGGAGAGGAGAGAGATGGAGGAGATGGAGGAGGAGAGGAGGAGATGGAGGAGGAGATGGAGGAGAAGGAGATGGAGGAGAGATGGAGGAGGATGGAGGAGGAAGGAGATGGAGGAGAGGAGATGGAGGAGGAGGAGAGATGGAGGAGGAGAGGAGGAGGAGGAGATGGAGAGAGGAGGAGGAGGAGAGATGGAGGAGAGGAGGGAGAGGAGAGATGGAGGAGAAAGGAGAGGAGAGTGGAGATGGAGAGAGGGAGGAGATGGAGATGGAGGAGAGAGATGGAGGAGGAGGAGATGGAGGAGAGATGGAGGAGAAGATGGAGGAGAGGGAGATGGAGGAGGGATGGAGGAGGAGGAGATGGAGGAGGAGGAGGAGATGGAGGAGGAGGAGGGAGATGGAGGAGGGAGGAGATGGAGGAGAAGATGGAGGAGGAGAGAGGAGGGAGATGGAGAGGGGAGAGGAGTGGAGGAGAAGATGGAGAAGAGGAAGGAGGGAGGAGGAGAGGAGGAGGGAGATGGAAGGGAGGAGGAGGAGATGGAGGAGGAGGAGATGGAGGGGAGGAGATGGAGGAGGAGGAGGAGGAGATGGAGGAGGAGATGGAGAGATGGAGGGGAGATGGAGGAGGAGATGGAGATGGAGGGAGATGGAGGAGGAGATGGGGAGAAGGGGGATGGAGGAGATGGGGAGGAGTGAGATGGAGGAGAGGAGGAGAGTGGAGGAGGAGAGAGAGGAGGAGGAGGAGGATGGAGGAGAGATGGAGGAGATGAGGAGGGAGGAGGAGGAGATGGAGTGAGGGAGGATGGAGAATGAGGAGATGGAGGAGGAGATGGAGGAGGATGGGAGAGGATGGAGGAGGGAGAGATGGGGAGAGAGGAGGAGATGGAGAGGAGATGGAGAGGATGGAGGAGGAGATGGAGGAGGAGATGGAGGAGATGAGGAGAGTGGAGGGAGGAGTGGTAGGAGGAGGCGATGAGGAGGAGATGGAGGAGTAGGAGTGGAGAGATGAGGAGGGATGGAGAGGGATGGGAGGAGTGGGAGGATCGGTTCCCCTCCCTTTTCTGCTTCGTTTTCTTCTTTTCGCTTTTTAGGGCCTTGCTTTCCCATTTTCCCCGTTCTCATTGTCTCCTTTCCCCCTTTTTTTCGGCCCCTTCTTTCATTCTTTTCCTTCTCATTCTGGCCTTCCTTCCCCATTTGGTTCTAATTCTTTTTCCCGGTCTTTTCTTTTCTTTTTTCTTCTTCTTTTTCATTTTTTTTCTTCTGCTTTGTCTTCTTCTCATTTTTCTTCTATTCCTTCTCCCCTTCTCTTCTTTTTCCCTCTTTTTTCTCGTTTTCCCCTTCCGTGTTTTTCTCGCATTCCCCCTTCCCTTTCCCCATTCTTCTTTTCCCCAGCCTTTCTTCTTCCCCTTTTTTTTCTTCTTCTTTCTTCTTTTTCTTTCTTTTTTAAAATTTTCTTTTCTCATTTTTCCCCTTCTCTTCCCCTTCAGTCTTTCTCTTTCCCCCAAATTTTTTCCATCTTTTTTCCCCTCTTCCCTTCTCCTTTCTTTTCTTCTTTTTCTCATTTTTATTTCCTCTTCCCCCTCCATTTTTTTTTTTCCCTTTCTGTAATTTCTTCTTTCTTTTTCCTTCTTCTTCTTCCTCTCATTTTGGGCCCATTTTCTTTTTCCTTCCATTCTTCTTCTCATTTCCCCCTTCTTTTACATTTTTCTTCCTTCTTTCTTTCATTCTCTTTTTCTTCTTTTCTCTTTTCTTCTCTTCTTCTTCTAAATTCTTCCTTCTTTTTTTTCCTTCTTTCTTCTTCTTTTCCTTCTCTTCTTCCCTTCCCCTTTTTTTTTCTCATTCTTCTTCCCCTCATTCTCCTCATTCTTCTTCTCATTCTTTTTGCCCTTGCTTTTCCCGCTTTCGGGTTCTTTTTCTCTTTTTTTTTTTCCCTTCTTCTTTCTTTTTCTGTCTTCTTTCTCGTTTTTCCCCCTTCCATTTTTTTTCTTCTTCTTCTTTCCTTTCTTTCTCATTCCCCTTTTCATTTCCTCATTCTTTTTCAAAATTGTCCTTCCGCCTTTTATCGTCTCATTCTTTTCTTTCTCTTCCCCTCTTTTTCCTCATTCTTCTTCCCGGGGGGGTCTTTCTCCTCTTCTTCTTTACTTTTTCTTTTTTCTTCTTTCTCTTTTTTCCCCCATTCTTCGTCTCCTTTCCTTTTCTTCTTCCATTCTTCTTCTTCCCCAATTCTTCTTGCTCATTCTTTCCCCTCTAAGCCCCCCTTCCCATTTTTCCCTTGTTTTCTTGGGGGTTTCATTCTCCTTCTTGTTTTTTACTTTTTTCTTTTCCCCTTCTTCTTCTTTTGTCTTTCTTTTTCAAAATTCTTCTCTTTTTTCCCAAATTCTTCTTTTTTCATTTTTCCTCACCATTTTCTTCTTCTCTTTTTTTTTTCCTTCCCCATCTTCTTCTTTTTCTTTTTTCCCCCAGCCCTTTTCATTTTGCTTCTTCCCCCTTCCCCTTCCTTCCCATTTCGTTTCCCCTTCTCATTCTTTCCTCATTCTTTTTTCTTCTTTTTGCTTCTTCTTTCCAAAATTCTTCTTCTTTTTCCCTTTTTTCCCCCTTCAAAATTCTTCTTCTTCTCAATCTTCTTTTCTCATTTCTCCCCCTTCTTCTCGCTTTTTTCCGGGGTTTCTTTCTCAATTTCTCCCATTCGTCTTCTTCTTCTTTTCAAAATTCTTCTTTCTTCATTCTTCGCCAGTTTCTTCTCTTCCTTTTCCCCTCAAAATTCTTTTTTCCCCTTCCTTCCCCGTCTTCCCTTTTTTCCCTTCCTTTTTCTTCCCCTTTTCCTTTTCATTTTCTTTTTTTCCACCGCTCGTCTTCAAAACCTTCTTTTCCTTTTTTTTTTTCCCCCAGCCTTTCTTTTTCTTCTTCTTCTCATTCTTCTTTCTCTTTCTTCTTCTTCTAATTCTTTTCTCCTTTTTTTTTCTTCCCCTTCTATTCCCGGTTCCCCATTTTTCTTCTTCTTCGCCTTCCTTCTTTTCCCCTTTTTCTTTTTCTTCAGTTCTTCCTTCTTCTTTTCGCATTCGTCCCCCCATTTTTGGGGTCTTTTTTCTTTCCATTCTCCCGCCCTTTCCCTTCTCTTCTTCTTCCCCTCCATTCTTTTTTCTCTTTCCCCTTTTTTCTATTCCCCATTTTTTTTCTTTTGGTTTTTTTTCTCTTCTTCTTCTCATTTTTCTTTTCCCCTTGCCATTTTCCTTCGCCCCTGTTTTTCTTCTTTTTTCTTTTTCTTTTTCTTCCATCCTTCCCTTCCATTTTTTTTCTTCTTCTCACCTTTCTTCCCCCTTTTTTCCCCTTTTTCTTTTTTCTCATTCTTTTTCCCTTCCTTTTTTTCCCCTTCTCAATTCTCCTGTTTCTTTTCTTCTCATTTTCTTTTGCTCCCCATTTCTTCCCTTTTTCATTTTCCTCCATTCTTCTTTTCCTTTTTCTTTTCATTTCTTCCCTTTAAATTCTTCTTTCTTTTTCCTTTTTCTTCTTCCCTTTCTTCTTCCTTCTATTTCTTCTTTTTTTTCCCCCTTTTTCTTCTTCTTCTCATTTCTTTTCCCTTTCCTCTTCTTCTTTTTCTTCCCCTTCTTCTTCTCTTTTCTGCTTTTTCCCTCATTCTTCTCCTCTTCTCTTCTCATTCGTCTTCTCATTCTCCTTCTTCTTCTACTCTTCTTCATCTCTCCTTCTCATTCTTCTTCTTCTCTTTCTTTCTTCTCATTCTCTCTTCGTTCCCCCTTTCTTCGTCTCTTCTCAGTCTTCTTTCCCCTCTTTCTTCTTTCCCCTATCCATTCTTCTCTATTCTTCTTCTCACTTCTCATTCTCTTCTTCTTCTTTTTCTCTTTTCTTCTTCCTTCTTCTTCTTCCATTCTTCTTCTCGTTTCATTCTTCCTTCTCATTATTTTTCCCCATTCTTCTTCTTCTCATTCTTCTTCTCATTCTCTTCTCATTCTTCTTCTTCCATCATTCTTCTTCTCATTCTTTTTCTCTCTCATTTCTTCCTTCTTCTCACTCTTTCTTTTTCTTCTCATTCTTCTTCCTTCTCATTCTTCTT
>JARQOC010000009.1:20483188-20768188 GCA_033576535.1 Allobates femoralis
TGGGCGCTCCTGCGCCCACCGCTCGGGGGTCTGGTGGTGGGATAGCGGCTCGCGGTGGACGCTCCCGCGCCCACCGCTCGGGGTCTGGTGGGCGCCACCGCGCCCACTGCTCGCCGTTTTGACAGCGGCTCGCGGTGGGCGCTATCTTGGATCACCCTGAGCGGGTGTACTGCCCAAGCCACTTCCGTCGCGTGACGTCATTTTTGTCCCTTGAAGACGGAAGTGGCTCCGGGTTTTATATAATAGATAATAAGAACATCCTCATCATCATCTGCTCCATTATCATGCATGATACAAACATCATTTATGCAGAAGTAAAAAGAAAAAAAGGGGGTGTGTGACAAACTGGATGGAGGAAGAGGATTGCAGCTGAGCTCCTGACACACCCCGCTAATTACCAACAAAACCGTATAGAGTTGACTTATCGTCATCATCATCTGCTCATTTATCATGCATGATACGATCATCATCGTCAACATCATCTACTCCATTACCATGCATGATATGAACCTTATTTATTCAGAAGTAAAAAAAAACAATGGGGGTGTGATCAACTGAATGGAGGATTGGGATTGGAAATAAATTCCAGATGCACCCAGCTGATTACCAACAAAACCGTATAGAGTGGACTTATCGCCATCATCATCTAATCCTTTATCATGTATGGAAGGAACATCAATATCATCACCATCACCTGCTCCATTATCATTCATGATACGAACATCATTTATGCAGAAGTGAAAAAAAAAAAATGGGATGTGTGACCAACTGGATGGAGGAAGAGGACTGGAGCTGAGCGTCTGACACACCCCGCTGATTACCAACAAAACCATATACAGTGGACGCATCTTCATCAACATCAGCTCCTTTACCATGTATGATACGAACATCATTGTCATCATCATCAGGAGCAGGGTGAGCAAGTTCTGGGGTGAGTGGGCTGCGGAGTGAGCGGGCTGTGGGGTGAGCTCGGTAAGCGGATTGCAGGGTGAGCGGAATTTGGGGTGAGTGGGCTGTGGAGTGAGCAGGCTGCGGCGTGAGTGGGCTGCAGGGTGATTGGGCTGTGGGGTTAGCGGGTTGTGGAGTGAGTGGGCTGTGCAGTGAGAGAGCTGTGGTGACATTGCTGCAGGGTGAGAGGGCTACGGAGTGACCAGGCTGTGGCATGAGTGGACTGCTGGGACTGTGCTGCAGGGTCACCAGGCCATGAGTTGAGCAGGCTGTAGGGTGAGTGGGTTGCAGGGTGAACGGGCTTCAGGAACCGGGCTGTGGAGTGAGCAGGGTTAGTAGGCTGTGGGGTGAGTGGGCTGTTGGGTAAGCTGGCTGTGGGGTGAGCAGGGTGAGGGATGAGTGGGCTGAGGGGTCAGTGGGCTGCGGGGTGAGCAGGCAGCAAAGTGAGCGGGCTGTGTGGACCGGGCTACAGGGTGAACAGGCTGTGGAGTGAGCGGGCTGTGGGTTGAGCAAGGCTTTCGAGTAAGTGGGCTGCAGGGACCGGGCTGTGAGGTGATCAGTTTGTAGGGATCGTGCTTTGGGATGAGTGGACTGCGAGTAAGCAGGCTGTGGGGTGAGCGGTCTGCAGGTACTGGGCTGAGGGGTCTTCAGGCTGTGGGGACTGGGCTGCGGGGTGAGAAGGTTGTGGGGTGAGTGGACTTGGGGGTGAGCAGGCTGCGGGTTGATCAGGCTATGGCATGAGTGGGCTGAGGGGTGAGTGGTCTGTGGGGTGAACGGGCGGTGGGGTGAGCAGGCTGAGCGGTCTGTAGAGTCCGAGCTGAGGGGTGATCGGTCTGCGGGATGAGTGGGCTGCAGGGACCAGGCTGCGGGATAAGCAGGCTGTGGGGTGAGCGGGCTGCAGAGTGAGCTTGCTGCAGGGTCCAGAATGTAGGGTGAGAGGGCTGTGGAGTGAGCAGGCTGCAGGGTGAGCAGGTTGCGGGGTGAACGGGCTGCAGGGTAATGGGATTAAGCAGGTTGAGCAGGGTGCAGGGTTTTTATGCAGAAAAAAAAAAATGGGGTGTGTGACCAACTGGATGGAGGAAGAGGATTGAAGCTGAGCTCCTGACACACCCCACTGATTATCAAAAACAACGTATAGAATGGTCTTATCAACATCATCGGCTCCTTTATCATGTATGGTACGAACATGATCGTCATCATCATCATCTGCTCCATTATCATGCATGATACGACATCATTTATGCAGAAGTGAAAAGAAATGGGGTGTGTGACCAACTGGATGGAGGAAGAGGATTGCAGCTGAGCTCCTGACACACCCCGCTGATTACCAACAAAACCGTATAGAGTGGACTTATCGTCATCATCATCTGCTCCTTTATCATGTATGATACGATCATCATCATGATCATCATTATCTGCTCCATTATCATGCATGATACGAACATCATTTATGCAGAAGTAAAAAGAAAAAAGGGGGGGTGTGACCATATGGTTGGAGGTAGAGGATTGGAGCTGAGGACGCGCCAAGGCGCAGGACGCGCTGGCAGAGCCCGGAGCGGGAGGGATACATTCTACCCTTGTAAAGGTGCAAACCTCCGGAGGCACAGACCGGGATAAGACCTTCCCAAAAGAGGCAAACATAGTATATGCAACATTAAGAAACCACTGCCAGAGGATAACATAATCCTATGCAGCACAGGACCTATGGTTCCCCTAGGTGCATACCCTCTATAGTAATAAGGACAGCGATATTTGATAAAGACCACGGGACGTGGTCGAAACGTCAGCTTTATCGCAAATTTGTCTCTATGCACTACAATAAACACAAATCATCACCTTGAAAAAGACTTTGAGTGTGCAGTGTTCTGTAAACATTACTCACATATAGTACACTACATACTACAGATACACTATTACATACACAATAAACCTATGCAGCCATCTACACACAGGAAAACACACACTATACACACTATTGCATACAGTATATGTCGGGCCCCTCGGGACGGGGGTACTCGGTACCGGACCGGTCTGGTACTGGGAAGTCACGGGTGGTCCTGGTCCGGACGCAGGGGCGCCACATATACATGACATTCCATATACTCACATGTGCTGCAGTCTTCACCACTTGTTCCTTCCGAGGACAGAAGGCTGGTGCTCCATATACAAGGAAGACAGCACAGGAGGAGGCTGGTGCTCCATATACAAGGAAGACAGCACAGGAGGAGGCTGGTGCTCCATATACAAGGAGGACAGCACAGGAGGAGGCTGGTGCTCCATATACAAGGAGGACAGCACAGGAGGAGGCTGGTGCTCCATATACAAGGAAGACAGCACAGGAGGAGGCTGGTGCTCCATATACAAGGAAGACAGCACAGGAGGAGGCTGGTGCTCCATATACAAGGAAGACAGCACAGGAGGAGGCTGGTGCACCATATACAAGGAAGACAGCACAGGAGGAGGCTGGTGCTCCATATACAAGGAGGACAGCACAGGAGGAGGCTGGTGCTCCATATACAAGGAGGACAGCACAGGAGGAGGCTGGTGCTCCATATACAAGGAAGACAGCACAGGAGGAGGCTGGTGCTCCATATACAAGGAGGACAGCACAGGAGGAGGCTGGTGCTCTATATACACAAGGAAGACAGCACAGGAGGAGGCTGGTGCTCCATATACAAGGAAGACAGCACAGGAGGAGGCTGGTGCTCCATATACAAGGAGGACAGCACAGGAGGAGGCTGGTGCTCCATATACAAGGAAGACAGCACAGGAGGAGGCTGGTGCTCCATATACAAGGAAGACAGCACAGGAGGAGGCTGGTGCACCATATACAAGGAAGACAGCACAGGAGGAGGCTGGTGCTCCATATACAAGGAGGACAGCACAGGAGGAGGCTGGTGCTCCATATACAAGGAGGACAGCACAGGAGGAGGCTGGTGCTCCATATACAAGGAGACAGCACAGGAGGAGGCTGGTGCTCCATATACAAGGAGGACAGCACAGGAGGAGGCTGGTGCTCCATATCACAAGGAAGGACAGCACAGGAGGAGGCTGGTGCTCCATATACACAAGGAGACAGCACAGGAGGAGGCTGGTGCTCCATATACAAGGAAGACAGCACAGAGGAGGCTGGTGCTCCATATACAAGGAAGACAGCACAGGAGAGGCTGGTGCTCCATATACAAGAGACAGCACAGGAGGAGGCTGGTGCTCCATATACAAAGGAAGACAGCACAGGAGGAGGCTGGTGCTCCATATACAAGGAGGACAGCACAGGAGGAGGCTGGTGCTCCATATACAAGGAAGACAGCACAGGAGGAGGCTGGTGCTCCATATACAAGGAAGACAGCACAGGAGGAGCTGGTGCTCCATATACAAGGAGACAGCACAGGAGGAGGCTGGTGCTCCATATACACAAGGAAGACAGCACAGGAGGAGGCTGGTGCTCCATATACAAGGAAGACAGCACAGGAGAGTGGCTTGTGCTCGCCTGAGCACCAAGGTGGCGCCCTAGACAAAAGCGCACATTGCCTCATTATAGCTGTGGGCCCGTGCGCAGTGTCCGAGGCCCGTGCGCAGTGTCCGAGGCCCGTGCGCAGTGTCTGATTGGTGCAGAGTGTATCCGACTGGTGCATAGTGTCCAATCAGTGTACAGTGTCCGACCCTCAACAGTGTATCACCCTGAGCAGTGTATGTGACCGGTGCACAGAGTCTGACCAGTGTCCGACCGAGCAGACTGTCCGACTGGTGCCCAGTATTTGGGTCAGAGTTGCTTGTGGGCATTTATCAGGGAACCGACTATTTGATTACCAAAGATTTAAAGTATGCGAGACAATTATGGTAAAGACCTAGGAAAGTGGCACTTTTTCACACCACTGTATATGTCCTAGAGACCTGAATCAGGGAACTAGTCTGTTTGCCATACAGGGAATCGGTAAGGAATATGGGGCAATTAGCATTTGCCTCATGGGTTTTTCGCCTTCCTCTGGATCAAGAAGTTAGCTTTAGGTTGAACATGATGGACGTGTCTTTCAACCTTAAAACTATTGAAACTAACTATATTGAGGGTTTAAGGTTGTCGGCCAGGGGTTCCTAGGAAGCCTTTTTGAGCCGACAGCCTTAAACTGATCCCAACATTTAGGTGACAGCATTCTACACATTTTAGTTAAATGGGGTGAATTGAAAGCAAAGCCACAGAAATATTAATTTCTTTGACTTTGCTTTTAATTTAGGATAGGGACTCGCAAGACTGAGGACCCTTGACGCGGGTTGCGAGCTTTGTGTATTTTGGCCAAAATATTACTAATCCCTGATAAATTTATGATGATGTATATTCTTTCCTATTTCTGTGGCTTGGCTTTACATTTAAAACAGGGACTCACAAGGCTATAAGGACCCTTGACGCAGGCTGCAAGCTTGTGTATTTTGGCCAAAATATCGACCAATACCTCATTTTTGGTATATATTGTTTTGTACTGTATATATATCCCATTTCCAGAAAATAACACACTCTCTTATATTGCTTTTTGCTCTAAAAAAAATGCACTATGTCTTATTTTCAGGGGATGTCTAATTTTTCCATCATCCCCTTGCAAGTCCCAATATTCCCATGCAATTCCTCGCCCCCCCCTCCTCCCCCCGACTTATTTTAGGGGAAACGGTATATATTTATGTAGAATGCACACAATTCCATCTATGTTGGCCTTGTAAATTAGGGGTAGTGGGGTGCACTGATAGAATAGGGGGGCTGTCCAGCACTAATAGTATGGGCATCACTAATAGGCTGTGAGCTGGGTACAGTGCGCTTCATGCATGTGTCAGCGCTCTATACAAGTCTTATCCATGTGCACTATTAATACCGAGACATTGCCCCATCCATGAATTGGTCAATTGTGAGTGGTTGTCTCATCAGTATTTTGCACCTGTGTTGCTACTGAAGCCTCATGATTTCCCTTTCATTGCAGCCATTAAGTACGATTTCAATAAATGTGCCCCCTAAAACACTGTATGATTCCACCACAGTGAATTCCTCCACAGGTACAGTATGACGACCCTACTGTAACCTCCTCATATACCCCGGCAAAATATGGTGACCCCAACACAGTATGATCCCCAACTGCGACCAGCAGACGGCCCTCTGCACAACATTATGGACCTCACACATTCGTTCACACTGTATAATTGCTTGCATACAGTATAATGGCCCTCAAATAGCCCTTAATAAAGAATAAAGGCTCCTTCATATCCCTCCACATATTATACTAGACTCATCACAGCTCTCCACATATTATAATGGACACAGCATACTCCTCCAAATAGTATAAATGCTTCCCTAAAGTTCTCCAATTATTATAATACAGGTCCATAGTCCTCCAATTACTATAACACACCCCATAGTCCTTCATTATAATGCACCCCAGAGTCCTCCAATTATTATAGTGTACACTATAGTCTCCCAATTATTATAAAGTAATCCCTATAGTCCTCCATGTATTATAGTGCGCTCCCCATAGTCCTCAATGTATTATAGTGCAACTCCATTGTCTCCCAATTATTATAATGCACTCCTCATAGTTCTCCAATTATTATAATGCAGCCCCAATAACTCCCTTTTATAATGCAGCCTTTATAGTCTTCCAATTCTTGTAGTGCACCCCAGAATCCTCCTTGTGTTATAGTGCACCCCCACAGTCCTCCAATTATTATAATGCACCCTATAGTGTTTAGGCCACCGTACTCACTGATAAATAAGTACTCACCTTTCCTTGGTTACTCCGCTGCTCTGGTCTCCATGCGAGCATCCTGCAGCTGTGAATACCTCAGCACAGTGGCAGCAGTAGTGACATCATCACCCCCCGCTGTGCTGGACATCAGAGAGTCAGTGCAGGTACAGTGGGAGAATCGGACTGTGCGAAGATAAGTTGGTGGTGCCAGCGCTGACACTGGGCCCCCATGACTGACGAGAAGGGAGGGGATGGGCCCCTGTGACTCATGGACCCCATAGCGGTCTGTGGTGTGCTGTCATTGGTGGTACGCCACTGGGTTAGGATTAGATTAATTAGTGCTAGAGCACCACGTCACTTCCAGGTTTTCCCAAGAAAGGACATGTGCAGCTTTCCATCTTTTAGAACTGCAAGCTGCATGATTTCCGGTGTTCCTAAGGGTACCGTCACACAGGGAGATATCGCCGGCGATGTTGCCGGCAACTGAGGGGCGTGGCCAGGTTGCGGCGACATCGCCGGAGAGTTGCCTCGCGTGACAGGGCGATAATCAGGAGAAAAATCGCCTGAGTAACATCGCCAGGTTTCCCAACAATGTTGGGAAACCTGGCGATGTTGGTCAGGCGATCATGCCTCATCGCCCTGTGTAACGTGGCAACCTGCAATGTTGCGGGCGATTCCACCTATCTACAACATTGCGAGTTATCGCTCGCTGGGTTCTGGGCAATATGAGAACATGCTGTAATTTTATCATATCTCACGGAGAGTCATTGAGGACCTTTATTTTAAAGACCCCATGCCCATTAGAGCCTTGCAGGAGGCTTTCCTCTCACCATTGAAAATAAATGGAAATTTGGCCGAGCCAAGCATTCATATGTATGGGGGGGAGTCAAGAGGTATATGGGCACCTTAAAGGAGACCTGTCAATAAAGATCAAAAACCCTCAACTCAAACCACATTTAAGAGCATGCAGGGCTTTCAAATTAATTTCCACCATCACCTTTACATCCATTATCTGTTGCTGCATTCCCAAGAAATTAGCACTTATATTTAGATGCAAATTCAGTTTTAAGTGCTCTGAGCTTGACAAATGCCCTGGAGCCAGAGGCTTCTTCAGTGGTTACCAACGTCCTCGCTGCTTAGCAATGCCTGTAAGCAGGGAGAACGCTGGTAACTATGATAAACAGCGGGTATCTAGGCAGTGTGCACTGCCTGGATACCCGCTGTTTATCATAGTTACCAGTGTTCTCCCTGCTTAGCGCTGCCAGTAACTAGCTAGTTAGTGAACTAGCAAGGCTGTTACAGGGTGGGGAAACAACCTAGAGAGGCAAAGGCTTGGGAAGTGCTTTTTCACATCCAGAGCACTTAATACCTCATTTGTATATACCGTATATACTCGTGTATAAGCCGACCCGTGTATAAGCCGACCCCCCTACTTTTGCCCCCAAAACCTGGGAAAACCTATTGACTCGTGTATAAGCCAAGGGTGGACCCCAGCACAAGTATACAGCCCCCAGCAGTGTGGTATACAGCAGCCTCCCCAGTGGTATATACAGGCCCCAGCAGTGTTACAGCAGCAGACCCAGTGGTATATACAGCAGCAGCCCCAGTGGTATATACAGGCCCAGCAGTGTAAGCAGTGTTATACAGCAGCACCCAGTGTATATACAGCAGCAGACCCAGAGGTATATACAGCAGCAGACCCAGAGGTATATACAGCAGCAGACCCAGTGGTATATACAGCAGCAGACCCAGTGGTATATACAGCAGCAGCCCCAGTGGTATATACAGCAGCAGCCCCAGGGTATATACAGCAGCAGCCCCAGGAAAAGGAGTATAGAGGCCGCCCGCCCGCCACCCCCATCAGTATACAGGCGCCCCCCCATCAGTATCCAGGGCCCCCCCTTGCTGCCGCAAACCTGTAAAGTAAGATCATAATACTTATCCCTGTGGCCGCCGCCGCTGCTCTGCATCGCACTCCTCCGGGTCTTCATGCCTCTTCCGGCTTTCGCCTCCTCTGGGCACAGACAATGACGTCATTGCCTGCGCCCACCGGAGGAGGAAACCAGAAGAAGCCGGATGAAGCCGGAGGAGCGCGGTGCAGAGCAGCGGCGGCCACAGGATAAGTATAATGATCTTACTTTACAGGTTTGCGGCAGCAAGGGGGGGCCTTGGATACTGATGGGGGGGGGGGCGTCTGTATACTGATGGGGGTGGCGGGCGGGCGGCCTGTGTACTCGCCGTATGACTCGCGTATAAGCCGAGGGGGGGGACTTTTCAGCCCAATTTTTGGGCTGAAAAACTCGGCTTATACGCGAGTATATAGGTATATAAAAATCCCACTTAATTGGGAATGCAGCAACAGATAAAAGATATAAAGGTGTTGATAGATTTACACTTCACTGCATTCCCACATATGCAGTTTTAGGGGAACTGGGTTGATCTTACTGACAGATTTCCTTAACCTCTTCATGACCAAGGATGTACATGTCTGTAGCCAACAATATTTTGAGGAGAGTGAATTATTATTAATATTATTATTTATTTATTTATATAGCACCATTAGGTTCCATGGTGCTTTACATGAGGAAAGGGCAGACAAAGACAAGTACACAAAATGTGGACAATCAGGTCATACAGGTTCAAGAGGGTAGAGAATCCTGTTCACGAGGGCTGACAGTCTACGTGGGGCGGTGGGGATACAGTAGGAGGGGGAAATGCCGGTCATGGGTCTCATTGCAAGTTTTAGGCTTGAAGACGTGAGTCTTCAGGTTTCTTTTGAAGGTTCCCAGGGTAGGCGGGTGTGTGATGTGTTGGGGCAGAGAGTTCCAGAGTATGGCAGATGCACGGGAGAAATCTTGTATGCGGATATGAGAAGAGGAGATGAGGATCGCAGGTTGCGTGAGGGTCAGTATTGGGAGACCATACTAGAGATGTATGGAGGAGACAGGTTGTGTATGGCTTTGTATGTCATGGTTAGTGTTTTAAACCAGGATATCTGGGAAGCAGGGAGCCAATGAAGGGCTTGGCAGAGGGGGAGACAGGGGAATAGCAGGAGGACAGATGGATTAGTCGGGCAGCGGAGTTTAGGATAGATTGGAGAGGTGCAAGGAAGGTAGCAGGGAGGTCGGTGAGTAGGAGGTTGCAGTAGTCGAGGCGGGAGATCATAACAGCATGAATAAGGGTTTTAGCAGTGTCGTGTTAAGGAAAGTGCGGATCCAGGAAATGTTTTTGAGCTGGAGGTGGCGAGGGCCTGGATGTGGGGCTTGAAGGAGAGGGAAGGGTCAAGGGTTACCCCGAAGCACTTGGCTTGGGGGACTGGGGAGAGAGAGCAGTCATTGACGAGGATGGATAAGTCTGGTAGTGAGGGGGATTTGCTTGGGGGGAAGACGATGAACTCAGTTTTGTCAATGTTCAGTTTGAGGAAGTGAGCAGAGAAGAAGGATAAGATGGCGGACAGGCATTGTGGAATTTTGGAAAGTAGGGAGGCGATGTCAGGTCCAGACAGGTAGATTTGGGTGTCGTCGGCGTAGAGGTGGTACTGAAGGCCGTGGGACTCAATGAGTTTCCCTAGGCCGAGGGTGTAAATGGAGAAAAGTAACGGTCCCAGGACCGAGCCTTGGGGGACCCCGTAGGGCGAAGAAGAGGTGTGGGAGTGGGCGACGCTGAAAGTCCGGTCCGCTAGGTATGAGGAGATCCAGGAGAGGGCTGGGTCATTGATGCCAAGGGATTCCAGGATCTGAAGTAGAAGGGAATGGTCAACAGTGTCAAAAGCAGCAGATAGGTCGAGGAGGAGGAGGACGGAGTAGTGTCACTTGCTCTTGGCAGTCAGTAGGTCGTTGGTCGTTAGGGCTCTTTCAGTGGAGGGAGTGGGGTTGGAAACCGGATTGTTGGCGGTCGAAGAGGGAGCAAGAGGAGAGGTGAGAGGACAGTTCGGAGTGGACGTGCTGTACAAGTAGTTTGGAGGCGAAAGGGAGAAGGGATATGGGGCTTTAATAAGAGACAGATGTTGGGTCGAGGGAGGGTTTTTTGAGGATGGGTGTGATCAAGGTGTGTTTGAAGGCCGAGGGGAAGGTGCCAGTAAGTGATAAGTTGAAGAGATGGGTTAGGATGAAAACAGAGGTGAGGTTGGGAATGAGGTGGGATGAGAGCGGGTCGTGGGCACTGGTGGTGAGGTGTGATTTCGACAGGAGGGAGATCTGGTCTTTAGTTATGGGGCGAAGCAGCTGATGGAGGGAGAGGGCAGTGTAGGTGAGAGGGGAAGGCAGGGCCGGACTGGGACCAAAAAACAGCCCTGGAAAACAAGCCTCACCAGCCCACACACTATATCACCCATCAGCCCCGATCAGTGAATTTTGCTTTTACGTTGCATTGGCCTCATCACTTTTTTTACAGGAGTTATCTGAAGAGCCACATGTGAATGGTGCAGCAGAGGGAAATCAACCGCAGCTCCATTTACATGGTGATCTACAATGCCACGTTTCTCAGGATTGTGGGGTCCCAGCTGTCAGATCCATAGTGATGGGAAAGTCGTCACCTGTACAGAAGAGAAGTGATGACTCCATATTGGGGATAATTAATTCAAACAACAATTAAATGCTGAAAATCAAAGTCCAATACCACCTCTGACAACAGGACAGGAGAAGTGGTACTGTGCATGTATATATACAGAATAATACAGATCCTGAGGATTACACCCAGCATACAGGAAAGGAGAAGTGGTACTGTGCATGTATATATACAGAATAATACAGATCCTGAGGATTACACCCAGCATACAGGAAAGGAGAAGTGGTACTGTGCATGTATATATACAGAATAATACAGACACTGAGGATTACACCCTGTATACAGGACAGGAGAAGTGGTACTGTGCAGTGTATATATACAGAATAATACAGATACTGAGGATTACACCCAGTATACAGGCCAGGAGAAGTGGTACTGTGCAGTGTATATATACAGAATAATACAGATACTGAGGATTACACCCAGTATACAGGACAGGAGAAGTGGTACTGTGCACTGTATATATACAGAATAATACAGACACTGAGGATTACATCCAGTATACAGGACAGGTGAAGTGTATATATACAGAATAATACAGACACTGAGGATTACACACAGTATACAGGACAGGAGAAGTGGTACTGTGCATGTATATATACAGAATAATACAGATCCTGAGGATTACACCCAGTATACAGGACAGGAGAAGTGGTACTGTGCAGTGTATATATACAGAATAATACATATCCTGAGGATTACACCCAGTATACAGGACAGGAGAAGTGGTACTGTGCAGAGTATATATACAGAATAATACAGATGCTGAGGATTACACCTAGTATACAGGACAGGAGAAGTGGTAATGTGCAGTGTATATATACAGAATAATACATATCCTGAGGATTACACCCGGTATACAGGACAGGAGAAGTGGTACTGTGCAGTGTATATATACAGGATAATACAGATACTGAGGATTACACACAGTATACAGGACAGGAGAGGTGGTACTGTGCAGTGTATATATACAGAATAATACAGATACTGAGGATTACACCCTGTATACAGGACAGGAGAAGTGGTACTGTGCAGTGTATATATACAGAATAATATAGATACTGAGGATTACACCCAGTATACAGGACAGGAGAAGTGGTACTGTGCAGTGTATATATACACAGAATAATACAGAGACTGAGGATTACACCCAGTATACAGGACAGGAGAAGTGGTACTGTGCAGTGTATATATACAGAATAATACAGAGACTGAGGATTACACCCAGTATACAGGACAGGAGAAGTGGTACTGTGCAGTGTATATATACAGAATAATACAGAGACTGAGGATTACACCCAGTACAAAGGACAGGAGAAGTGGTACTGTGCAGTGTATATATACAGGATAATACAGATACTGAGGATTACACCCAGTATACAGGACAGGAGAAGTGGTACTGTGCAGTCTATATATACAGGATAATACAGATACTGAGGATTACACCCTGTATACAGGACAGGAGAAGTGATACTGTGCAGTGTATATATACAGAATAATACAGATCCTGAGGATTACACCCAGTATACAGGACAGGAGAAGTGGTACTGTGCAGTGTATAAATACACAGCATAATACAGATACTGAGGATTACACCCAGTATACGGGACAGGAGAAGTGGTACTGTGCAGAGTATATATACAGAATAATACAGATACTGAGGATTACACCCAGTATACAGGACAGGAGAAGTGGTACTGTGCAGTGTATATATACAGAATAATACAGATACTGAGGATTACACCCAGTATACAGGACAGGAGAAGTGGTACTGTGCAGTGTATATATACAGAATAATACAGATACTGAGGATTACACCCAGTATACAGGACAGGAGAAGTGGTACTGTGCAGTGTATTTATACAGAATAATACAGATACTGAGGATTACACCCAGTATACAGGACAGAAGAAGTGGTACTATGCAGTGTATATATACAGAATAATACAGACACTGAGGATTACACCCAGTATACAGGACAGGAGAAGTGGTACTGTGCAGTGTATATATACACAATAATACAGATACTGAGGATTACACCCAGTATACAGGACAGGAGAAGTGGTACTGTGCAGTGTATATATACAGAATAATAGATACTGAGGATTACACCCAGTATACAGGACAGGAGAAGTGGTACTGTGCAGTGTATACAGTATATACAGAATAATACAGATACTGAGGATTACACCCAGTATACAGGACAGGAGAAGTGGTACTGTGCCAAGCTGATTTTAGACACTCACTTACTAACGGAGTGCTGTCAATAAAGACAAAAGACATGCTTTAATGTACAAATATGAGGGCGAAACGATGCAACAAAGCACCCTCATTTGCATATTAAATAAAATAGATGTTTCTGCAAATATTAAAAAAGCCCCCTAAATCTGTGTAAATGTTAGTGTAGTGTAAGGTCTCTGTCATAATATACTCACCGATCGCTGTTTTGTCACATGCCCGACTCCATAATGACTTCACATCCACAGCTCGTCTCTGTAGACTCCCCTCTTCTCCGATCTGCAGCACATCCCAACACGATGCCCTTAAAAAAATAACATTGTCATTATAATGCTCCTGAATAATAAATAACCACCCATGTTGTGTCTTAACTAAGCCTATGCTGTGCCCCTGCAAATAAAGAATTACTCCTCACATCACTGTCCCTTTTACGGTACATTGCCTCCACACTAGCCTCACCTATAAAATAATCCCACCACACCATCCGCCCTTGTGTAGTATGACCGTCACACTGACCCCTAATAAACTCCACACTGTGCCCCTTATAAATTATAGCTGCCACACTTTCCTCAATTATAAACTATGATCTTCAAACTGTCCCCACATCACACTGCTCCTTCTTCACAGTGTCCCACTTATGGTGTCCCAACTTCATACTGTGCCCTCACTGCCCCCCTCTATACTGTCCCCTCAATGCTGCTCCTTCTCAATAATGAAACCCCTCTCACTGCCTCCCCTCCATACAGAGACCACCACGCTACCTCACGCCTAATGCCGAGACCCCCACACTGTCCCACTCTTCATACTGAGTCACTTACATTGCTCCATTTCACACTGAGCCCTGGACATTGTCCTCCATCTATTTTGTCCCTTGCATTATCCCTCACTCTTTAAGACCCCCTAACCCCCTGTCTACAGTAAAAGCCCCTCTCTGCCCTAATCTACAGTAATAGCCACCTCATAAACCCTAGCATATGATAAAAGCTACTCTAAAAACTTTTTTTTATAGTAATAGCCCCCCTGTCTACAGTAACATGACCCCTTATCCCCAGTCTAAAGCATTACCCTTCGTCCCCATCATCCCCAGCCCATAGCATCAGCCTCCCCATCATCCCCAGCCCATAGCATCGGCCTCCCCATCATCCCCAGCCCATAGCATCGGCCTCCCCATCATCCCCAGCCCATAGCATCGGCCTCCCCATCATCCCCAGCCCATAGCATCGGCCTCCCCATCATCCCCAGCCCATAGCATCGGCCTCCCCATCATCCCCAGCCCATAACATCGGCCTCCCCATCATCCCCAGCCCATAGCATCGGCCTCCCCATCATCCCCAGTCTACAGCATCAGCCTCCCCATCATCCCCAGCCCATAGCATTGGCCTCCCCATCATCCCCAGCCTATAGCATCGGCCTCCCCATCATCCCCAGCCCATAGCATCGGCCTCCCCATCATCCCCAGCCCATAGCATTGGCCTCCCCATCATCCCCAGCCCATAGCATTGGCCTCCCCATCATCCCCAGGCTATAGCATCAGCCTCCCCATCATCCCCAGCCCATAGCATCAGCCTCCCCATCATCCCCAGTCTACACTATCGGCCTCCCCATCACCCCCAGCCAATAGCATAAACATTCCTGCCCAATTGCCCCCCTGTAGCATTAGCCTTCTTGCCCCATTCCCCCCAAACTGCAGCATTAGCCATCTTGCCCCATCATCCCCCTAGCCTGCAGCATTGGCCTCCCTATCATTCACCCCAGCCTGTAGCATTCGCCTCCCCATCATCCCCCCAGCCTGTAGTATTAGCCCTCCTGCCCCATAATCTCCTCCAGCCTGCAGCATTGGCCTCCCCATCGTCCCCCAGCCTGTAGCATTAGCCTCCCCATAATCCCCACAGTCTGCAGCATTATCTCTCATCATCAACACCCTAGCCTGCAGCATTAGCCTCCCCATCACCCCCCCCCCCCAGCCTGCAGCATTAGCCTGCCTGCCCCATCCCCCCTCCAGCCTGCAGCATAAGTCTTACTGCCCTATCCCCCCTCCAGCCTGCAGCATTAGCCTTCCTGCCCTATCCCCCCTCCAGCCTGAAGCATTAGCCTTCCTGCCCCATCCCCCCCTCCAGCCTGCAGCATTAGCCTTCCTGCCCCATCCCCCCCTCCAGCCTGCAGCATTAGCCTTCCTGCCCCATCCCTCCCTCCAGCCTGCAGCATTAGCCCTCCTGCCCCATCCCCCCCTCCAGCCTGCAGCATTAGCCTCCCCATCACCCCCCCCCCCCAGCCTGCAGCATTAGCCTCTCAATCACCCCCCCCCCCAGCCTGCAGCATAAGTCTTACTGCCCTATCCCCCCTCCAGCCTGCAGCATAAGCCTTCCTGCCCCATCCCCCCCTCTAGCCTGAAGCATTAGCCTTCCTGCCCCATACCCCCTCCAGCCTGCAGCATTAGCCTTCCTGCCCCATCCCTCCCTCCAGCCTGCAGCATTATCCTTACTGTCCCATCCCCCCTCCAGCCTGCAGCATAAGCCTTACTGCCCCATCCCCCCCCTCCAGCCTGCAGCATTAGCCTCCCCATCACCCCCCCCCCACACACAGCCTGCAGCATTAGCCTCTCAATCACCCCCCCCCAGCCTGCAGCATTAGCCTGCCTGTCCCATCCCCCCTCCAGCCTGCAGCATAAGTCTTACTGCCCTATCCCCCCTCCAGCCTGCAGCATAAGCCTTCCTGCCCCATCCCCCCCTCCAGCCTGAAGCATTAGCCTTCCTGCCCCATCCCCCCTCCAGCCTGCAGCATTAGCCTTCCTGCCCCATCCCTCCCTCCAGCCTGCAGCATTATCCTTACTGTCCCATCCCCCCTTCAGCCTGCAGCATTATCCTTACTGCCCCATCCCCCTCTCCAGCCTGCAGCATTATCCTTACTGTCCCATAATCCCCCCCAGCCTGCAGCATTAGCCCTCCTGCCCCATCCCCCTCTCCAGCCTGCAGCATTAGCCATCCTGCCCCATCTCCCCATCTTCAGGTCCAGGAGCTGTGCACTCACCTGCTCCTTCTCCTGTGTCCTCCAGCTCCGGGATCGTCCTCCTCCTCCTCACTTTGTGGTGACGTCCTGCAGTGTGGTGAGATGATGTCACCTCACTCCTCACACGCTGAAGTAGCTGCAGCTCCTCTGACACAGGAAGCTGAATGATGACCCCAGAAGTGTAAGAGCTGCTACTTCCGGGGTCATTCAGCTCCCTGTGTGTGAGGCATATGGAGGTGCGCCCCCCCCCCCTCACACAACCCTCCCCTCTCCCTCCAACAGCTGATTAGATTGTCTAATGGAGGGGAGAGGAGGAGAGGATGCCGGCCAGCAGAGATCATGGTCGGGGACTTCGGCCCTTCATAATCCCTGCTCAGCGGCTACGGTGCTAGTGGTGCAGCACTTCAATCACCAGCAGCCACATCACAGTCTGGAGGCTTATATAGATTATAATGTGGTTGCTAGTGATTTCAATATGCAAAGTTTCTAGTGTACCTGGCGGCTCTGAATGGTCCAAAAAAGGACAAACTCCTTGCTCCATGTCCCAGCCTGCCACTAGGCCCCGCCCACTCCACAACCAACGGCCCATCGAGAGAACTCCCGATACTCCTGCCTGCCAGTCCGGGCCTGGGGAAGGTGTGGGGACGATGGGTCAAAGCTGTCTCTGATATTGTCAATCTTCTTGAAAAAGGAGGCAAAGTTGTCAGCAGAGATAAGGGGAGAGGGAGGAGGAGCGGGCAGACGGAATAAGGAATTGAAAGTTTTGAAAAACTGTTTGGGATTGTGGGACAGGGAGGTCATTAGGGATGAGAAGCAGGGGCGGAACTACACTTGTGCAACTGGTGCAGTTGCACCAGGGCCCCGACCGGCTAGGGGCCCACTTCAAGCCTGGAGGGGGGCCCCCAGCCGACCCCCGCAATCCGCCGTCAGAGGAGAGGAGGGTCAGGCAAGGGAAGCAGAGAGCTTCTTGCTTCCCTTGCCTGATCCCGCCCCTCCTCTCTTCTGCCCCTCCGGCCCTTCTGCAAACAGCCGGCGCGGCTCACCAGGTAGGAGACACCGCGCCGGCGGCCCCCACAGCGTCAACCCCCCCCCTCCATCGGCCGCGCCGACGGGCCGCAGCTATTCCCTTTCCTTCCCCCCCCAGCCCACCGGACGGCCAGTAGCACATCCCCCCCCTGCTCCTGCACCAGGGCCCCCAGGGGTCACGGTCCGGCCCTGATGAGGAAGCTTGTTTGGTGGTAGCAAGTGCAGCCTTGAAGTCAGTGAGGGACTGCTTGAACAAAGCCAAGTGCTCAGTGGAGTGGGACTTTTTCCATCTCCTCTCGTGACCCTGGAGGCCCGTCTCCGGTCTTTAGTGAGTGTGGTGTGCCAGGGTTGTCTGCTTGTGCGTGGTATGTGAGAGAGGCGGCTAGGTCGAGGTCCTTGGTTATTGTGGTGTTGTATAGAGTGGTGGCGGTGTCTATGTCGCGTATGGAAGTTATGTCGGTGAGCGTGAACAACAAGGTTTTCCTAATGTGCCATCTGCGCCTCCTTCTCAAGGACTTACAAAGAGGCGCACAGTACTCCAATTCTAAGTGCATCCACCATACATTAATTTCATGGGCATAGATGACGGTGACAATCTACATTATAAGGAAAGTAGTGATTTCTGCACAGATTTTCTTTTCCCATGTTTCATGATGCTTGTATAGAAAGTGAAACACTTCATTTTATTTCTATAGAGCAGTTTTATGGATACAGCGGTAGGCGAAAGGGCCGGATCACATAAAGATGAATAGATACCTTCAGAAAAATAAACATCATTCGCCTCGTCCTGATCCGATCAATTCTGGTTGTAACCTGCTCCTTCCGTCCTGGTCTGAGAACAGGTGATATATCTGTTTGCTTTATCAGCTCTGCTTAAAGGGGATGTTTAGCCTGGAAAGTCCATTTTTATAGACCTATTAGGAAACTCTGAGCTGGTATAGGAGGGACCCACGGTCCGGGGTCCTTGAGCAAAGAGTGCAAGAGTCAATAACTCTGGAGGACCTTTACTCATTTATTTGATCAGGAACTTTACATACTTATATTCCCCTGTGGTGGCGCTATAGGGAAACTGACCACTGACTGTCAAGTATCAGGAGTGATTAGAGTAGGATTGCTCCAGATTCCGCGAGTGAACAGTGTTAAGGCTCACATGGTGGGGCGGATTCTCTAAGCTGTAGGTCAGTGGGAGCAAAGCAAAAACATAGTACTATTCCAGAAGGGGCAGGCGGGACACAGACAGACACACACATACACTTATTACCTTACCCAAGTCCACGGTGTCCAGTGATAAGTTACATCCGGGTATCGCACTTACAGGACCTGGCACGTGATTCTCAGGCTGAGTCACATGGCAAGGTCCTGTCAGGACCCGGGTCCTGTACCCGATTCCGAAAGAAACCCATTGCCAAGCACGCCATGGGATCACCGGGGAGGGTAAGAAATTGGAACGTTTTGTGTGTATGGATAGTGCACTAACAGACTGTGTGATACCAATCTGTTTATGATGCTTTTTTTTCAGTACAATGGAGAAAGTGCAGCAGAAAAACAGAGCAATAACTGATGCTCATTATGTTCTGGATACGCTTTCTGCACCACTAACGTCCCAATTCACATTTGCTGCAGATGCAGTGACTGATCCATTTTTGGTGCACTTTAAAAAACCATCACAAAACAGGTCAAAACGGAGTGTGAACAGGCTACATTGTTATTCTGCATCAAAACCTACTCGTAGCGTTCACACACGATTTTGTCCTTGTCCATGGACGAGACTGCCTTTGTCCAGATCCCTATGTGTATCCGTCAACGTGCAGCTTCAGGGGGATTGGTCTCCTAGCCCTAATACACGCCTTCTTCCTGCGCCGGAGTGGTCTCGAATAAACCCTCCTGCAGGATCGTTGGCGCATGCAGTCTGCATCAGCGACCGGCACTTGTTCAGCCGTCACCGTGTCCGTAACCACACCCTAACTCCTTCTTCTCTACCTCGGCTACACTTGACCGGGTGCCTATTGGCACCTCGGGTACGGTCTCAGTCTATAATGTCTACCTCCTGACTGTTGCTTTGCTGTGTCGGTCTTTGTCCTTGGTATACTCTCTCTCTCATGTTACATGCCTTACTTTTTTTTTTTTTTTCTCATAAGTAATTTTTATCTACGTTTCTTGATATACAACACACAGACATTATAATGAATGCATTATCAACATAGAACGGAAGAAGGCGGAGGATGGAGTAATAACAGAGTAGGAAAGGAGAAGAAGAAGGTATTCCAGGGGTGTTACAAAAATCAGTCAGGACACTCCTTTAATATTTTTGTATGCATTATGGGCTTGTATAATGAACCCAAGCGCGCCAAGATTCAGAGAGTCTGGTATAAACAGGCAGTCCGGTCCGCAATTTAGACAATCTGTACTGTAGTGTTGAGTTGCAAGTTTATCCATTGCAGTTCGTGCCTTGTAATGTCTCAGATGCTAAAGCTTCTGTCCCTGACTTTCAAGGCTAAGTCCTTAGATCAACTCATAGCAGTTATAGCCGTATACAAGTGGTGTATTGGATAGGAGTCACATGGAATTCTCTCCAATGAATGGTGTGGACCTTGACATCCTGTGCATAGTTTCTATTTTCCTAGGTAGATTATAGAGAGATTTAAGAGAGGGGTGTGTAGGGGTAACAGACACTGGGATACTTAGATTACTCACCTTCTTCTTGACTACTCACTGCTGCTGCACTTGGTGTTGTGTGCTTTTATAACCTCCCCTACCCGTTTCCTTCTCTAACTTTCCACCCACCACCTGGCTCCTGCCGCTATCCCGTTGCTGGACATAGAGTACCTAGACTTAGGTTGGGAGTGTGTTGGGTGTTTGTGTGGGGAGACCGACTTACCAATCCCGGCTGCTGCGCCATCTAGTGGCGACCGGTCCGCAGGCACGCCACAGATAATATAAACTCATAAGAAGCAGTGTTTGTAGTGTGAAACCCCCACCAGAGAAGAGTTTGTTATGCTTACAGCAGACAAAGCTTAATCAGCAGGTCTGAGAAAGATAGAATATCAGATAGGAGAGAAAAAATGAGATGCGTGCCAGCTGAGATAAATGGATGATGAGGCAAACTCCAAAGCACAGTAAGGCTACATTCACACACAGCGTTTTTGCTACGTTTTGTGAGGATCCGTTTTTGGTGCACAAACTGCAGGATCCTCACAAAGCGCAGCTTTCTGTGTGTGAAGTGTTGCGTTATTCTGCTGCGCTTTTTACTCACCTTGCGCGCTCCCTCGGTGATCTCCAGTGGTGTCCTGTCATCCCCGGAGGCTGCAGCGCCTCTGCCTCTAGGACCCTGCGACCTGGTTGCTGATCGCTGATCATTGTGGAATGGCCAGGGCCGTTTTTCGATCGTTGGTCTCCCGCTGGATCCCGCTGGGCAGCCAGCATCGGCGTGTGTGACAGCGGGAGACCAACAATTAACGACCCCCCGGCCGATGCCCAGCGCCGCACAGAACACGCTGGGACATGGTAACCAGGGTAAACATCGGGTAACTAAGCACAGCTCTATGCTTAGTTACCCGATGTGTACCCTGGTTACCAGCCTGCCTGTGTGATAGCTCACCAGCGATCATATAGCGATGTCCCAGCGAACCCATCATTGGTCGGATTGCTGGGACATCGCAGCGTGTAACCTGGCATTAAGGGTATACAGCTTCATGAATACTCAGACATATACAAACTGCCTGACTTGGTCTTAAAAGGTGCGGGGTTATGGTGTCAGGCTACTTCTGAAAACCTGAGTGTATGACAAGAGAGAAGTGATGAACAGGCAAACTGAATACTTGCTTGTAGATAAAATACACATAAGAAGCAGTGTTTGTAGTTGTGAACAGCATCAGAGAAGAGTTTGTTATGCTTACAGCAGACGAAGCGTAATCAGCAGGTCTGAGAAAGATAGAATATGCAGATAGGAGAGAAAAAAGAGATGACTGTCAACTGAGGCAAATGGATGGTGGAGGCAAATGCCAAAGCAAGGTAAGTGTATACAAAGCTTCCTGAATACTCAGACATAGACAACTGCCTGTGTCAGTCTTAAGATCCCAGGGCGATGACGTCAGGCTACTTCAATAAACCGGCGTGGACGACAGCCATAGGAAAAGGAAAACAGGGCCCAGAACTGAAGCCTGGGCAGGTGAATAACAATATCATTATTGCCATTGGACCATACTAAGCAGTAGGGATAGTCCAAACCATACAGATGGTTTAATGTCCACATTGAATCTAAAATAAATTGGTGCCGGTTTCTACCCAGCCGACTTTCCTAAGAAGTTGAATGATGCACATTATATTTGTGCATTGCAATGTTATCACTGTGTGCAGGTAGCCCTATGCTGCCGTCCCCATACTTTACCGGTCTGGTGTGTATGGAGCGAGCACAAAATCAGTACAAACTGCATATGTGAACTACGTATTGGCTTCGTCCCAATGGACCCATTGCACTATAAAAATTCATATAAATGTGATAAAACCACATTTATTATGAGGCATGAAATCTCTGCACAGATTATACCGCCCCTAGTATTTGCTTTAATTATACATTCCTGTTTCCTGACCACTATTGCAGCCTCTGTGACCCAGCGGAGACTGTGCTATAAATTGGAGCATGGTACAAATATCCTATTGTTCCGGGGATGGGAAGACGAATGTAACGAGACAGGATGGGGACAAATACACATCACTTATAACGTAGCAATCAGCGGCTCATAGATAAATGATAGCCACCGGCTTCATAACAGAAGTGCATTGTCTGCTGTGAGCTGAGCAGGTATTATAAGGCTTATTAATAAAATAAGAAAGTCTACATCTACTAACTCCACTATAGAGAAGTCCACCTTGTGCAATAATCCACCCATACACAGAAATAATGTAACATGTAAAGATATATTCATTATCTTTATTAGTTTCTGAAGTTATAATTAGGTTTAAAATCATAAATTATTATAAACGTTCACTTGCTGAACTGCTGGCGGCTCGGGGGCCCCTCAATCTCATAAGGGTATCCAGGGCCCGGGCGGTAGCCCATTTTGACCTCATTATAATCCGTCACTGATCTCATGTCTAATGAAGTTTATGTCCATCATACATGACAATTATGACCAATTTTACAAAATATGTTATTGGTGGGAATTCTGACAATATCTGGATATAGAATCCTGTAGGAAAACTCGATTTCTCCTTTCTTCTTCACTCTGGAATTCTTTCTTTTTCTAGTTGCTTCCTACTTTCTGATATCTTCATTTACACTTTCTTAGTTCCCCATTTACTTTATATTTGGAGAATCTGAGGAGGGTTCCTAGGCAGGGGTGGGTTGGGCCGGGGGGCAGGGATGCATTTGCCCCCTGGGCCGGTCCACAAGCAGCTGTTCAGGGCCACCGGCGGACCAGCTCTGTACTTTTGTTTGAGGCCAACAAAACTTCCTTTGCGGCCGGGCTGGCATCTTGCATGATGTATCCAAATCTATTTGCATCTCTGAGACGTGAATACATTTGAATGCATAATAACCGGCACTGGGACAGAGCATCATGGGTGCTCCCGTGCCGCGGCCTAAAGTGCAGCAGTGTGATGAGGTCATCACACAGCAACCTTTTCACACTGCTGTTGGCGACGCAGAGTGCCTCGGAAGAGGCAAGGACGCGGCACCATTCGGAATGGTGAGCAGCTGAGTGCTCCGATGAGGAGCTTGGAGCTGAAGATTACAGATCTGTCATATGCTGTGCATAGAGTATGGGGCATGTTACTAGCCCAGGGGGCAGCTGCACATTACTTGGCAATAGGGGAAAGTGGTACAGCATTGAGAGACAGTAGGTCCATCGCCTGCCTTTCCTACCTTGGTTCATACCCTCAAAGAAAGTCTACAGTTATAGTCTCTATGTTTTCCCACACTCCAAAGAAATAATGATACGGAATTTAGATTGTGAGCCCCAATCGGGACAATGATGACAATGTCTGTACAGCAGCGTGGAATATGATGGAGCTATATAGGCAAACATAATCTCATAGAGAGAAACTGTAAAATTCATAAGACATCTCTCTGGTCTAGAGAGGACATATCCACCCCCACACCGAGCATATAAGATTAATTATAACTGGGGAAGACAGGAACTAATTTTAACTGAATGAAGAAAGATAACACTACATAAGGCCTCTGTTCAGAAAGGACCCCCTGGTGTGGACAGGTAATTTAGCTGATACACCTGCTGGCAGCATGGTGGCCCAATGGTTAGCACACTGGAGTTCTGGGTTCCACCAAGAACAACATCTGTAAGGAGTTTGTGCGTTCTCTTTGTGTTTGTGTGGGTTTCCTCCAGATTCTCTGATGTCCTTCCATGGTCCATAAAACTGATAGGGGATTAGATTGTGGGGACCGTGATGATGTCTGTAAAGCTACTGTATGTGTAATTAATGGCACTATATAAGCAATGCATAGTAATAACTAATTCTATATGGTTTATTTTTATTCTGATACACATGGTTTTGGCCATTTGATGCAGGAGAATCTGCTCCTCCATGTCCATCTCTGAAGTCAACCAATGATATCATTGATAGAAGTATGCTACAAACAATTGATGTAATCAATTGTAGGAGACCTCAAAATCCATATGCAAAATCCAACATGAACTACAGAAAACAACTTTTCAATATGGCCATATTAAGATAAAACAATGTAAGTAGTGGAAAAAAATTCCAAAATTATTTAAAAAAATACATAATGCAAAACCAATTGGTCATATTCTGCCAACACAGTCCCTTTAAGCATGTTTAGGCACTCTATGAGCTTTAAGAACATCTCTAGATGTTTCTTCACCTTACTGACTACAATCTTGTCAATACGGGGGTTCCTTATTGTCCACAATCTGATGATGGCTGGTAACAGCTCCCAGCATCTCCTGACTATTGTTAAGGACATACTGGGAATAGTAGGTTCAAGGGATACAATTGTATATGGGGTTGACTTAAGATTGATGGCTACACTATGCATGATGCTGTATAATGTACTGATGGTGGTTCTGATTCTGCATTTGTGTACGGACAGTGGCTCTGATGTTACATTCATGTGCTGAAGGTTGTTCTGGGCTTCAGTCATGTACTGACAGTGTTCTGGTGCTGCATTCATGTACTGATGCGATTCAGATTTGCTTTCATGTGCTAATCGGTGGTTTGGTGCCATTCATGTGCTGATGGTGGTTCTGATTCTGCATCTGTGTACTGACGGTGCTTCTGATGTTACATTCATGTACTGAAGGTTGTTCTGGTCTTCATTCATGTACTGACAGTGGTTCTGTTCTGCATTTACTGATGGTGGTTCTGATTTTGCATTCTTGTACTGATGGTGCTTCTAGCACCGCACTTATGTACTGACAATCGTTCTGATCTTCTATGAATGGAGCAATCCATAACGTGTACGATTAAAACTTAATTATTGATCTCTAAATTTCAAGTATTTTTATGAGTAGGATTTGGTGTATTTTTGTTCCAAAAACGCAGTGTAAATTAGCGTGTGTTCACACTGATATTTTTGTTTGAGGAGAAACTGAGCAGAAACCCTGCAAATATTCAAAACGTGCTTCTGGTGTTGTATTAATGCACTGATGGTGGTTCTGGTGATGTATTAGTGGAAGTACCCCTTTTAATGGTTTTTTTTTTTGCAGACCCTTGGATTGGTTTAGTATGGCAATGTAACCCTTGGACCAAAAAATGTTGCACCACTCTTGGTAAACTCTTCAGAACTTTCCATAATTTTCATATGTATTTGACCTAAATCTAAGTCCTAAATGTGGATAAAGAAATGAAATGAGTCACAAATTTTAGACGTTGTCATTTTAGTAAATGAGGAAAATTATCTAATATCCCAGGTTGAGGTGATTTATTAGCCTGCACCTGGGTTTGCTTTACATAGTGGGGTCTGGCTGCATCCTGCAAGTGTAGAACCTTTACGACTAGCAGATAATTTGAATATGAATTGAGTCTGGTGTTTCCAATCAATGGGATAACAATGAGGTTTGAGTGGGCGACCTGTTTATTTAACAAATCGGTATTACCCTCCTGAGGTGTGGTCGAATAACTCCACGAGCGAGGCGTATAATAGGCTGCAAAGTCACTAAGGAACGCAACGTATTGATACAGAAATATGGAAAGATTCCGAAGGGTTCACAAACTTTCGACATTTATGGATAATAAATATGAATGTATTAAATGCAACATAATGGAGAAAACAAAAACATAACTGCAGTCCATGGAGCATCCCGTGTTTCTTAATGTCTTACTGTGAGAATCTAATAAACTGCAAAATAAGAGGTTCCATTTCCTTAGACGAAGCCTTGTCATTATAGGGCCAGTACGCAGGTTCACTGATAATGTCTATGATGCATCCAGTGCAATACTGCTAAATACAATACTTATAAGGTCCCTCACTCCCTAATTTCTATCATCGTCACGGGGTGTAATTATAATGATTGAAAGCTGATGCTCGCAGAGTGACTATATATGAAGGCTGGAGACGCTGGCCTTCTACAGCCCCAGCTCCAGACACAGAGAACCCAACATGGCCAAGTGTCTCGCAATAGGACTTGCAGTGATAAGCAGTGAGTATTCTCAATAAGGGGTTATCCACAGGATTTATTTTATATTATGGGTGTTGTATTAGGATTTATGGAATCAGGAAAGTATTTTGTTCTTTATTTTAAACTAAAATCTGAAGATTCTGGGATCTAAAGGTTGTAAGATATTTGATCTGTAATGATACAAAAACTGAACTCACCCCTAGGGGGAGCTCAGGAGCTTGCTGCATACAGGTTCCATTAAACTCAATCATCAGACAGTATGCACTTAGCTTTCATGCATTCTCTAGTGGCAAATGCACTCACATCTTATCTTTTAAGTGTCTGTACATACATTGTATGCTGTCCTAATAACAAATATGGATATGTTTGCCTTTTTGAGAAGACAAGTTCACTAAATGTTGGCCCCTCTTTTGTTCCTCCAGTCATTGCCCTGGTCACCAGCACCCCAGCACAGTTTGATGAAATGATTAAGGTGACTACCATCATTTATGGTCTGGCTAACTTCTCGGACTATGGCTGCCATTGTGGAGAAAACATCCTGGAAGGCCTGTGGATGCCATTGACTGGTAATACAACACTGTATTTTAAGTAGAGTAATATGATGCAGGATGAATACATACATGCAGATCATATACTTAGGAATACTCTGGTATTTCTCCTGTAAATGTGTGAGAACATTGACTTTACCTATTGACTTTCACCTATGTTGGAGGCCGGGGAGGTGCGGGGCAGTATTTGAGGGCAAGGTGCCATACAGGCCTTTGGTTGTAGTCCGCTTCCCAGGCACCTCCCCAGTGCAAACAAGTACATGAATTCCCAAAGGAAGACCCAGACATTGATGTTCTATTTAGTTTTAATTTTCTGAGATAATGACCTTTGGGTTGCCATAATCATCAACATTAACAGAATTAAACACATGAAATAGATCCATCTGTGTGCAATGAATCTATATAATATATGTGTCACTTTACGTATTGAATTACTGAAATAAATTAACATTTTGATGATAATCTAATTCAGTGAGATGGACCTGTACATCGTGAGTACTGTTCTTCAATGTTTCAGGGGCTACACATTTCACATCAATGTGCACTTTAATAGCTGACTGCTTCCTGGCTCCTGGTGCACTTTAAAAAGCCAAAGAGTCTTGGGCGGCTGTGATCCCATCCCCTTCCACAGGGATTAGCAAAGCTTGTAGGGCAGCCGTTGGACAGACTCATCCACAATAGCCTCAATCAAGACTCATTTAAAGGAGTTCTCATATTGCCAGCCGGGGGTCAGTATCTCCTTCGGGGCACAGATTTTCCATGGAGATCAAACCTAGTGAGCGTGGGTGGCAGGCTGTCCTGACCTTACACTTGATGAAAGTCCACAAATCCAGGGTCTGAGGTTGACCTAGAGGGTCTAGACAAATTCTCCCTTGGTCCATCACTTGCCGCACCACCCACAGATGCGGCTTATACTAATTTCTTCTCACTGACTCTCCTGCTAGAACATGTCTGATGCCCATTTTAACTCCTACCCTCCACCCCTAAAGGGTGGACCAACTACACTGTTTCCCCTAAAATAGGATGGTGGATGGTGCATGGGAATATTGGGATGATGGGATATTGGGGGCTGCAAGGGGATGATGGGGATATTGGGGGCTGCATGAGAATATTGGGGGCTGCAAGGGGATGATGGGATATTGGGGGCTGCATCGGAATATTGGGTGCAGGGATGATGGGGATATTGGGGGCTGCAAGGGGATGATGGGATATTGGGGGCTGCATGGGAACATTGGGGCTGCAAGGGATGATGGGATATTGTTGGCTGCATGGGAATATTGAGGGCTGCAAGGGGTGATGGAGATATTGGGGGCTGCAAGGGGATGATGAGGATATTGAGGACTGCATGGAATATTGGGGTCTGCAAGGGGATGATGGGATATTGTGGGCTGCATGGGAATATTGGGGTCTGCAAGGGGATGATGGGAATATTGTGGGCTGCATGGAATATTGGGGTCTGCAAGGAGATGATGGGATATTGGGGCTGCATGGGAATATTGGGGTCTGTAAGGGGATGTGAAGATATTGGGGGCTGCATGGGAATATTGGGGTCTGCAAGGGGATGATGGGGTTATTGGGGGCTGCATGGGAATATTGGGGTCTGCAAGGGGATGATGGGGATATTGGGTGCTGCATGGGAATTTGGGGCTGCAGGGGATGATGGGATATTGGGGGCTGCATGGAATATTGAGGGCTTAAGGGGATGATGGAGATATTGGGGGCTGCATGGGAATATTGGGGCTTGCAAGGGGATGATAGAAAAATAAGACATCCTCTGAAAATAAGACATATATTACTTTTTGCTCCAAAAAATACACTAAGAGAGTGTCTTATTTTGAGGGAAACACTAACACTTTCCACTAGCGGACACAGACAGAAAAGGGCCCCTGAGCAAGAACAATATATGGGCCCCTTGCAGTCCAAAAGCTTATCAAAAGGCATGATTCCACCTGATTTGGAGGTAGAAACGGGCCCCCGTAACCCTTGGGCCACAGGTTGCACCAATGATATGTCCACACTGACCCTTTCCCTTCCTGAGGAAACCAGGGAAGCAGTTCCACAACCAGCCACTAGATGGCCACAATACACCTTAACACACAGTATACACTTGAATACATTTTGCACCACACAATATACACTGCAGAACATTCTGCCATAGAAAGCGTTATGCCCCCCTCAAATTCACATAGTCTGACAATGTAAGATATTAACGCCTCCCCATTGACAAGAGGAATGGTAAATCAGAGCAGCCAATGTATTTATACATTTCCAGGATGAAGAACAGAGGTACGCACAGCTTTACAGCCTTGATTTTTTTTTTTATTGTACTTTTGATGTCTTGACTTTTTGCTATTTCAGGTGCTGCCATGAGAAAGCTTGTTGTTACAATGAGGCTGAACTCAGCGGCTGTAATCCAGTAACGCAAAACTATCGATTCTATGTAGAAGAGGAGCAGAAAGTGAAATGTAGTAAGTGTCATTGAATAAAAATAAATGCTTTACTTGATAATTGTATTTCGATGTACATAAGGGATGTTTGACCTCATTTCTATCAGGATGGTCCCAAAGTCCTCAGATGATTATGAATGGGAAATAAATAAGAGGCCAAGATCCAACCTGTCTCATTTTGGTTTGCATAACTTTGCATTATAGGAAGCAAATGACCAATATTAAAAAAAATTGCAAAAGTTTTATGCAGGTGTTGAAAAGTAAGAAGCTTTATAAAAAGTGCTGAGTTTATTTAGATCAATGAACAAGTGGAAAGTGAATTAAAAAAGAGTTTGTACCAAACATGTCGGAGAGCCGACCCCAGATCTTCTGTGTATGAGGCTTGCTCAGATCCTCCTGTCTCTTCATGTAAATCCAGACTGATGTGAGATCAGGCTCTGCGGGGGCCGGATCTTCACTGCCAGGACTCCTTGTTCTTAATGACATTGACTGGATGTTTGGGGAGGTTGTCCTGCTGCAGAATAGATTTGAAGCCAATCAGAGGCCTCTCTCATGGTATTATATGATATATATCTGCCTGTATTTCTCACCAGTGAGGACACATCCCGACCAAATCCCCACTTCCATTTGCTGAAATGCAATCATAAACTTGCAGGACCCTCCACCAAGCTTCATTGCTGCCTGCAGACACCATTTTGCCGCTCTCCAGCCTTTGTAAACTAATTGCCTTCTGCTACTTTCAATATTTCATATTTTGGCTGCTCAGCACAGAGCCCTGCTGTCATTTACCTGCACCCCAGTTCCCATGTTTTTATGAAACTTTAAAGAGGACCTGTCACCCCCGTGCTGCATGGCAATCTAAATAACAGCAGCTGTCTGCTGCATTCAGGGAAGGGCTATTGCCTGTGTCTGTGTACCCTAGAGTATAGCCTTAGGAAAAGTCACTGTTAGAAGCCATGGAGCAGTCCCTGTGGCTGGAGTGAGCTCGATTGACGGAGGGGCCATTCCCTCCGCCTCTGCCTGTCTGTGCCGCCTCCTGCTGTGCTGTTTATGCTTTGCTCAGACACCAGGGCAGGAATCTAGAGCTGACTCAGGACAAATGATTTGCATCTGCTCTGAGTGACAGAGAGCAGGAGAGGAGGAGGGCAGAGCCTGCACAGCAGAAGCAGCACAGAGAGGCAGAGGGGGAGGGAATGGCCCCTGTCAATCGAGCAGTGAGTTTGAACACTGAACAGTGAGTTTTCCTTAGGCTATATCTCGGGGTATATAGCACACAGACACATGGGGGACCCCTTCCCTGAATGCAGCAGACATGCTGCATTCAGTGCTTCATTTAGATTGCCATGCTGCAGGGGGGTGACAGGTCCTCTTAAAGTCATTTTGCCTTGTTTTCAAAAGTATTTTGGCCACAATTCTTCCCTAAAATCACTCTGGCGGACGTCTATGAACAGTAGATGGGTGTAGTAGGTCTCACCCTTTGCTGCCAGTTTGAGCTGATGGCACTGCTGGACATCTTCTGATTTCAAAGGGAAGTAAGAATGATGTGTCTTCAGCTGCTGCACTAAGTTTCATTGACCAACAACTGCATTTATGGTTCTCAACATTGCCCATTTCTTGGTGTCCTCAATGCTGAGAAATCTATCCATCATGCCATACCATGAGGGAGACGTCTGATCTTCTCCAAATTTATTCTGCAAAAGGACAAAGGTCCCAAACAAACAGCCTATCTCATTAAGAACTATCTTCAGCATAAAGAACAAGGAGTGATGGTAATGCCCACACAGTGCACTGATCTCAACATTATCGAGTCTCTCTAGGATTACATGAACAGGCAGAAGAATTTAAGCATGTCTATTTCCAATGAAGATCTGGGTTAGTTCCCCAAGATGTTTGGTGCAACCTCTCTACCTAGTTCCTTCTAGAACTGTGTGACAAGTGTATCTAAACGAATTGATACTTTCATGGTGGTTTGAAGGCAAACGGTGGTTCAGCATCTCTAAGTCCTTTAAGCTACGTTTTCTGCCACAATATCCAAATTGGCAAATTCTTTCCCAGACGTCTCTCGGCTCCTTCATTCCTTTTTTTTCAGGGTTTGAGATAGCAAGAAGTGTGCGGTTGTACACCAATCAGCCATGGAAAGAGGAGAAAGTATCTAAAGATTTATGGAGGGCAGAGAAAAGAAATAGGAAAGTGCATGAAAAGTAATAAATGCAGGATTGAAGCTGTGCTAAAACATGAATGCTGCATATAGAGCTCACATCCAGCCTATATTACTGGAACGCAACACTCCTGTAAGAATAAAACTAAACAAGTTGCAAAGTGCATATCAATAGGTTAAGTGGGTCCCATGTAAAGTGAGTGGTCATTTTAGCCAGGCATGCATGTGTATTTAGTATTGTAGAGCAGGAATCAGGAGATGGAGCACAGCTATGTGGTCTCTGTATACCTATTGGTAGCCACAGCAGAATATGTGTCACGACAGAGTGAGAACCCACCACCAAAAGAAGGGAAAAAACAGACCTAGAGTAAAAGGGGGAGTCTAATGATAGAGAGACGGGAAAGCGGTGACCCCCTGGCACTCACCTGTGCCATGCGCTCACTATCATCCCAAGACGGGTCTTCTCCCTAAGCCCTGGCTACCCTTGGCTAGTGAGTTGGGCAGCAAGTCAGTAGTTTTACTACGAAGATAAAGCAACACAGGTATAGAGGTAAAACAACAAAAGCAATTCCAGCTGTGACAGGAGCAACTTTTCCAGGAAGGTCAGCATAGAACAACTATAACTGGTACATGGGAAATGAGGAGTGCGTTTAAATAACAGAATGGGAGTGGTAATAAGGAGCATCGCTAGAGGCAAAAGGAATCTCAGCAGGGTCAAAAAGGGAAACTAAACCAAATGATAATCGCAGCGGAACTAAATCAGCTATGTCATCGCTAATCGATCAAAGGACCATGTGATCAGTAACAAGGTACCTTGCTGACAGTAACAAGTCTTGACAAAGTGACGATGTATGTATGTTAATCAGTTACCCTGCACAATTGGGAATAATGCATCAAGTGACTCTTACTGACTCAGTTAAATTCACAGAAAGTAATGCAATTTTTTATATCCCCAGTGAAGGCTCGTGATCGCTGCGAGAAGATGGTCTGCGAGTGCGACGAAAAGGCTGCAAACTGCTTCCGGAAGGAGCTGGAAAGTTACAACGTGGTTTTCCGCAATTTCTCCTCATTCGGGGCCTGCAGGGGCCCCCGGCCGTTCTGTTAACAGAACACTGATGTATGAAAGCTGTAACAATTCTTAGTAGAGTTAGAGATCGTAGTAATTACAGCGTATAGAGGCGACATACAGGACGGGATATAGATTTCAGGATTTGACAAAACGATGCCGTTGGCCAACATTCTACTGGGCTTATTTCTTTGGCTTATGACTTCAGATGGTGACATCCATACGTATTGCACGGCCAATATGTCCCCAATTAAGCCCTAGTCAGCGGAGACTAATAACAACCAAGGTCTCATTTACCAAAACCGGCTAAGAGTGAACATGGCCTGGTTTCCCAGAAGCAACCAATCAGAGCTCAGTTTGCATTTCATACATTGTCTGTAAAAATGGAAGCTGCATCGTGATTGGTTGCAATTGACAAGCCCAATTTCTCCCATGTCCTCCCCCTTAGTTATTGTTCCTCTGTCCCCCACAGATTATTATATAGTAGATACAACTTCATTCAGTGGTAGCACTTGACTAGATGTAATAAAGTGGTGGTCACCCTGCCAAAGTGGGTGCTAGATAACATAGACTGCAAACAGTGAAGATCAAGGGCCCCAATGCAAATGCACCAATGGGGCCCCCAATTATTGCAAATCTTTAATAGTATGTCTTTCTATAGGTCAGAGGGACTTTTGGGGCCCCCTAGGATCCAGGGCCCGGTGCCATTGCAACCCCTGCACCTGTTGTAGTTACACCCCTGGCTGCAAAATACATTGAAGGAAAGGCTATGGGTAAAGAAATTACTATAGATTCTACAAGGAGAATACAACCTAAAACTAAAAATATTCAGTAACCATAGGACACAAGTTCATATAGAGTTTTGCATATGATTCTTTAATAGGGCTCATATCGCAGAGGTCTTGAGTATGTGGTGCTATTGGGAAACAATGGCTGTTTATGTGTCTTTGGATGAAATGCTGAAATAAACTCGATTGTATGTCTGCCTAGAATTTATCATCTTATTGCAATTTGCTGAGGTTGAGTAACAATTTTATGAGTTTTATCCTCCAGCCTCTCGGTGTCTATATTCAGTGTCCTATGCATTGAAGGATGGATTACTGGGGTTCCAAAGGAGGTTGAGCTATGAGACTCATCCATAGGTATCCATAGTCTCACCTACTCCTGCCTTCACTAAACCAGTTGGTCATCAACAATTCCCTTAAAGGATCTGCCATACCGGTAATTTATAGTAAATTAGTTGTAAGGTTGAGAGAAGACAAAAAGTCCATCAAGTTCAACCTATAAACTGAAAACAATGTGTAGGTGCACGTTCACACTGTGGTCATTCTACAGATAAGGTAGCTGTAGCACTATTAGATATCCATGGTATTCGCTGGCTTTGGCTCTGCAGGTGAGCTGCTGCTGCTGTGTGTCAGGTGATGCGGTTGTCCACTGCCCCCAACCTTTAAATAATCCCATTACCCATCAGCTGGTGTTGCTGATAGAGTTCATTCACTCTTTGACCTATGATATGCTGTGTGCAGTTTCTGCTGGAGTTTTCAGAAGCTGTCTTTCCTTTGGAGTTGCTGTAACTATCCAGGTCCCTGGTTGGAGGTGAGGGGGTTATAGCCTAGGGCTGGTCAGGAGCAGGGCAAGGGTGGCGACCCAGACATCCTCAGCTTTAAAGATACTTCTGGGAACAGGGTCAGCTAGGGACCCCAAGTCTAACGTTCAAACTAGTTCCCTTGATTGCCTTTAGCCCGTTACTGCTATCCTGCTTCTATACCCCTTCGTCCGTTATAGCCACTCGTGACAGTAATTATAGTTATCAAGAAAGGAATGCAGGTCCTCCTCGAACATGTCTTGTGAATCGGCCATTATAAAATAGTCTACACACTCTGACACTTACCTGCTGCCATTCCTGAGCAAGCTCTGCACTGGTGTTGAATCAATCCTGTAGCCAAATCCTCTTTTAAAGACAGTTCTGGTGTTTGCTGAGCTTTCTTGGTCAACTTGAAGCCTTCTTCACAGCAATTGAACCTCTCGTAACAGTTTTTTTCGATCTGATAAATAGTTAATTTAGGAACAATGTCACAAGCAGAAATATCCTTACCTGTAAAATTATTTTTCTGCTAAGCAATGATGATTGTTATTCCTTGTAGGTAACTAAGGTTAACCAAACAAGGCAATGATTTTAGGCACCGGCACCCTTTTACAGCAACCAGGGGGCTCTTCTCATTCAAACAACATGACACAGCGACATCAGCTGCCTTTTCCTCATTAAAGGGAATCTGTCAGCAGCTTTTGCCATGTACGGTAATCTGAAGACAGTATAAGGGTTAAAACACAGAATTCAACGATGTGTCACACGCCAACCTCTGTGCTGTTTACTTAAACTGAGTGTTGTATCACTAGGACCTTATCATTGCTGTGACTTGCAGGCTTGGGCCATGATATCTGACTCTGCCCCCTCCTGTCATTAGCAGCTTTCTATAGAAATGTCTAAACCGAGCCTTATGTGGGCAGGTTTGCTTTTTCAGAAATTCTGTGTCAAAACCAAAGCACCCAGTAAACTAAGTGATACATCGTTGGATTCAGAGTCTCTTTGGCTACATCTGCTGCTCTTAAGATGAGCAAATTTTGAAAATCAATCTAATAGCTTTTACAAACACGACTGTATATAAAATTATCCTCCTCTTTGTTGATTTACGTTGAAGGACAGTAGTCCTATGAGGGAACAAGACTCAATTTCTATGTCTGGCAACACTTGCAGAAAGAAAGAAATTAAAGCATCTAGTAAGAAGCATATATGTGCTATGAGAGAGCTTCACTTCCTAAAAGCAGAGTCATATGAGTCTAATCTGATATTGCTATACATCCTCATTTAAAGGGATCCGTCAGCAGGCTTCTGCTGTGTAATCTGACTACAGCATGCAGTAAGAGTTAAACAAAAAGCAACTATGCCTCTCTCATCAGTGTCTGTGCCATTGTTTTTGTAAACTAAAGTCTTTATTACCCTATTCATGCTATTAAAGGACTAGAAAGTCACACACAGGGCAGTCTGACACACCCCCTGCTGTGATTGACACCTTACTGTCAATGCACAATCTCTATAGAGAGCCTGGTGTGGGCGGGGGCAGCTCTCCCAGCTCTGCTGTGTTCCTGAAAATGAATTATTTGATTGTGTGAGAACGGCTGCAGCCAATAATCTATGTGATATATCGTTGGATTCAGGGTTTCTTTGCCTACGTTATGATGCCAGCAAAAACCTGCTGACAGATTCCCTTTAAGTGAACGGTCCCAAGCTGCAATATCAGGCACAAATTCTGGACGAGAGAGAGATGATGTTTCTAGAAAATCCTATTATACGGATAAAAATTAATGTAGCAATATAAATATCTTAAATAAAAATAGAGTCCAATCTTTTTAGGTCAGCTTTATTAAATAATACATATTTTGCTATAAGATATATTACTTGGCATTTAAAATGGTTTCTGTACATATCCTTCAATAGCAACAAAAAAGTGTGTAAATCTCAAGGAATATACCAGTATACCCTTGTCAGACTTTGCTTCCAGCCTAAACACAGTATAAAACATGTGTACTATACAAGACAAGCCATGCGGTACATAATTGCATATAATGGAAGGAGGTAGAGCATCTACAAAGTGAACGTCACCTATACGCAAAAGCAGCCATTAAAATGCTTTAACATTTTTATCGATGTCCTCGAGTCCTAGACACGTGACACATTATGACGGGTACAATCACAGGCAAAATGGCCTCTCCCGTTTCAACATGATAAGTCATTTTAGGTCAAAATGGAGACACATGTCAATTATTTCCAACTAGTGATCAGCAGTGAACTACCATGATCAGGGGCTTGAAACGAGTAGTTCAGACGCTTGGACGGGCGCGACTTGTATATCGAGTATAATGGAAAACAATGGGGTAGGTTGACCAGAAAAATACTCAAGTTTCCCATTGACTTCCATTATACTCAGTACTCAAAATGAGTAGGTCGGATACTTGGACGGGCTCAACTTGAGTACCGAGCTTAATGGAAAATCAATGGGAAGCTCGAGCAGTAGTTCTTCTGGCAAAAGTCCCCTACTGACTCCCATTATACCTGGTATATGAGTTGCGGGCGTCCAAGTGTCCGACCTGATCATTTCAAATACAAAGCACCCAAGCATGGTAGTGCTCGCTCATCATTAGTTATAACTAGTATAAGTAGTTATTGTAGTGTATAATCATTCTGTCTTTTCTTGAATGAAAAAAGGAATGAACAAATCGATTTGCTGGCCAGCCATATTGAAAGTCTGTGACTGCCGGATAGGAGCCCTGCAAACCTCCCCTCCGGTGATAGATCAAGTGAGACATCAACAATTACCTTGTGCAGAACCTACGAATCAGGAGAGAAGCCGGAGATCCCAGCAGGTAGGAGGAGGTTCAGAGAGCCGGAGATCCCAGAAGATAGGAGGAGGTTCAGAGAGTCGGAGATCTCAGTAGGTAGGAGGAGGTTCAGAGAGTCGGAGATCCCAGCAGATAGGAGGAGGTTCAAAGAGCCGGAGATCCCAGAAGATAGGAGGAGGTTCAAAGAGTCGGAGATCCCAGAAGATAGGAGGAGGTTCAAAGAGCCGGAGATCTCAGCAGGTAGGAGGAGGTTCAAAGAGCCAGAGATCCCAGTAGGTAGGAGGAGGTTCAGAGAGCTGGAGATCCCAGTAGGTAGGAGGAGGTTAAAAGAGCCAGAGATCCCAGCAGGTAGGAGGAGGTTCAGAGAGCAGAGATCCCAGAAGATAGGAGGTGGTTCAGAGAGTCGGAGATCCCAGCAGGTAGGAGGAGGTTCAAAGAGCTGGAGATCCCAGAAGATAGGAGGTGGTTCAGAAGTCGGAGATCCCAGCAGATAGGAGGAGGTTCAGAGAGACGGAGATCCCAGCAGGTAGGAGGAGGTTCAGAGAGTCGGAGATCTCAGCAGGTAGGAGGAGGTTCAGAGAGCCGTAGATCCCAGCAGGGAGGAGGAGGTTCAGAGAGTGGAGATCCCAGCAGGTAGGAGGAGGTTCAGAGAGCCCGAGATCCCAGCAGGTAGGAGGAGGTTCAAAGAGCTGGAGATCCAGAAGATAGGAGGAGGTTCAGAGAGTCGGAGATCCCAGCAGATAGGAGGAGGTTCAGAGAGTCGGAGATCCCAGCAGGTAGGAGGACGTTCAGAGAGCCGGAGATCCCAGCAGGTAGGAGGAGGTTCAAAGAGGTGGAGATCCCAACAGATAGGAGAAGGTTCAGAGAGCCGGAGATCCCAGCAGGTAGGAGGAGGTTCAGAGAGCTGGAGATCCCAGCAGGTAGGAGGAGGTTCAGAGAGCTGGAGATCCCAGCAGATAGGAGGAGGTTCAAAGAGCTGGAGATCCCAGCAGGTAGGAGGAGGTTCAAAGAGCCAGAGATCCCAGCAGGTAGGAGGAGGTTCAAAGAGCCGGAGATCCCAGCAGGTAGGAGGAGGTTCAAAGAGCCGGAGATCCCAGCAGGTAGGAGGAGGTTTAGAGAGCCGGAGATCCCAGCAGGGAGGAGGAGGTTCAAAGAGCCGGAGATCCCAGCAGGTAGGAGGAGGTTTAGAGAGCCGGAGATCCCAGCAGGGAGGAGGAGGTTCAGAGAGACGGAGATCCCAGCAGATAGGAGGAGGTTCAGAGAGCCGGAGATCCCAGCAGGTAGGAGGAGGTCTAAAGAGCTGGAGATCCCAGCAGGTAGGAGGAGGTTCAAAGAGCCAGAGATCCCAGCAGGTAGGAGGAGGTTCAAAGAGCCGGAGATCCCAGCAGGTAGGAGGAGGTTCAAAGAGCCGGAGATCCCAGAAGGTAGGAGGAGGTTCAGAGAGCCGGAGATCCCAGCAGATAGGAGGAGGTTCAAAGAGCCGGAGATCCCAGCAGGTAGGAGGAGGTTCAAAGAGCCGGAGATCCCAGCAGGTAGGAGGAGGTTCAAAGAGCCGGAGATCCCAGCAGGTAGGAGGAGGTTCAGAGAGCCGGAGATCCCAGCAGGTAGGAGGAGGTTCAGAGAGCCGAAGATCCCAGAAGGTAGGAGGAGGTTCAGAGAGCCGGAGATCCCAGCAGGTAGGAGGAGGTTCAGAGAGACGGAGATCCCAGCAGATAGGAGGAGGTTCAAAGAGCCAGAGATCCCAGCAGGTAGGAGGAGGTTCAGGGAGGCGGAGATCCCAGCAGGTAGGAGGAGGTTCAAAGAGCCGGAGATCCCAGAAGGTAGGAGGAGGTTCAAAGAGCCGGAGATCCCAGCAGGTAGGAGGAGGTTCAAAGAGCCGGAGATCCCAGAAGGTAGGAGGAGGTTCAGAGAGCCGGAGATCCCAGCAGATAGGAGGAGGTTCAAAGAGCCGGAGATCCCAGCAGGTAGGAGGAGGTTCAAAGAGCCGGAGATCCCAGCAGGTAGGAGGAGGTTCAAAGAGCCGGAGATCCCAGCAGGTAGGAGGAGGTTCAGAGAGCCGGAGATCCCAGCAGGTAGGAGGAGGTTCAGAGAGCCGAAGATCCCAGAAGGTAGGAGGAGGTTCAGAGAGCCGGAGATCCCAGCAGGTAGGAGGAGGTTCAGAGAGACGGAGATCCCAGCAGATAGGAGGAGGTTCAAAGAGCCAGAGATCCCAGCAGGTAGGAGGAGGTTCAGGGAGGCGGAGATCCCAGCAGGTAGGAGGAGGTTCAAAGAGGCGAAGATCCCAGCAGGTAGGAGGAGGTTCAGAGAGCCGGAGATCCCAGCAGGTAGGAGGAGGTTTAGAGAGCCGGAGATCCCAGCAGGGAGGAGGAGGTTCAGAGAGACGGAGATCCCAGCAGATAGGAGGAGGTTCAGAGAGCCGGAGATCCCAGCAGGTAGGAGGAGGTCTAAAGAGCCGGAGATCCCAGCAGGGAGGAGGAGGTTCAAAGAGCCGAGATCCCAGCAGCTAGGAGGAGGTTCAAAAAGCTCCGGTCTTGCAATTCGATTCACCCATCTCTCGTATATGACAATCTAAACAGATAATAGCGTAAAGAAAGGGGGAGGGACAAAGCAACAGCTTCTCATTGGACAGATTAAGGGGTCTCCACCTTTAGCGGGGTTTTTTCTTACTTAAGTGCATGAATTTTAGGAGAAAAATAATTTTTGCAATTAGGTTTCAATTATTTTTGCCTCATTTGGATCTTACAGGCTCTTTATTCATCTTTGTGGTCTGTGGTCATAAAATAGCCAAGAAAAGTTCAGAAGAAAACAGATGAAAGTTCCAAACTTCTCAGCTAGTTTTGCAGCCAGCATCAGACAGTGCAACTCAAAAGCTATAGAAGGAAAGTGGTGCATAATTGTTTATGAAACCCAATCCACAAATATTTTATTTTTAATAACCAAATACATACATTTAAGTAAAAAAAAAATTGTTCAAAAAAGTGGGTAATCGCTGTAAGGTTGGGACACAGACGTCCGTGCAAATGGTGCAAGATCGAACCACAATGCATGGACTTAACGCGGGACTCATGACCCGAACACGACAGATTCATAGAAATGTATGATGCGGTCACACTCTGGGCGGGATACCACGGTCAGTGCGATCCTAGATGTCTTAATGCGCCTTAAGTGTCATTGGTTGTCACATATTGTAATACTGACAAATTTAGGAATCTACTTTATGCCACATAATGATCATTTCACTTTATATCCAGTAAACTAAAGTATATAATAAATCTCCTGTATCTGCGGGAAGCGTCTTCTTTGTCCCTCTCTGGACCAGCCAGACAATCAATAACTTCATAGAATTTGATAAAATTACACATTTTTCTAAGTCACTTCAGTCCTGGATACATAATATATATCACAAGTATCTTCCAAGACATCATTCGAGAATGTCAGGTCTAAAGTGGTGGCCTCCCAAGTCCTGGACAATCTTCTGAAACCTCCTCCGAAGAGCAATGAAAGTGCCGTAACCCATAATCAAATTCTCACATCTCCTTTACAGCTTCGATTTGATAGAACATGCAAGAAGAGATCGGAACGTGTCATTTTGAAGGAGTGTTCTCGTAACGAAGCGGTCGGAACTTCAGCCATGGTACGTCCATCTAGTTTTATTTTACTATTGGCCAAACAAGTCATCAAACATAGCGGGACGTCATTCTCATAGAGTGAACCACAGTTGACGAGAGACTATCCCAAGCAATAGTAGACCTTCGTGATGGTCATCGGTCATCAAGGTCAATACTTGGCTGAAGACTTCAGTGGTTTGTAGGTTCATCCTCCGAAAATGTTGCTCGTCTTTGCCCCCCAGCAATTTTTTGTTTTTGTATAATCTCTTATGAATAGAATGTGTGACGACGGAATCCATCACCGGCAGGACTGACGGAAGTAAACACTACGTCGGCTCAGCTTTTCTGGGTTGTTGGATGCCATGTGAGAGAATTCACGGAAAATATCCAAATAAGTGGTATCACCTGCAATGCAATGGAGTGGAAATAAAAAAAAAGGCCAACTTAAAAGGTAGGAAACATCTGCACCCTCAAATTATTTTTGGGTTTCGACCTTGAAAATATGAAAAAATAAATAATAAATATATATTCTTCTATTTGGAATATGCCAGGTTAAACCTGTTGGTCTTAGTGAAGGACCCAAGTGTGACAACAGTGTAATGGGTAATCGCAACCTATTACTTTTTGGTTATCTCAAGCAAATTGGTATTGTTGTTCGCCACATTCTTAAAGCATCATTCCGGTGTTGTTTTCACCGGTGGAGTGGCACTTTAAATCCAAGTCCGCTGACCCCTGTCTTAGACTCACCCTCCAACAGCTTCACCTTTTTTGGCGTCACTCCAGTCCGGCAGCGCCGTCTTGTAACCCGTAACTTCTGACAGGCTGGAAGTCAGAGGTTTCATCACAAGCGCTCAATACAAGTCTACGAGCCAGAACGAGGCTCTGAGAGAGTTGTGACCTCCGGTATGCTTCATGAAGCACTGGCGCCGCCAGCAGGTCGCAAATCGCCGGAGTCCAACCAGAGAGGCGGCAGTAAGAGATCAAGGTGGCGGTGGGTGAGTATAAGACAGGGGCAGGAGATTTAGAGTTAAAAAATAAAACCACTGGACAGGCGCTTTAAACGAGACCCTGACAAGTCCCCCAGGTCTCCATAACCTCCACCATTAGGTTACACAGTCCTAAAAAATTCCTTAATGTCCCAGTCAAACATTTCTGTGTCAAAACTAAAGTTGATCGCCACGTGCTAATTATCTAGGACAAGATTGGCAGGGGGTCGCTTAGTCTAGTCATTTGGTAAAAGACCTTTTGGATGTTTTTGGTAATTTAGTCTAGTCCGACCTCATTACCGCAGCAAGGTCATCTACCCTGAACAGTGAAGCTTTGTATTCTCTCTCTAGCTTCTTCGACACACAGTGCATGCCCAGAAAGTGATGTCGAGAGGGTCATGGTTACATCCTACGGCAAAATAGTCCCGGGCCGTTACCATGTGACCTTCCATTTTGGGACCCAGGTCACACTCTTCATCCTGCTTAAATTGACGTCATCTGAACGGGTTTTAAATTAGTGTAGGTACCGTCCCGATGAGGGTACACCTTGTCTTGGTGGGATGGCTTTTTGCCTTTTTTGCAAAAATGTATATACTATTTCATGGCAGGGTATTTTTCCATGCTTTGTATTCTTTTGTTCTTTAGGTTTAGTCTGTTTGGTGGTATAGTCAATACACAGGGCTCCCAACCCACCGCCAATATGTTACACATCCCTATTCCTGTATCATTATAAAGCCTCAGACAAATGTTCGCATCTCAGTGAAAGAATTTGTTAATTCATCGCTCATCCTATTCTAAATACCAAAACTACAGTAATCTGGCCTCAAATAGTTAAATCCCCCTTTCCACCCACTGACATCCTTCCCAATGGCCCACACCATCTCAAGATCTCTGGGAATCTTGAGCTTGAGTGTGATATCCTTCCTCCATGAGCAAGAAGCTTGGTGTTCGTCCCCCAGCTTCATCGGCACGCTACACCTGCCCAGGAAAATATAGTGACACCTCTCCAGAGAGCGACCGATAGGTAATTAGCATATGACGAGGGTCAAAATTGAAACTTATTTTGGGACAGTTATAAATATTTTTTCCCAGATAGGACTTACTATATTACAATGAAGAAAGTGGACTATGTAACTTAAAAGGAGCCTGGTAGTACAGAATAACTGTTCAAATGGGTGCACAAGCGCTCGGTGCACCCGTGTCATGGCCAAATGTTTAGGCGCACCTTCCCACTACTTCTTTTCCATCTACCTCCACTCTTCTCTGGTTCTATACAGTCATGTTAGCATCTTCTTCTGGGATTTCCATGAATGATGGTTCCGCTAGTTAGTAAACAGCCACCTTGAATATGTTCTTGTAGCATCCACATTGGCAGCACTTGCCGGCACCACAGAATGCCACCAACTCGTGACCCAGCTCCCAGCAAGTTGGTTGATACCTAAGTAACTAGCTAGAGTATTATAGGCTATATCTGCCATTTTTTCCCTCAACATTTCTGTAGTGACCCGGTCCAGATTGCGTCTGTCCCTTTAAGTACCCCTGAACTGTGAGTAGTTCCTTCACACTATAACTCACTCCCTAGCTACCCCTTTCTGTCTACTCCTTTCATTGGTGAGCTTTAGATATCCAAATCTGGTCACATTGATTTTACCTTTAATGCATCTTACATGTATTTCTCATTTGTTGTTTTCCAGTACCGTGTGCTGGTGAAAATATGCGGTTTATATCACATTGCATTGTGAGAATATGACATGTAAATTGGGTGTTGTCTTATTGGCCGGTGACCCAGTCACAGGGCTCAATAGGTGGAGCTTCTTCTAGATTCTGTCTACACAGATGAAGCTAGAAATTCCCCAGTCTGGACAAGATGTCACACCGGAGCAGAGCACTGTGTGGTGTCTCCTCAACACTTCCAGCCCAAAAATGGAAGTTCATCCTTTCCCGACTTCACAGTCAAGATGCTAAAGGCTTTCTACCCTGGATCCTCGCTGTCCGGATTTACACATGCTTCTTCTGCAGTAGGGCACACTGAGGGTAAAGAAGAATCTACTGCCCTTGTGTTGGAAAGATTGAGGGTCTCCCGTCCCCACCGCTATTTGCTTCAAGTACCTTTTCGCAACTAGCTGTGAAATTGCCCAAGAATTCAAAGGTCTCGACTCTCTTGCTACACCTAATCTTCTTCTCTAATGGCCACTTTACACGTCCGATATCGGCGTCCAACTCCGACCAAAAGTCACGTGGTTCGTGCGTTGGCCCCGATATCGTTCGTGCGTTGTATGGTTTAAACGCCCAATACGATGCACGAACTATGCCAAATCGATATCGGGGATCAAATGAGCCTGCTCTCCAACGGGCCGATATTGGTTGGACGTTGTAGCCGGATCGGGCTGTGTAAAAGCCCAACAACGATGTGAAGTACAACGTCCCCAATTCTCTCCCATGTTAAATGGTCGTTCCTGGGTCAGCCGTACAAGGGGGCGTACACATCGCTGGAGCGTTGCCTGCCGATATCGCGCTGTGTAACATCTCTTATGCGATCTTGGAATTCTGACCCAGAAAAAGCGCGCTCCCGCGGCGTTGGATCCAATATCGGACCGACGTTGGGACGTGTAAAGTGGCCATTAGCCATAAAAGACTGTGAACCTTCCTATAACAGCATACAAATCTACATCTAAAACAATCTGTGCTCTTAAAGCTCCAGTACCCCAATTTCATGCCAGTATTCATCACTGAACTGTACTTGTCATGGCCTGCCCACGTGAGACTCTGACGCATTTCCTCCATGTTACATTTCCCCGTTCGTTCTGAAGTAAAGGCAACTGTGATTCCCGAGACCTGTGTCTGTGGTCATTCTTGTCTGCGGACGATGTGTGGGGGGCGATAACAGGGAACGATAAGCCTCATTGCATTTCCATATAGGATCCCATATCTACAGGCAGCACAACAAAGCAGAAGTACAAGCAGTGTAGAGATACGGAGGTGTTAATGACCAAGGCAAGACAGCAATAAAGAGCCAAGCAGAACAGAAGAAGAGTTGGAGTATGACTTTTATTAACAGTGCTTATAAAGACAGGTTGAGGAAAGAATAAAAACATTGGGGTGGGTAGAGGGTCCGTGTATGTGCGTGTTCTATAGCCTCTATATAAAAACACATCAAACACCTTTGCATTAGGTCTAAACTCTTTGTTGCCGAGGGGGGGGGTCAAGTGTGGGAGAAGCCTGATCTGGGAACAAGAGGTGGAAATAGTACAGAGGAAATGACATACAATATTCAGAAAACATAAAAAAAAAAGTGGACCAGGCAAAGAAAATGGCACCGAGGAGGTGCAGCAAGACACAGAAGGTAGAGTATGCATCAGCCTATATACAGCGAAGGGGTCCTCATTGTGCGCTTTGTTGGAAAGTCCTCATGCGCTCCCTGGCATATTTAGGGGTAGGAAGGGATGGGTGGGTCTGTGATAGGGAGTGGGTACAACTGTCAACTTTGCCATTTGCACCGGCAATGTATACTATCCAATGACCTCTGCTTTATACTTGTCCTATATACACTTTGGAGGCCTCTGAGCCTTATTGAATGATCCCCAAAAAGCATAAAGATGCTCCAAAATCTTACAGAACCAAGCCAGATCACACTGCACGCTGACCTGCAAGCTTGTCCTTACATTAAGGAACCAATCTCTGTGTGATCCAGTGCTGTAGCCAGATCACACTGCACGTGACCTACAAGGCTCGTCCTTACATTAAGGAACCAATCTCTCTGTGTGATCCAGTACTGTAGCCAGATCACACTGCACGCGACCTACAAGGCTCGTCCTTACATTAAGGAACCAATCTCTGTGTGTTCCAGTGCACTTCACATACACAAGTCCAGGAGGCAGCGCGGATTCTGGAAAGTCACATCATGAAAATTAAAAATGTACAAAGAAAAAAGACAAATACCAAAATACAATGCACCAAAATAGTCAAAATATACATAAATTACTATAATAACTGTACAAAAGAATGCATTGTGATTCTAAAACGGAAAGAAAGTGTAGAGATAGAAAAAGAAGAGACAACTGAACCGAGTCCTGTGCAGAGACAACTGAACCGAGTCCTGTGCAGAGACAACTGAACCGAGTCCTGTGCAGAGACAACTGAACCGAGTCCTGTGCAGAGACAACTGAACCGAGTCCTGTGCAGAGACAACTGAACCGAGTCCTGTGCAGAGACAACTGAACCGAGTCCTGTGCAGAGACAACTGAACCGAGTCCTGTGCAGAGACAACTGAACCGAGTACTGTGCAGAGACAACTGAACCGAGTCCTGTGCAGAGACAACTGAACCGAGTCCTGTGCAGAGACAACTGAACCGAGTCCTGTGCAGAGACAACTGAACCGAGTACTGTGCAGAGACAACAGGACCGATTCCTGTGCAGAGACAACAGGACCGATTCCTGTGCAGAGACAATAGGACTGATTCCTGTGCAGAGACAACTTAACCGAGTCCTGTGCAGAGACAATAGGACTGATTCCTGTGCAGAGACAACAGGAAAGATTCCTGCGCAGAGACAATAGGACTGATTCCTGTGCAGAGACAATAGGAAAGATTCCTGTGCAGAGACAATAGGACTGATTCCTGTGCAGAGACAATAGGAAAGATTCCTGTGCAGAGACAACAGGAAAGATTCCTGTGCAGAGACAATAGGACTGATTCCTGTGCAGAGACAATAGGAAAGATTCCTGTGCAGAGACAACAGGAAAGATTCCTGTGCAGAGACAACAGGAAAGATTCCTGTGCAGAGACAATAGGAAAGATTCCTGTGCAGCGACAATAGGACCGATTCCTCCGCAGAGACAACATGACAGATTCCTCCACAGAGATAACAGGACTGATCCCTGTGCAGAGACAACTGAACTGATTCCTGTGCAGAGACATCGGAACTGATTCCTGTGAAGAGACAACTGACCTGAATCCTGTGCAGAGACAACTGAACAGACTCCTGTGCAGAGAGAACTGAACAGACTCCTGTGCAGAGAGAACTGAACAGACTCCTGTGCAGAGACAACTGAACAGACTCCTGTGCAGAGACAACTGAACAGACTCCTGTGCAGAGACAACTGAACAGACTCCTGTGCAGAGACAACTGAACTGATTCCTGTACAGAGACAAGTGAACTAATTCCTGTGCAGAGACAACTGAACTGATTCCTGTGCAGAGACAACTGGACTGATTCCTGTACAGAGACAACTGAACAGACTCCTGTGCAGAGACAACTGAACCGAGTCCTGTGCAGAGACAAGTGAACTGATTCCTCTGCCGAGACACCCCAGCTACCCAACCCAAGCGTTCCCGTGCTCCTTAGAACTGACACACGCACCTTTTTGGATGTGAATATTACTGATTATGATCTCGTCCTTCATCTTATATTGTAATTGTACCCCAGAAGGACTAATAATTGTGCTATTTAGGGACCTTAGCATCCAGCCTTTACCTTAGGGCTGCACTCTCATGGACATACACTATCTCATTCGAGAGAATCGGATTGATCATGCTAATGACACTGGGCTCAAATTCTTCTCTGAGTGTCATCTACTGTGATCAGATTGTCTCGCATGCGAGAACCGAAGCACAGGTGCGGAGGAGATGCAGACTGTCATTTCTCCATTGTCTGTGTTGGCATATATTGGACTGCACTCCGATGACTTTATGCAAAAACTATCAGATTGTCACCTGGATGTACGGTCAACCTGCTAAAAAAGATTATTGTCTTCACACAAAAAAAATAACTTCAAAGTTTGTGCCACTAGGTGTGTGAATTCTGTCTGCCTTGCTATCTATTCCACTGTGGACTCCATCACCAATAGCAGACGATGAGCACGACTGCCTGCTGATGTGGGTAGAATGGAGCTCCAGCACATATGGTGCTGACAGAATGACGGCAAAGAGAGTGGAATGCAAGTTACAGAGCTAAAACTCTGATGTGATATGTAATCGTACCAAAGAGCAATATTAATTTGTGGATGGTGACGACAGCAAGAGGGTGAAAGGTACATTTATCGTGCACAATAATACAGGGGCGGTAGATCACAGGGTGTAAAGAAACTGGACAGGTTCACTTTCAGTCAATGCATTTGCTAGATTACCTTTTCGTAGGTCTACCCTCCTTGGCACACTTGTGTGAAATATGGATTTTTATTCCAATGTTGGATTTAAAATTCGCCTCTACCCGACATCCACCCGAATATATTTTAATATATCCCTTTTAAATTAATTAAAGTCATATTTTTGCAGCTAAATACACTCAGCCTTGTGTGCTGGTTCATTTTCTATCATATCTTTAAAGAGGATGAAAATCATTTCTTTCTAATACAAATACAGCAGCGTAACCTCCTCTCCTAAACAGTATACAGTGCGCTCCTTAGCGCCCTCTAGTGGTGACTCCAGGTAGTAATTCTGGAGATCAGCGTCTGCTCATTGGTGCATATGGGAGCATCACATTGATGAAGCCTGTGATCATTGTAAGTGGATCTCCCCTAAGGGCTCATCCAGATGGAAATGATCTATTAGGTCTTTTATGCAGCATCACCTGATTTTATTGGGGGTTTAGTTGTAGAAATGCCATTAATCACGTGCAGCGTTAACCCTTTGCAGATTTTTTATGCAGCATTCAGATGACTTTTTTTTTGCAGTCTTATCCACAATGCTGGTGGTGTAATATGGAGCGAATCTTCCACACTCAAATCCTATCAGTCCCATGTGAACGGACCACGTATCATCCATCTAAAGTCACAAACTGCGGATTTGGTGCAATTTGTTTCAGCGTTTGGCAATACCAGCAAAGTGGAGGACTTCTATCTTAATCTCCTTCACGTGCTACTTTTTTTTGGGGGGGGGGGGGCAGGGGCATAAATTGTTTTGTTTTATTGCATTTTTCAAAGGGGATCTATCAGCAGATTTTTGTTGTGTAACATGAGGACAACATGCTGTAAGGGATTAAAAACCAAATCAACTATGCCTCTCTTATCAGGGTTGGTGCTATTGTTTAACTAAACTAATGGCTTTATAACACTGTGATTACCATTACAGGACTAGTTTGTCACAAACATGGCAGTCTGACACACACCCCTACTGTGATTGACACAATCCCTAGAGAGAGCCTGGGTGGGGCTGCTCCTAGATCTGATGTGATTGGGCAATCTCTACAGAGAGTCTGGGGTGGGTGGGGGCAGATCTGCTGTGCTTGGACAATCTCTATTGTGAGCCTGGTGTGGGCGGGGGCAGATCTCCCAGATCTGCTGTGATTGGACAATCTCTATTGTGAGCCTGGTGTGGGGGGGGCAGCTCTCCCAGATCTGCTGTGATTGGACAATCTCTATAGAGAGCCTGGTGTGGGCGGGGGCAGCTCTCCCAGATCTGCTGTGATTGGACAATCTCTATAGAGAGCCTGGTGTGGTCAGGGGCAGCTCTCCCAGATCTGCTGTGATTGGACAATCTCTATAGAAGAGCCTGGTGTGGGCGGGGGCAGCTCTCCCAGATCTGCTGTGATTGGACAATCTCTATAGAGAGCCTGGTGTGGGCAGGGGCAGATCTCCCAGATCTGCTGTGATTGGACAATCTCTATAGAGAGCCTGGTGTGGGCGGGGCAGATCTCCCAGATCTGCTGTGATTGGGCAATCTCTATAGAGAGCCTGGTGTGGGCGGGGCAGCTCTCCCAGATCTGCTGTGATTGGACAATCTTTAGAGCTGTGTGGCGAGGCAGCTCTCCCAGATCTGCTGTGATTGGACACCTCTATAGAGAGCCTGCTGTAAACGGAGGTAGCTCTCCCAGATCTGCTGTGATTGGGCATCTCTATAGAGAGCCTGGTGTGGGCGGGGGTAGCTCTCCCAGATCTGCTGTGATTGGACAATCTCTATAGAGAGCCTGGTGTGGCGGGCAGCTCTCCAGATCTGCTGTGATTGACAATCCTATAGAGCCGGGTGTGGGCGGCAGCTCTCCCAGATCTGCTGTGATTGGACAATCTCTATAGAGCCTGGTGTGGGCGGGGGCAGCTCTCCCAGATCTGCTGTGATTGGACAATCTCTATAGAGAGCCTGGTGTGGGCGGGGTAGCTCTCCACATCTGCTGTGATTGGACAATTCTATAAAGAGCCTGGCGTGGGCTGGCGCAGCTCTCCCACATCTGCTGTGATTGGACAATCTCTATAGAGAGTCTGGTGTGGGCAGGCGCAGCTCTCCCACATCTGCTGTGATTGGACAATCTCTATAGAGAGCCTGGTGTGAGCAGGGGCAGCTCTCCCAGCTTTGCTGTGTTGCTAAAACTAAATGCTTTGATTGTGTAATAACCCTGCACCCATTTTATGTGGTACATTGCTGGATTCAGGGTTTTTTCGCTTACATTAGGTTACTGTCAGATCTGGTTGCAAAAATCTGCTGACAGATTCCCTTTAAATGTGCAGCAGATCCATTATTTGTGTGGAATCAGAGCAGATTTCAATGGAAAAGGTGAAAATCCTCCAAAATCTGCATGCAACACCAACTATTCAGCACGTGGACCCATCCTAGAGAGGTCAGTTTCTACAGTTAGGCCGATAATTTAGTGTTTCCTTGTGTAATGTGAGTAGTGTTCTGAATCTGCAAAATAATCATTGAGATACAGTATTTGTATCAGATCTTTCACAGTATTTTAAGAAATTGTACAAATGCTTTGTGCTTAAAATTAATAAAGATATCAACTATGTAAGAAAATTAATCAAGGGACATAATGTAGATTACAGAAGATAGTGATATGAAAACTGCCTGTCCAGAGAGGAAGAGGACCTGAGCTCTTGCGCCACCTATTGGAAGTAGCAATCCTAAAAGTCAGTATTAACCCTATAACCAGCCTTGACATATGACTAAGGATAAAAGCCAAACCAAAATCTGCAAACTGACAATCTGGTTTGGTTTTTAGTCATATGACAAGGCTCGTTATAGACTGACTTTAGGATTGCTACTTCCAATAGGTGGCGCTAGAGTTCAGGTCCTCTTCCTTTCTAAAGAGATAATTTGCATATTTAACTTCCCAGAGGTGCATTGCAGGCATTTAAGTCTCCTCATACTGGCATGTCACTCTCCACAAGGAGAAACCTTACCCCTTAGAAGATAATGATTCACTCTCCTCTTGTAATGGTGTCTGATGGGCAAAGTGACCTAAATCGTCTTTTGGAGAAAATAATCTTATCGTTATTTATAAGGCTATTTATTGCTTGATTGGTGGATGCCTGATCACTGGAACCTCAATCGATTAGCAGAATCGCTTCCACACTTCCGTTCTCAGGAGGCGCTTTATCACTTGTGGGTCATAATTAAAGGTTTTTACCCTATGAGGTGCTCTTGTTTTAGGTCTTATCCTAAAAATAGTATAACGAATAAACAATTGCCCTCTGAAATGCTAAGGTATGCAAACCATGAATATAGGAATATGGACATGCATTACTGCTAAGGAAATACATAAAAAAAAATGAGACACTTAAAGCATGAAAAAGGCCAATTTTATAAGAGCCCATCACCAATGTCAAGGCGCATCTTTTTGCTTGGTCCCTATCTAATGCCTCTATCCGGGTTAAAATAACCTCAATTTATGGGCAGGTAGGAACCTGAAAATAGACATTTTAAATTGTCTAAAGCTGATGGAAAGCAGTGTACAGTCAGAAGGCATCACCCCATAATCTGAACAAGAAAGCTGATGCACTAGAGATGCAAGATATACGCCTTGTCGTTGGCTGCTGGGAGCACAAACAACTGCCTTTTTTATGTGCCAAGTGTCTCTATTTTTATGTATTTCCTTAGCAGTAATGCATGTCCATATTCCTATATCTAACATATAAAGCTGAGTGTATGTATGTTTCTATGCAGCATCTTCCCACCCACTCCACAAAGCCATGCCCACTCAATATCTGTGTCATAGCCCTGCCCACTCTACATAGCCCGCCCCTTCGTAGTCTCTACCACCTTAATGGCACTGTCACAATGTATGTATGTATGCCAAGGAATTTGCACCTTTGCACCTACAATCGCAAAATTGTGCGCACTGCACCATCGACAAGGGTTTGTGGGGGAAGGGTGCTAGATATGGGGGGGCAGGTTTGGGTGGTACAGATGTAGCGGGCTCTTTTTGGGGGGGGGTGGTGCGGGTTTGGGGTGGGGTGGTGTGGGTTTGGGGGGTGCCTTGTTTTTGGGAGGGGGTGAGTTTGGAAAGGCATTTCTGTTGGATGGGGGTGTGGGTTAGTCATTTTTGTGCGAGAGAGCGCAGGCTTTTTTTGGGGTGGGCGGGTTTGGAGGGATGCGGGTTAAGGAGGGCAAAGGGCGGGGTAGGTGCAGGTTTGGAGGGAGGGGGAGTTTTGGGTGTGACGGGAAATGAGGGGTAGTTTTGGGTGGAGTGCGGGGGCAGGTTTGATGCCCACAGTGGATATACATACACACACACAGACATACACTTAGCTTATAACTAGAAACAGTTACTATGAGCGGGCAATGTCGGCTCTGCAGCTAGTAATAGAATAAACATCATTTAGCATCTCAGAATGCCGCTGTTTATTTGTTATAGTACATTACATGTTGAGTTTGCACCTGTTCACACTTACCTGTTGGGAAGTGCTGTCCGTTTTCTTATTTATCCTAATAATATGACATCAATGCTTTAGTCCTAGAAAACCTCTTTAAACAAAACTACTGGAGCTCAAGATTTAGGTAGATATCTTCCCTTATACTGATAGGACAGTGAAGGTGATCAATTCATTCACACCGTAGAACTGTACTTGTGCCTACTGGTGACATAGGACGGGCATCCTCATCTCACCCATGCCTGGCAGTAGATGTGGCCGACACCCTAGTGACCATTCACTTCTATGGGAGTTATGGACATATCGTCAAAGCCATTTGCTTAATACCTATTGCCATTGGGCCTTTAGCTTATTTTTGATTCATGCAAATTTATTATTTTTTTTTTTTAATTTGCACCATTTAGTCTATTTTATACAAGTGTTAGTCCCTTTTTTTTGGTATATTCTCCAATGTAGGTGTCATTTTTATTTTCCAGATTAGATTTTTGCAGCCAAGTCATCAACCATTGTTTAAAAAGTAGCATAAACGTTGCTCCCCTCCTGCATAATTATTTTTTTATTTGTACGCAATAATGTTTAAAGAAAACGTTGCCATATTTTAGCTGATCATAAAAAAACTATAAAAATAATATAAATAATATGATAATAATATAATAATAATAATATAAAAAATAATAATAATAAATAATGGATAATAATAAAATAATAATAATCATAAAATAATAATGGATAATAGTATAATATTAATAATAATGAAATACTAAAATAATAATAAAAATGGATAATAGATAATAACTACGGTAATATAATAATATAATAATGAAAATTATTATTATCCATTTTATTATTATTTTTGCATTTATTATTATCTACTAAAATAATAATAAAAATGGATAATAGATAATAACTAATAAAAATAATAATGACAATTATTATTATCCATTTTTATTATTATTTTTGATTTATATTATTATCTACTAAAATAATAATAAAAATGGATAATAGATAATAACTAATATAATAATATAATAATAAATTATTATTATCATTTTTATTATTATTTTTCATTTATTATTTTATTCTAAATATATTGGATTATTCTATATAATATATTATGAAATTATTATTTTTACCATTTTATTATTATTTATATATTATTATTATTATATAATGTTTTTGCCCCTGTCATTCTGAAGAATTCCATGCAAAAAAACTGCCAGATACCAAAGAAAAAAAAGGAACTTTAGCAAAAGGTTCTGCATTTTCTTTTTGTATAAAAAATTGATTGATTATATAATCAATGCAAAATTAAATTTCCCAAATTAAAAGTTGTTTTTTTTAATTATTCTTTTTTTTTTTTGCAGCCACGGGGGCTACCATTTGAAACAGAACACAAATTAGGCCCAATATGTGCAATATTTATAGACTTTTTATTCCATTTTACAACAATTTTGTGTCTTGGTTGCATTTTGTTCTGAATATTCTAATATCAGCCGTGATTGGATGAGAAATTAAAACCCCATTTAGTCGGCTGAGCGCTATCTGGACCAACATAGTGGTCAGTGGGGTGGCATGGGCCCTGATGTGGAAGCTCCAACGAGGGCCTCCGATTATTGCTAATCTTTAATAGCAATAGTCTTTTGGGGCCCCCCCTAGGCTCCAGGGCCCCGGGTGAGATTGCAACCCCTGCACCTGTTGTACCCCGATAGTGGTTGACATTTAGGTCAATGAACGCTAGTACTATCGCATCAGTCATATGAAACAGGAACTGAGGTCTCCGCCGTTTTGCATTTTCAACTATAGTCACTTATTTTAATAACTAATTAAAAATAACTGTTACAGCCTTCAGACACAATATATATATAATATAATGTATACACATCTATGTACAATTCACATTTTACTTAACATGAACGAGCTTATTTAATAACATGCAAATAGCATCTATTCAAAGCAACCAATCAGATCCCTGCTTTTATTAAATGTGCACGAGAAAATAGTAAAAGCTAGCACGTGATTGGCTGCTGCGGGTCCAGGGCGTCTGTGATCCATCATCGACTCTCGACAACCAATTAGTATAGAGAACAAATGTCTAAGAAATAAAGGAAAATTGCACCTCTTAATTAAGGGCTGCCTAGAGGTATTTGCTATTTGCAGCATGTTATTAAATGTGCCTGATATCTGGTATTCAAGGATGTCAAATGCCCCCCCCCCCCCAAAAAAAAAACAACAACAAAAATAAGTAAAAAAAAAAAATCACAAAAATGTAATAAAACATCAAGGTTCTAATGGAAATGTTCAAGAAGAGAGAAGATATAGTGAATTCTTTCTTCCAAATAAATGCTAAAAGATTCTAAATGTAACATTCATCCATGTGACAAAGAACACAAAAGGTATAGACAGGTGCACGGGACACGGAGCGGGTAGAGATCTTCCTTGGGTTAAAAGGGAATCTGTCACCAGGTTTTTTTTCCATCCCATCTGAGTGCAACATAATGTAGAGACAGAGACCCTGATTCCAGCGATGTGTCACTTACTGGGCTGCTTGCTGTCATTTTGATAAAATTACTGCTTTGTCAACTGCAGTCTTTGCAGTTCATGACTATGCTGGACTACCTGGCAGCCGGCCAAGTAGTCCTCTAATGATAATCTCTCAGCTGATAAAACTGTGATTTCATCAAAACGACACTGAGCAGCCCAGTAAGTGACACATCGCTGGAATCAGGATCTCTGGCCCTACATTAAGCTACTCTCAGACACCGGCAAAGTAGTACAAGGGTCTGAGAAGTCCCACCTGACCTTCAAGACTCAAAAAAAGTTCTAAAAGAACCAACTGGAATTAAATAGGGATTTGTCATGGAACTATACTGTATATCCTACAAAATAAAGCAGCTTGGACCTCAGGCAGTAGGATAGGACCATTCATTCTGCTTTGTGTGGCTTATACCGTAATAAATTAAGTAGCAAAATAAAAATAATAATAAAAAATATAAAATTACATTTACATTTTATATGTGATTTCCAATACGAGAAGGAGGGAAAAGTGCACAAGTATAGAGTAGTGCTTTGTTGTTTGCTCTTTACATAAAATGTATAGCGCTGAGCAGAGAACATTAACCCCTTCACTGTGGGGGGAGGCTGATGGAAGGCTGCATTGAATTGTCCCTTTTAGCAAATATGTTTTATTCCCCGTAATACAACAGATTCTGGGACATCTTATCTTAAAGCGGTTCTGTCTCAAGTTATTAAAGGGAATCTGTCACCGGGTTTTTGCTACCTAATCTGACAGTAGCATAATATAGGGGCAGAGATCATGATTCCAGCGATGTGTCACTTACTGGGCTGCTCAGTGTAGTTTGATAAAATCACTGTGTAATCAGCAGGAGGTTATCATTAGAGGACTACTTGACTTGCTGCCAGGTATCAAGCATATTTATGAGGTTTGTATGACCCCGCCTCCAGCACTGATTGCAGTGTATACAGAAAGTTGCCAATCAGTGGTGTGGGCGGAGTTATACACAGAAAGCTGCCAATCAGTGGTGTGGGCGGAGTTATACACAGAAAGCTGCCAATCAGTGGTGTGGGCGGAGTTATACACAGAAAGCTGCAATCAGTGGTGTGGGCGGAGTTATGCACAAAGCTGCCAGTGGTGTGGGCGGAGTTATACACAGAAAGCTGCCAATCAGTGGTGTGGGCGGAGTTATACACAGAAAGCTGCTAATCAGTGGTGTGGGTGGAGTTATACACAGAAAGCTGCCAATCAGTGGGGTGGGCGGAGTTATGCACAAGCTGCAATCAGTGGTGTGGGTGGAGTTATACACAGAAAGCTGCCAATCAGTGGTGTGGGCGGAGTTATACACAGAAAGCTGCTACAGTGGTGTGGTGGAGTTATACACAGAAGCTGCTAATCAGTGGGTGGGCGGAGGTATAGAGCTCCACACTCCTATAACTGCTAAATCTGCAGCAAGGAAAACAGTCATTTTATCAAAATGACAGCGATCAGCTCAGTAAGTGATACATCACTGGAATCAGGGTCTTGTCTCTACAGTATGCTGCTCTCAGATGGGATGACAAAAAAACTGTTGACCGATTCCCTTCAAATAGGTCAAACTGTAAAAGTGCTTGTAAAAATAAACAACTTTGCAATTCACCCCCTATCTTTCCGTTCTTAAGAATGAAGGGATTTTTAGAATTTAGAGTATCGGCTACCGTGGAGTCTTGGAGCGGCCGGTTACCTAGGAGTGTGATGGCGCTCTGCGGCTGGATGATCACACTTCTCCCATGCTGTAGAGGTAAAGCTTCCCATGCTGGCAGCCTGGCAGGGAGCACAATTCATACCAATGGCTCCACCATGTTCACACTGCCAATCTTCAGAAGCCCACTGCTCCCCTGTGAAAGCCGGAATCCGGGAGGAAGGGAAGCGGTGTGCTCCTAAATATATAGGTCAACCCTTTAAACCACTGCGTTTTGCTGTTCCTGTGTTATTCCCATTGAAAATCTATGAATAAATTGACAACTAGGCGTTGCCAGTTGTGCACGTGGCCCTACAAAGGCCGACCCATACCAATCGGCGCCCCACTTGTCAATGTATTCATTACATTCCAGAGAGGAATAAAAAAGGAACAGATTCTCTTTGAAATGAATCTCAGCCATTAAGTAACACTGGCTTGTCAAATAATGCTAAATCTACCATAGTATGCAAAGATGATCATAGCCTTTTTTACACTGATGAGTATGTAAAAGAACAAAAAAAATGGCTGCCACCTGGAAACAGTCAACAAGCAGGCCAGCGGCTGTTCATACAACCTAATACAGACTGGGAATGTCACCGCTTAGTACTTGAACAGGTTGAGGACATTGACTATCTTAATAGCTACTTTACCCCTGACTACATGGATGTGAATAATTCTATTAAAGTCACATGTAAACGTATACCTGGCAGCTACATAGACTAGTTAAATGGTCCGTGCACTTGTAGACAACTTGATTTAATTTAATCGATAGTGTGATCAATTTAATACACTTAAAAATAATAGTCTTGCCCAATAATATTTATTCCAAAGTGCCGGCCATTAAATGTGTCCATTCTGTCTAACTTACTGTCCACTGCCTGTTGTCAAGTGTAATCCATCCCCGGCAGCAAAGATGTCGCAACGGTCAACGCAAATGGGGAAACCTCTCTCTCTCTGCTCTCCTGTCTTATAAACTGCACAAAGACATTACAAAAGTGTCAGACTTGGTCCAGGGCAAGCAAGCATGCTGGAAAAATGTGTGAAAACAAGTTCCTGCTCCTATAGTGCTGGAAGAATGCTGACAAGCAGGAACAGATTACTTATCAAATGGGAAAGGTCATGAATATTAAGACAACTCCTGAGCAAATTAAACTGGTGTGTGCTCCAAAAGCGGATTTAACTGACCGTGCAGAATAAGCTTTTCTACAGGTTTGGTGGGACAGGAATGATACATTTTAAGTGGCAAAAAGCTTATGAGATAGATTAGTGAAAAATGCACCCATGTGCACTCCAAGTACTAAGGTGCGAATATATACTAATAAATATAAAGGTTTGGTAACAATATCATCTACTTGTTGATGGCTTCCAGGTAGCAAAAGAAATGAACACCCATAGTACGATTGAAGTGGCTAAAAGCTTATGAGATAGATTAGTGAGAACTACACCCATGTGCACTCCAAGTACTAAGGTGCAAACATATACTAATAAATACAAAGGTTTGGTAACAAATCATCTACTTGTTGATGGCTTCCATGTAGCAGTAGAGCAGTAGAAATGAACACCCATGGTACGATTGAAGTGGCTAAAAGCTCATGAGATAGATTAGTGAGAACTACACCCATGTGCATTCAAAGTACTTAGGTGCAAACATATACAAAAAAGGTTAGGTAATAAAAGCCATATGCTTGTTTATGGCTTCCAGGTAGCAAAAGAGATAAAAACCCATGGTACGATTTAAGTGTCTAAAGCTGGCGTCACGCGGGTGCGCGGTTGCTTCCAACATCGCAGGCCAGCTGTCACACGGCAGGATGTTGCCGGTGACGCGGCGGCGATGTGGGCGGAGCCATCGCTTGCTGGGCTGGGATCAACCCAGCGAGCGCTCCTATAGGCTGGATCGCTGCCAACATCGCTATTGTGGGGTCAGCCTGATCGCTGGTTGCAGATTGACGGGTTTACGTTCATCCTCGTAAACCTGCGACCAGTGATATATCGCAGTTGCGTCGCGCTGTCACACTTGCGATATCGCTAGCGACGTCACTTTTTCGGCGACGTCGCTAGCGATATTGACACGTGTGACGGGGCCTTAAAGGCTTAGGAGATAAGACTTTTGAAACCTACACCCATGTGCATTCAACGTACTTAGGTGCAAACAGATACTAATAAAAAATAAATAAATAACAAAAGTCATCTACTTGTTGATCGCTTCCAGGTAGCAAAAGCTATACATGTGGTCATCGGAGCAAATCTCAACTATACATAGAGCAAGTATCAGCCAAGGGTGGAGATATACGTTTGTCAGTTGGGTGCCCATTACTTCCGACCTGCAAGCATGTCAGTGAAGGGTAGACTGTAAACTCCTAGAAGGAACCCTGAGGAGGGCCGTACGTTTGGCCTTCAATGTCATTAGCACCCATTAGTTTGTGACGTCACATGCAGTGAAGCTTGCTGGTTAGTTGGTGAAGCCTCCAGGGCTCCTTTCTGGCAGTGCTTTCTGGTATTAGCATATGGGCCAAGGAACATGGAGATTCCTCGAGATGTAACAGAACAGTTGTCTATCCCCTCCTAACACAAACACCGTCCATTTCATCAAGTCTGTTCATCAGTGCTAATTTCCATCTCCTGAAACTCCTCGTTAAACACGTTATAGGCCTTTGGGGAGGAATAGTAAATATGGCTGCCGTTCCCAGTTATTTGGTGATTGAATGATCAGGGATTTATTGCTTCTTCTCTTGTGAGCAATAAAACGTGATTAGCAATCATACTGGATGGGTCGTTACTTTATGTCTGTGCTTTTCTGAGTGTTAGAAAAGGTCCATCCCCGTCTATGAACAGTGTAAAAGTGAAGTGGACCTAAGGTGCATATAATAGGTTATTTTCAGGACTTTAAAGGGGATGTATCATCAGAGTATGAGCCGATACTTAAATCGTGTTGATGTGAAATGTATTTTTGGGAAGGTTTTGTTCAATTTTCAATGATCTAAAGCAAAAATACAATTTTGGAAATGTGATCAGTTTTACACTGGCTACTAAGCCTAATACTGGACTTCTGCTTCATGATCTGTATAGAAGACTTTTCAGCAGCCTCATTATCAGCAAAGACAGGATTAAATTTACAAATAACACCTGTATATGCAATAGATATAACATATTGTGACTGGTATATCCGGTGTTATCACAGCTCACCTCTTCCCCCTCTCTTCATGATATCACATATTGTGAATGATGGATCCGCTGTTATCACAGCTCACCTCCTCCCCTTCTCTTCATGATAACACGTCTATATTCAGAAGATATCACTTATTGTGAATGATGGATCCTGTGTTATCACAGCTCACCCCCCCCCCATCATGATAACATCTCCATATACAGCAGATATATATTGTGAATGGTGGATCCGGTGATATCACAGCTCACCCCCTCCCCCTCTCTTCATGATAACACCTTTATATACACTAGATATCACATATTGTGAATAGTGGATCCAGTGTTATCCCAGCCCTTCTCTTCATGATAACGCCTCCATATACACTAAATATCACATAATGTGAATGATGGATCCGGTGTTATCACAGCTCACCTCCTCCCTTTCTCTTCATGATAACATCTCTATATTCAGAAGATACCACATATTGCGAATGGTGGATCTGGTGTTATCACAGCTCACCTCCCTCCTCTTCATGTTAAAACCTCTATATACACTAGATATCACATACTGTGAATAGTGGATCCAGTGTTATCACAGCTCACCCCCTCCCCTTCTCTTCATAATCACACCTCTATATATACTAGATATCACATATTGTGAATGGTGTATCCGGTGTTATCACAGCTCACCTCGTCCCCCTCTCTTCACAATGATACCTCTATATATACTAGATATCACATATTAAGAATGGTGGATCCGGTGTTATCACAGCTCACCCCCTCCCCCTCTCTTTACAATGACACCTCTATATATACTAGATAACACATATTGTGAATGGTGGATCCGGTGTTATCACAGCTCACCTCGTCCCCCTGTCTTCACAATGACACCTCTATATATACTAGATATCACATATTATGAATGGTGAATCCGGTGTTATCACAGCTCACCTCGTCCCCCTCTCTTCACAATAACACCTCTATATATACTAGATATCACATATTATGAATGGTGGATCCGGTGTTATCACAGCTCACCCCCTCCCCCTCTCTTCATAATGACACCTCTATATATACTAGATATCACATATTATGAATGGTGGATCTGGTGTTATCACAGCTCACCCCCTCCCCCTCTCTTCATAATGACACCTCTATATATACTAGATATCACATATTATGAATGGTGGATCTGGTGTTATCAAAGCTCACCTCCTCCCCCTCTCTTCACAATGACACCTCTATATATACTAGATAACACATATTGTGAATGGTGGATCCGGTGTTATCACAGCTCACCCCCTCCCCCTCTCTTCATGATAACATTTGCCCAGATTAGAGTGGGATCTACAAAGAGTGCGTCTACTGCTGCTAATGTCCATGTGAAGATCAGGAAGCAGGGTCTAATATTAAACCTAATGGCAAAAGAGAAAAATTGCAATCTTTTTGATAGGTGAAGTCACAGCTCCCCTCCTCCCCTCTCCTGCACAGATACCTAGGGATACATAGGGAGTCAGAGCAGCCTTTCCATGTGGTTGCTGATAATAACAGGAACAATAGGCGTAGAGGTTGAGTATTTTGATAATAAAAAATTGATACAAAATGGAATCATTAGATCATGCTCTGATTATCACATTCCCTTTAATAAGCCCTTAAGAGGTCAGAAGGCGAATATAATGGATCAGGCTCCAATCACACATGCCCACCTGACTAGTCATGGGAAGAAATACGGTAGATAAATATCACTGAATGGAGGAATGTTTTCTGCTGATAAGAATGGGCGATTTAAAGAGAAGATCAGGTAGAGATTAATGTCAGGTATTTAACAGTCCTCTGTGTCCCTGATCGGTTCATACGTTGGAATTGCATAGTGCTGGAGGTGACATAGGAATACATGTAGGATGTCTAGAGCATTTAATCCCCCCAAAATGGGAATCAAGGTGTGTTCACTAATCTGACCCATCCAGAGCCAGGACAGAGCCCCCTGTTGGTTGTACGGTGGGGCGCAAGTAGAAATATAGGCCTTTAGAAATTAATTTAGTGCACTTTGTCCCACACAGAGGGCAGATATTAAAGAGAATCTGACAGCAGGTTTTTGCTACTTCATCTGAGAGCAGCAAAGAAACACTGAATCCAACGATGTATCGCTTAGATTAGTGGGTGCAGCGGTTCTGCCACAATCAAAGCATATAGTTTTAGGCATGTAGCAGAGCTGGGAGAGCTGCCCGTGCCCACACCAGGCTCTCAATAAAGAGGTGCCAATCACAGCAGGGGGGCATGTTAGCCCTGTAATGGTAATCACTAGGTGATAAAGCCTTTAGTTTACATAAACAATAGCACACAGCCTGATCAGAGGAGCACAGTTGATTTTCGTTTTTTAACCCCTTGCAGCATGCTGTCCTCAGCTTATAGAGCAAAAACCTGCTAACAGATTCCCTCTAAGGACTCACTGTATTTAACCTCTTTACTGCTGGTGCAGGACTTGTTACACTTCACCGAGAATCAGATATAATAGGAAATAAAGGCACATAAGAAGTAAGGGAATGACGAGGAGATACACAGTGTGAATAGGGGAACGGGCGTATGGTAAGAGAGAATATAGTAAACACAAAAGAGAATTACAACTTCATGGAATTTTAGAGATCCCTGGACACCCGACACGAGCATTATAAAGACAAGCACCCATTCATGATATATTTTGTGCTCTAAAAAGAAATGTAGGGAATCTACCAGATTACTTTAGGTCTGTCCAGAGGAGGAATGTGCAATGGATCACAAATGTCCCCTGTATCAATCCTTCCTATGTTCTCTCTGGCAGTGAAGACAAAGCACAACACGCCTAGGGCGAAGAGTGCCGGAAGTCGTGAGTTTGTGTAATTAGCACACCGAGTATAAGCACCAGGAGATACAACCTCGAAATAGGAAAAGTGCTTGATATGTGGGTTTACAGATAACCCCACGCAGCAGTACGGCAAATTGCTCTGAAGCCCACCACTCCCAAAACTTGACATCCACACCCCAACCCTTCGGAAGTTGCAGACCCCCTTCTAAAATGCATCAAGACTAGAACCCTACTAAGCTAGGCAGCGAACGCAAACAAGGTCCCTGAATACAGAAGTACCTTCTAGTGGCTCAGCCGGGTCCCCTTTACCATCCGCCCTAAATAAATAAAACAGTCAGGCACTAAAGAGCCAGGAGAGCCGTAGGTTTTCCCTCCGACTCCGTCATCTCAGTGTCTGTTCTGATCTCGACAACGTAAAAGTCTAAAAGAATCACAGTTTGTAAAAGTGCTAAACAGTACATAAAATAGGAACACGTCGGCTTTCCTTTTGCTCTTGGCAGTGATGAGGACAAAAACGTGGTCAGAATATTGGTCCAAACCCTTCCAAAAAATGAAATAAAAACAAAAATAAAATAAACATTTTGGTTTAGTTGTGCCCCTGGTCCACAAGTGATTCTTCCCTCCCCTGATGCCAGAAGACAATCCCCATGCAGGTTTCCAAAAGAAAAAAAGAAGGATGCCAAGAGCAGCTAGTGGATATAGTTCATAAAAGTAGGGATCAGCTGTGCCCCCGGGAGGGACTTTGTCTGACTAACACTCATCTATATTAAGGCAGATGAATTCCTGGATGCACTTTCTGTACTGCTGTTCTGTTGGACTGTTGCTGGGATATTGACCTGGTTGTCCGAATGGCCCCTCTGATTCTCTCATCTCCTCGTTCATCCGAGCAAGTCGTAGCCTGCGAAAGAAGAAATAAAAAGAATTTGATTCCAAGTACAGTAGAGAATGGTATACATTAGAGAAGCATGATTTGTGCTGGTCCCGCATCCATCGTGGTCCTCTAACAGTATCTGGCAGTTACCAGACGCCATGATGGCATGACGTCACTGGGTCAAGTAAGCGCCATGGTGAAGATGGGCATCCACAGAGGATCACACTAGATGACACACACACACATGAATGTATATAATATCCCGTATGTTGCGGATTATAAAACACGCTTTCCCCCCCAAAATTGGGGGGATAATGAGGGCGAGTCTTAGAATCGGGTTGTAACTTATTGGGAGCGTGGGGGCATAGTGTGGAGTCACAGCCGCCGCTTCAGGTAGAAGCTGGCGGCAGGAGTGGGGCAATGCTGTGGGTCTTAGGCATGGAGTCGGCAGCGCAGGGCAGGCACCCCGGTGGTGCACACAATGGACTTCAGAAACATGGCGGCTAACGTGGCACAAGTGCAGATTGAGATCTTGGCCCTCCAAGATCTCAATCTGTGCACGCAGCACTTCAGCAGCCATTTTCACAAAGTCCATTGCTGGCATATCAATGGTTCTTATATCACACTACCGTGATATCCCATCCTCCCAAGCCCTGGGCCTGCAGCATTGCCCCACTTATGCTTCTGCCAACTTCCTGCAGTGGAGGCCCTGCGTCCTGTGACCCCCGCTCCAAAACCACGGCTACACACCAGTAAGTCACACTTGGACACAGACTGGATGCACCCACATACATTTGTGGCCCCACTGACTTTCTATGGGGCTGGAGACACTTGCAGTTGCATGACTGCGGGGGAGTCCAGGAGCATGCAGGCTTTTTCTGTATGCCCCCAGATTCTGAACAACGGCTACGTAAAACCAGACTCTAACATGAGCAGTTTGATTTGTGAGCCCCTGGTCCAGTCTGATCATTTATAAAAAGTCTACAATATATTTAGAGGACACTCACAAAGTGACGATATCTGCATTAGCCGCCTGTACGGAAATACTGAGAGGATCTTGGCCGTCGTCATCCACGGCGTGCTGATTGGCTCCTCGTTTCAAGAACAAACAAACCTGGCTGGAAATGGAGAGACAATGTAAAAATAAATAAATAAGAAATGCCAACAACAAGAGAAGACCATATAAGAGCCTGGAATCATATAGTCTGCCTCCTCACCCGGTGTGTCCTAGGTACGTTGCGTGATGTATCGGTGCTCGCCCTCTCATATCAGTCTGGTTTACATCGGCGCCATTCTGCAGCAGGAACTCGCAGGCTATCAGTGAGCCCTGGAAAGAAGGCAAAAGATATCAGGATAGAAGACGTAACATTAAATAGGATACAGTGTAAAAGTCAAGAACATGTAGTAAGTAGTAATGTACAGTAAATCAGGAACATTAGATGTCAGTATGGAGATGGGCGGCTATGGCACGGATGAGGCCGAAGGGCACAAAACTGTGTGATAACGTCTATAATTCTTCATAATATATAGTGGGAGAAAATTATCCCTTATAATAACCTAACTGTTGCAGAACATCATTTTTATATAGTATTGGATTATCCTGATAGCGGTGTTCTATTGCAGGAACAATGCTCTGGTACATAGTACAGCAACAGGTAAAAAATTGCATAACTGAGATAGATAGATAGATAGATAGATAGATAGATAGATAGATAGATAGATAGATAGATAGATAGATAGATAGATAGATAGATAGACACTACCCCCACTCCTACTCTATCCCCTCTGATCCCCCATAGACTGTGAGCCCTCGAGGACAGGGTCCCACTCCCTCCTGTTCCTGTTTGTATGGACTACATGACCATATTGAACTTGTCCTCGTCTACCCTCCTATCATGTAAAGTGCCATGGGAACTAATGGCGCTATATAAATAAATAATAATAGGATAGATAGATAGATAGATAGATAGATAGAGTAGATAGAGTAGATAGGATAGATTAGTGTTATTGCTTACCCCCATTACTGCCTGAATTAGAGGCGTCTTGCTCTCATCCTCGTCGTTCACCCAGTTGACATTTGCCCCATTGGCGAGTGCTGCGGCCATGATTGGCAGGTTCCTTGCACGAGATGCTTTGTACATCAGCAGTCCAGGGTGGAGCTCTCGCAGGTCCTCTGGATCAGATGGATCCTGCTCGATCTCTGCTTCTCCACTCGACTCTTCTGAGACCTCACACTCTATAGCCAAAGGGGGAAAAAAAAAGGACGCACATTCATTTGATTTGATAAAACATTACTTTTAGCTTAGTGGGAATGACACCAAAGAAATGCTTATACTCGAAGTTGAAAAGTTTAGCAAACTTATTTTTTTTAAATAATTTTGTCCACCATGGTAAGTTAGGCTGCCTTCACACTTGCAGATGGATCTGCAGCGTTTTGCAGATGCATCTGCAAGTGTGAGCATGCTGACCGCGGCCCCTATGTTTATAATAGGGCGCACGCGCGGTGTGAAAGCTCTCATTCACTCCTATATGTGTACTGTCAGCAGGCGTATGCCTGCTTACAGATCACACTCTCCCGCCCGCAGCATGGACGCTACATCTCGCGTCCACAGTGCGGACGGGAGTGTGTGATCTGTCAGCAGGCATACGCCTGCTGACAGTACACATATAGGAGTGAATGAGAGCTTTCACACCGCGTGCGCCCTATTATAAACATAGGGGCCGCGGTCAGCATGCTCACACTTGCAGATGCATCTGCAAAACGCTGCAGATCCATCTGCAAGTGTGAAGCCAGCCTTAAGTTTTGCAAATCACATTATAACAGGATTTGCAAAATCCTGTTCAAATATTGCATGCAGTTCTCCAGCTGCATTGATCTCAGAATAGACTCAGCTAGAGTACAGATGATGGCAGTGATCGGTCAGCACCCGTGCCCTCCCCTAATAGTTGTGCTTTCCAGAACAATATCCTGCAGCGGGTGAGCACACTACAGTTTAGAAGCCATTGCATGCAATTTATTTTTACAGAAATTAAAACAAATGCTGTAATAAAGGGTTTTAAAAAGTGTCATAATATTTCATACTAGACAAAGTTATGGAAGAAAATAAGTTTTGTTCCTCTCTAAGTGATGGCTCACCTTCCTCTGTGACACTGTCGACCACGGAGCCAAACACTAGGACATCGTTGCTTCCATCTGTGCTTCCCCCCAGACCACTGTCGCTGCTCAGACCTGCGGGGCCAACAGAAAAAAAGGCAAAAACATGTTAAAATAGAGCAAAAAGGACATGATCACTACAATGAGTTTTTACTAACTGCATAAGGAGAAGATGTAATACTGCCAGTGAGATCACTCTTATTTATCTTTTATAGTGACCCAGTAATAACTACTTGAAGAAAACTCATAATCCAAAAAGCCGTTATAAAATTGCACAATAGTGATAGGTGTCACACAGCGTCTTTCTGTATGCAGGGGCAGTCACATTGCCTACAGATAGGGCCTGTCCATGGTCACTGTGCAGTCAAGATACAGCAAACTGACAGTCACAGAGGATAATAAGGAAAACCCTGCAGATAGGGGCTGTTAGAGGGGTCCTGTCCACCTTAGTCCAATGGTCCTGGGTGGTGACCACCCTGTGCAGGACCCTCCTCTACAGAGAACCTGCATTCTGAGTAAGCAAAAGAGTGCAGAACTAACCCAACAGGTCACAGGAACTTAACTTTGATTGTTGGGACTATTCACTCATCCTTTATGGATGGCTAGATTATAGCTTTCTCAGTCAGGAACAACTGCTGTGATTCCCATTAACCCCAAGAAATGCATCCATTCCTAACTGCCCTGTTGGAACAAAGTGGTGGACACCACTCCATTAATGGATCAAAAGTGGAGAAAGTGCAGAACCATTGAATCAAAAGAAAGAGCTAATATCCAACTTTAGGGATGTAGTGGTGCTCAACCTCAAAAATTACAGGTCAGATCAATAAAAAGGAGGATAAAAGGTGTCACTCACCATCCCAGAAATGTTACTTGTTTCCCAGTAAAAGCATGGACGCCGGTGAATGTGGGTGACGCTGTGGATGGCTGAAGAGCAGCTGTAAGCGAAACACCTGCATTCACCTGTGTCCATTATTTTACTGGGAAACAAATAATATTTGTTATGGGATGGTGAGTGCCACCTTTTATCCTCCTTTTTTTGGTGATTCAACCCGTGAGATATAAGCACCACTATATCGCTTAAGTCAGATATTGTCTCTTTCCCCAAACTATTAGGATACAACTTCATGGTGCCGGACTTTCTCTATTTTTGATCCATTAATGGAGTGGTCTAACACATTTTCTCCTTCTTTTTTTGTCTGCTCCGTTAATGGTCTATGGCACTGCTGGAGAAAGGCCGGTGCTGTATTCAGCTCCCTCTGGTAGTCTCATATATAATGAATGGAGTTGTGCACACAAATAGGCATTTGAGGGCCCGACTTGCAGGATCTTGGGTGTCGCAACTGCTGGACCCCCTTTCGGGGGGTCTTAGGTGTTGCAGCAGCTGGACCCCACTTTCAGGATCTTGGGTATCACAGCATCTGGACCCCACTTGCAGGATATTGGGTGTCGCAGCAGCTGGAACCCCCTTTCGGGATCTTGGGTGTCGCAGCAGCTGGACCCCACTTGCAGCAACTTGGGTGTTGCAGCAGCTGGACCCCACTTGCAGCAACTTGGGTGTCACAGCAGCTGGAACCCACTTGCAGAATCATGGGTGTCGCAGCAGCTGGACCCCACTTGCAGGATCTTGGGTGTCGCAGCAGCTGGACCCCACTTGCAGGATCTTGGGTGTCGCAGCAGCTGGATCCCACTTGCAGGATCTTGGGTGTCGCAGCAGCTGGACCCCACTTGCATGATCTTGGTTGTCCCAGCAGCTAAAACCCCCAGAGGTTTATTAGATGCTCCTGTAGATTGGTGATAACTTTATATGTTTTCATTTTAGGAATAACCCTTTAAAAAGGGAGAAAGCAGTGCTGAGTGGTATCAGAACGGGGGCTTATTTTGATTACAGTACTTATTGATTATTATTATTACTATAGGGCTCCCTGCGTCTTATGTACGCCAGTGTCTGACCATACTGACAATACAAATACCCCACAGACAACATATCGTAAGCCATAAAGTTGCTATAGGTACAAAATAAACATTGCTCCGATGAAAAAAATACACACTTTCTACGATCGATGACATGTTCTAGTGAGAATCACTAAGCTACGCTAAAGGGTCCGTACACACATTAAAATGGTCAGTATGGCCCGACCGCATGACGTGTCCACAATGGACTGTAAAACCATTGCTACATTATATCTTGTGTATATGAATGTATGTCTTTCTCTTGCCACCGACCTTACCTCCATCCGGGAGGAACGGCATAGCGCTCCCACCGGGCTCAGCGCCACTGCCAGTCCACGGTGCAGCTGGCAGGGGGTGCTGCGCAGGAAGCTGGTTGGCACCTAAGAGGAAGGTGAGGGCAGAATCAATTTAGGAACACAATCTTGTGTGTCTGTCATTTACTAGCATGATAATGGAACTACTCATGCAATCGCTAATGAGGTGAAGTACTAACCATACAAAAAAAAAGCAGATTCTACAGCAAAAATAATAGAGGATTCAATTTATTGAATGAACTTCGCTAAAAAAATAAAATAAAACAGGGGAAACCACATGCTATATATTGTGGGGGGGGGGGGGGTCACGTAAAAAAAAACTGCAGTGTTGCCCATAGAAATGGACAAGCGGCCGTCAAAAGCATAAGCAAGCATCAAACCACTCTGTAGAATAATGGCATTTTATTCATTTCCTACGCAGAATAAAGCTGCGGTGCCGGAGCAATGCTGAGATGGCATCTATAGCAATTCAATGACGCTATCAAACATTTATTCTTCTCCGTAAATTATATGATAGAGGATTTGCAATATGTGATGTTAAAATCTCTCCTTAGCTACAAGATGAATGAGAATCACAGAACTTTATGATATAGATCTCCATGACCTGATGAAGTTGTTGTACGTACTTTGAAAACCCATGTCAGAATATCTTTATGAAAAGATTACCATCTCCATCCACCTAGGCTGATTGACAGCACTCCTCAGAGTTCCTCCTCCCTGCTGAGATCTCACAGTGTTCAGTACAAGCTGCAGCTGTCAGTCAGGCTGGCTGGGCTGAGACTTAAAATACACCTGGACTCATCAGCTCTCTCATTCATAAAACACTCACTTTAATATTTGCATAATATAGCCATTCTGACATAAATTTTTGAAACTAAGTACACCAGCACCTTCCAATGTAGAGATCGCCATAACAATGTACAGTGATACCTTGACTTAGGAGTTTAATTCATTCTGTGACTGAGCTCTTAACTCAATTTGCTCTTATGTCAAATTAAATTTCCAAATTAAAATTAATTGAAAAGCTAGTATTAATCTGTTCCAGCCACTACTTATGGCCCCCCATCCTGGTATTTAGCCCTATCTTGATATATATGATGCCCATCCGGGTATATGGCCCCCATCATGTACTGTATATCTGCTCTCCAACCTAGTACATAACCCCATCCTGGCATATATGATCCCCATCCTGGTACATCACCCCCATCCTGTTATATATGGATCCCCATCCTGGTATATTGCCACCCTCATCCTAGTACATGGCTCCCCCAATCCTAGTATATGGCCCTACCCCCCCATCCAAGTACATGGCCCACCTCAATCCCGGTACCTGCCTCCACCCCATTCAAGTACATGCACCCCCTCATCCTAGTACATGGTCCTCCCCATCCTAGTACATGGCCCACCCATCCTAGTACATCATGGCCCCCACCATCCTGGTACATCATTACCCACATCATTCTGGTACATCATGACCCTTACCATCCAGGTACATCATAGCCCCCACCATCCTGGTACATGCTCCCCCCCATATGGAACAAGGCTTCCCAAATCCTGGAATACTGCCCCCTACATCCTGGAACATGGTCGCCCACTGTCCTGGTACATGGCCCCCTATCCTGGTACCCAGTTCCATACCCTGATCAATGACCCCCCTCCCCCCATCCTGGAACACAGCCCCCCCATCCTGCAACACGGTTCCCCCCCATCCTGCAACATGGCCAACCCCCATCCTGCAACACGGCCCCCCACAATCCTGCAAAACAGCCCCCCACAATCCTGCAACATAGTCACCCACAATCCTGGTACATGGTCCCTGGTACATGCCCCCCCATCCTGGTACATGGACCCCATCCTGGTATATGGCTCCCAATGTCCTGGAACTTGGCCCCCCACATCCTGGAACATGACCCCCACATCCTGGAACATGGCCCCCTATCCTGATACATGGTCCCTGGTACATGGCCCTCCAACCTGCTCCATGGCCCACCATCCTGGTTTATGGCCCCACATCCTAGTACATAGCCCCCCACATCCTGGTACACAACCTCCTCCCTGCATCCTGGTATATGGCCCACCCGCTATGCTGCAGGGGATCAGTGGGAGGGTGAGTATAAGTTGGTTTTATTTGTTTTGTTTTTTTAATTGCGTGGCGTGATGCAGAGAGCTAACTGGTATGTGGGAGAGCCGTCGGCTGCCGGGATACTGTATTTGCTGCTCACCATGCCCGGGATGATGATGGGCATGGGGAGCAGGGTATATTCAGTTGCTTAATGAGCGAGCACAGGTTATCATGCAGCAGCAGCTCGTAGCTCACATTTGTGCTCACATCATAAAGCAAAAATATACAGAGCGACAGCTCGTATCTTAAAAAATGTATATCTTGGTGCACTCGGTATTCAAGGTAATACTGTATATAGTTTGAATCATGAAATCTAGTGACAGATTCGCTGAAAATCTCATGTCTCCTTCCATAGATAATTTATAAAGCCGATGTGTATTTTTTATTTTTAGCTAGACTGCTATGATGGATGCCTATGGCAGATGCTTTGATGGATGCCTATAGCAGATGACAAGTGACAGTCATTTGCCATGTAAAAAGCAAAACATTAATGTATCAGGTTTTTTTTCTTGGATGGTGCGAGATGTTCTTAAAAAATGTACGGCAATTCACGAAATTGAGGAGTCCACACATCTGTCTATACTATTCCATAGGTAACATAGGAGAGATTTTACTCAGTGCACATATTCCGTCATTACTTGGAGATGAGTTTTGCAGATGGTGAAGTGTAACAGTGAATACTTACTACGGGGCCCGGAGCCGGTGTCAAAGTAAGAGAAGAGGGAATCTAATTCATCTGGACAGAACAGGGAATCCCGACGGAATTTTCGCTCAAGTTTTGCAGCTGGAAATACAGGAAACAAGTAAGAGAAAGAGAATGCAAAGTGACAAGTACGGAAGATGCTTCAACCACAGAGGCTGCATTTTGTAGTAATATATGTGCATACATGTACAAACTTTAAGTGTAATTTTCATCGAATAGTAATAAAGAGCAGGTGATTATAATAAATTTTCAAATATACTTTATAAATTAAATTAGTAAGAATCTTCCAAAAATCTTCTAGAAGATGTCCCCACTAGGCTGTTTCTAAACCACACATATGCTGGTTGTCAGGGAAATCCGAATTTTACTTCACACACAGGTGGGGAGTGGGGCCTACACAGCGTGCCTGGCTACAGCTGATCAGTGTATCATGGACAGTGCAGGATTCGCCCTGCTGTCAGCAGTGCATACAGCTCCTGTGATCTTATCTCCTCTGCATTCACAGCAGCTCTGCTCTGATGGCCCCCACACAGCTCCTCAGCTGATTGCACAGAGCAGAGCTATGTGATGGGACAGGAGTCCGATAAGATCAGAGGAGCTGTGTGCACTGCTGACAGCATGACAATCTCAGCACTGTAGGCCCTGCCTCCACCCTTATATGGTGCGTGGAGCTGAATACGGATTTCCCTGAGAGTGAGAATATGTGTGGTTCAGAAACAGCCTAGTGGGGACATCCTCTAGAAGAGTTTTGAAAGATTTTCTCCCAGATTTCATTTATAAAGTATATTTGAAAGTTTACTATAATCACTTGCTCTACATTATTATTAGATAAAAATTTAAATGGCATTTGCTCTTTAAAGAAAAGAAAATTATCTATTGTTTAAATAGGTTTTTCGTGATACATATATTTAAAGGAAATTTATCAGCAGATTTTTTGCAATGGACTGTGAAATCAGCATGATGTAGGGTCAGAGCCTGATTGCAGTGATGTGTTACTTACTGAACTGCTTGGTTTAGCTTTCATTGAATCCCTGTCTTCCCTGCAGCAGATGTAACAATGCTCTTAACGCGGAGCTGTGTATAGCCCCACCCACAATACTGATTGGCACCTTTCTGTGTAAATTGTTAGCAAGCAATCAATCAGTGGTGGGGGTGGGGTTATACAAATTAGCTGGATTGGCCTGGTCACCTAGTGATAAACTACTGCTGATAAAACGCTGATTGTACTGAAACTATAGCATGGAGCCTAACAAGAAAACATCACTGGAATTAGGTTCTCCGGCACTACATTATACTTCTATTAGATGAAACCGCAAAAACCTGCTAACAGATTCCGATAACACAGGATCCATTCATTTACTTCTGACCCTCTTCCTCCTCACGTCTCAATGACCTTCGCACACGCTCATTAGATGCTTCAATGCAGAAGAGAGGGTCAGACTCTGTTCAGTGTGGCTAATGTACATGTATGTTTCCTGAAGGGGCAGGAAGTTAGAGTCCTAATAAGCCCCAGTTTTATTTTTAATACAGATTGTGAAAGTATTAGGCCTATGTGGATGGACTCTGATTGTAATAAGAGATGATTCTTCACTTGTAGCTACCTCTACAATGATAACAGTTCAGTGCTCTATCTGCCCTCACCACCTTGAACTCGTTAAAAATGAAAAAAAATGAAAAATTGCAAACAATTTTCATTTAAATCCTACCGTTAAATGTCAACAGTCAATATGCAGACTAGTGTTTCCATGGTAACAGACTACAAACAAACCCTGTGTAGTCGGACTTCCATTTGCCTCCAACTTTTATGTACAGGGATATTCCAGTCTTAAAGTGACAGTATAGCAAAAGGAAATGCTATTGTTTCATGATTAGTGGGGGTTCAAGCAAAAGATCCTAAATATATGCCATCATGGGGAGGTTGGTGGTACTGAAGGATCAGACTACAAGGCCTACCTGAGGAGAGCATGGCCGGAGACGTGTTTCCACCTTCATGCCTGTACTTCCTCCGTGCAGAAGGAGCTTTGATGGAGCTGTTATTTCGCTGGCATTTTTTCACACTCCACCTCTGAGACTTCCGCTCGTTTACCAAGTCTACGCTTCCCAACCTCTTCAAAAACTTCTTCTCCACGTACTTTGCTTTTATCCAGGCCTCCTTGTCCTGTCTGAAACAACACAAAGTCTATAGTCATAGAAAACAATGTATAGCAACATGCCCTTCAGAGGTATATTATCTGCAAAGAAATGGGGATTTTTATGTACTCACTGTAAAATCCTTTTTTCCAAGCCAATTATTGGGGGACACAGGTTGTCCTGTGTCCCCCAATGAGGCGAAGGAGAAAACCCTGATCGTACCTGATGGAAACTGGCACATTAAGGCTAGGATTTGGTGCAGAAATGTTTGCACCCTTGTTGCATCCCTTGGCAGGAATAATGCAGCGGCAAAATCCTTTTTACTATGTTGTCGCTGCAGGTATTTCCCATCTGGATGTCCTCCTGCTCCCTCTGCTCAATGTCATGTTTTAATCTTTGTCTTTATATTTTATGTGGTTGTATTCAGCATCAATAAATTAATGTATAGGATTAAATTGGTTATTATGTATTAAACTTATAATGGCGTCTTTCTTTTTTTCTTTAATACATGATTTTTGTATATTTGGAATACTTTATGATTACAAATTTAGATTTGGGTATTTTCCTTCTTTCGATTTGGTTGTATTAAGTTTCATGACAAATCTGCACACAAAAATGCATTAAAAAATGATAAAAATGCAGGAAGTGCATACGGCATTTTGTTTACTACAACTTGGGACTTTTTACTGTCATGCACTATGTCCGTACCTATCAACTATACAAAAACTGTAAGTAAAGGTTATGTGATGTTGCATTGTATCAATGGGACATTCCTGAGGATTCACAATCACATGGTTAGTCACTGAGCGCCACCTGGACGTCTACAAAATGCCTCAGTTAGATATACCATGGACTTCTATGCCCAACCCTGGACATGCCCCTATCCCCTCAACTAAGAGCCGGATATGTCATGCCATTCTATACCCCACCATGGACATGCCCTTCCCTCTAAAAGGAGCCTGATATGTCATGGACTTCTATACCCCACCCTGGACATGCCCCTATCCCCCGACTAAGAGCCAGATATGTCATCTCATTCTATACCCCACCCTGGACATGCTCTTCCCTCTAAAAGGAGCCCGATATATCCTGGACCTCTATACCCCACCCTGGACATGCCCCTATCCCCCGACTAAGAGTCTGATATGTCATGCCATTCTATACCCCACCCTGGACATACGCTTCCCTCTAAAAGGAGCCTGATATATTCTGGCCCTCTATATGCCTCCCTACTCCCTACCCTCATCCCCTACTTTTACCATTTGCTTTGGAAATGCTAATATGTACTTAGTCCTGCCAATAAAGCACATTAAAGGCCCTGTCACACATAACGACGCACCAGCGATCCCGATATCGATGTGCAGAGATCGCTGGTGCGTCGTTTTTCACATCTCTGGTAAGATGTCAAACAGGGATCTCACCAGCGATGTGAAAAACGACGCACCAGTGATCCAGAGTTATGCCGAGGTCGTTGTGAATTGTCACTCCATAGCGTAGTATTAAGATCGTTGGTCATTGTCTGTGACAAACACAACGATGTAGGGAGCACAACGACATAGAAATGATCCAGAACAGTGTGTAACGATCAACGATCTCACAGCAGGGGCCAGATCGTTGGTGCGTGTCACACATAACAAGATCGCTTACGGGATTGCTGTTGCGTCACAAAATTTGTGACGCAACAGCGATCTCGTTATGTGTGACAGGGCCTTTAAACTGAATTGAATTGTCAAGATCAGACCTCCCCAAGTGTCTGTGAATCAACAGAAATATCCCAAAGGACCACGGGTTTCCTAACCTGCAATTACAGCCACATGGGCGTGTATAGGGATATATATTTGGATCAGAAGACATACAATCAGTTGGGCATTGCAGTCCATATACAGATCATGGAATACAGATTTAGAATAAAGTAATAACCAAGCTTGCACAGACTCTGTACATACATACCGAGAACATCCTGGGGTCGGCTTTTTCAAGGCTAGCTGTTCACACTTTGCCTCGTAGATCTGATTTATTGTGCTATTTCCCAGCTCACACATTAACTAGTGGGAGAAGAGGAGGAAAAAGCGTGTTAAAACATCAGTTTTTCCATTTTGAGAGTACTGTAAAGTCCTTTACAACGCTATGTTACCTTAAGCAGCTCTGGTTCCCAGGAGTCCAATGTAAGAGATCGTACTTTAGAACAGTGCACGCCAAGACTCCTGTAAGACATAACAAGACGCGTTAATGTCCTATAAACGTCCGTTCTATTCCTAATCTGAGGATCTAGGCTCTTAGTTGAGATGAATCTGTGCTGCACTTTATGTACATGCTCAGTAGTGAACCTCATCTACAGATCAGAAGGAAGAGGTACAGGAGTGTGTGCACTTATTCACCAAAATGAGCAACAAGAAGAGAAAATGCAACACAGGAGCAATAACCGGATGTTAATATTAGTAAGTAAAGGTAATTTTCCTGTGCATTTGGCATTGCTATGTAAAGAATATGATATAACGGCAATGCCACCTTGTAGCACATAGTAGAGTACCTTTGCCTCACTTGTATGGCAGGTAAAGGTCCCACAGACAGCAATTGCAACCATCACACCTTTGTGGTATACATATGTCGATAACTGAACTATTCCCTTGAACAATGAACCTTTTGTATTAACGCTCGCCATAAACGTAAGGCATACCTGTGAATTCCTGAGCATTCAATGCAAAGCGTGATTCCTAAATTGATGCTGGCCCACCGGGGGTCCGTCTGTCCACAGTCGCAGCATTGGTCATTGCCGGCAATGCTCTGCACCCGCTGCAAGATGCTTTCTCCCTTGATGCTGCGTTCCCTCGAGTCACTGGCAGAATCAATGCTACTGGTGGAAGGGGATGCCGTCCTGTCTAGCCTCTGAAAAGGAAAACACCTATTATGTCAAACCTTTTCTTGACAAGAAGCAAAAACATACCATCTAAGTCCAGAAAATCAACCTATATATATGTAATATTTTATTCTGCTAAGTGTACGGTATAGTTCCATTACACACCTCTATGTAGTAGTTATCTGGGGTTTCCCGGTACGCGGAGGCAATGCTGGCTTGCACAGCTTGGATCCAGGCTTGTCGGAGCTTCTCGGAGTCGGCTTGTAGCATGCAGCTCCTGGAGAATTTAGATATAGTAATGGTTAAAATCCACAAATTGGGTATCTAAATTTTATAAATGTAGGCATAAGAGCTTACAGTCTATTGTAGGGCCATGAAGAAAGACAAGGCCGTTCTTTATGTCACTTTGCGCGTTTTTCTACTTTATATATTCCGTGCCAAATGTTTAGGAAAAGGTAAGGGCTACATGTGCAACACAAGGATGGAAGAGCCCATCAGCAACATTATAAGTACCGCCTGTGAATGTGGCCGCATGCTACAAACTACAAAAAGTGACTGTAACATAAAGATCCAAATCTGCGGGGTTTCTTTTTGGTTGGAGGTGACAAGCAACATTTCCAGCAATCTGCAATACTACCACTAGATGGCGCTATAGTATGCACATGATCAATGCATTTAAATGGGCAGTTACAGTATATTATTAAAAGTTTGGTGCAGTACAATACTAGGATATATTGCTTTAGTGCACGGTCTTTCCAGATGGTTTTATCAAGTTTCCAAAAAGCAACATGGCAATGAAGCTGTAAGGTCCCATGTCAGGCTAACACCCCCAGAAGAATCATTACTGATATTTTAATGGGCACAGGGGCCATATGGCTCCTTAAGTAACATCTGCTAGAGGCGTCTGGGCAAGGGGTGGATAGGATGAATCAGAACCTGGAGATCGTGACCTTCCTTAAATCATGGATTCCATTGCTTCTTTGAATGAAAGCATCGCTTTATTCCATCAAGTGCTGGTCAATACAATACAATGAGTGCCATCTCATTATCATGACTTTGCAAATGAGAGAGCATGGAAAGGAGGGCAGCATCACAGAAAACAGATGTCAGCTTTAAATTCCATTGCAAACTTAAAGCACACTCCAGCGGGAGGGGGGTGGGTTTCAGCACTGGAGCGGTGCTTTAGCTCTACGTTCCCTGCCCCCTGGGTCTTATTCTCACTCTTCAACATCTTCATATTTTTTCGACATCGCTCTGGTCCCATGGCGGCGTCATCTTGTGATCGTAACCTCTGATTGTCCAGAAGATACGTCACAAGGTTTCAATGTAAGTCTAAGGGCCAGAACAAGGCTCTCATAGACTTATATTGAGTTGTGACCCATGGACAGAGTGCTCCACGTAACACAGAAGCTGCCAGTAAGTCACAAACTAGAGAAGACGGACTGGACAATATTGTGGAATAGGTCCAGAGATTAAAGGGCTCCATCTGTTCTAGGTAACATTACCCAAGGTAATAAAAGTCCACTTTTTCCAGCAGTCACATGCACAGTAAGTAGAGTGGTGGGACATGCATACCCCATACGTGGGACTATTGGGGATCCAAGCTGTCATAAAGTTATAGATTATTCTTTGAATAGGTGATTACCTTTAATTCTAGTTCGTTTTGCATAATCTACGTCCTGAACTTACTTGGAGGGTGAAACCACTTCAAAACAGAACCTTCTTTCTATATCTTCGCAGGGCTTCACTGTGCACAGCCTGAGGTCCTCCACAACCACAGTCAGACCATCCTGTCAGAACAGAAGATATCGGTTATGCAATATAGACAACCGCCACAAATCTTCCTAAGCCTGTGATCAGAAATTGAACTTTGAGTGAGTCATGCGAGATGCATGCGAGATACTTGCATGTACAGGTGCATCTCAGTGAATTAGAATATCAAAAAGTTATTTTTTCTCAGTAATTCAACACATAAAGTGAAACACATACGGTATTATATAGAGTCATTACACACAGAGTGATCTATTTCATGTGTTTATTTCTATTAATGTTGATGATTATTGCCTACAAGCCAATGAAGACCCAGAGGACAGAGATAAAATATGACCTAAATAGGTATCAGAGGCTTCACCTTGTGTGGTTGTGAAAGTCACAACCACTATAAAAGCAGATCACGGCTGCTGCAGTCCCCAGCGTGGTGCATATAGTGTAGGGAGGATGAAGGGTTAAACACCGTGCTGCTGTATTACATGAGACATCAAAGGGTGAATATAATATTGATTTATTGGTCAACGTGTTTAGGGCTCCCTGGGCCCTTCCTCAGGACAAATAAATATCATATTGCCATGTTTCTGGTTGTTTCAGGAAGCCCTAAAACACATTGACTAATACATCAATATTATATTCACCCTTTTATGCTTCGTGGAATACGGCAGCACAGCTTTTAACCCTTCATCCTCCCAACTCTATATGCACCACGTTGGGGACTGCAGCAGCCACAATATGCTTTTATAGTTTTATAGCCTCTGATACCTTATTTAGGTCATATTTTATCTCTCAGACCCTCCGTCCTCCCTACACTATATGCACCACGCTGGGACTGCAGCAGCCGTGATCTGCCTTTATAGTGGTTGTGACTCTCACAACCACACAAGGTGAAGCCTCTGATACCTTATTTAGGTTCTATTTTATCTCTCAGACCTCCGTCCTCCCTACTTTAATTTTCTGAGATAATGACCTTTGGGTTTTCATTAATCATCAACATTAACAGAAATAAACACATGAAATAGATCCCTCTGTGTGTAATGACTCTATATAATATATATGTGTCACTTTATGTATTGAATTACTGAAATAAATTAACTTTTTGATGATATTCTAATTCATTGAGCTGCTCCTGTATATTTCAACATACCGTACTTGGCAAGAGTTTACAAATGATCACTAGAGGTACCAGCAGATAAACACAAATATAGTCAGCAAGACGCACATCTGGTTTATTGGGATTTTATGAGAACAGCCGCCCCTACTCTCTTACTTTTGACAAGGCTGGGGAGGACAGATCTGAGTAGTTTGATTTTACTGGGACTGTTCTCCTCTTACCTATTATCTTGATTGCTGTCATTTATACAGACAGCCCTGCACATAGTAATTATATAACAGGGACGATAACTATTTCCAATGACTCATCCTCGCTTCGGAAATTACAGTGAATCGTTCACAGGGAAAAGCTAAGGCAATCAGAAGTAAATGATGATGATTGCAAAAGGTGGGGGGGAAAAGAAAAACACAGATGTGCCAAAATTTTGGCATACAAGAACAAGAGACACCGCTAAAAGTTGATGACCCCATTTGCAACATTTTAGACTTTGCACATTAAAGTTGTAACACCATCACATGGCTTTATTGTAGGATGGATATGTAAAAGGGTTCATCATCATCATATTGATGATCTGTCGTTCGGGTAGGTCATAGATATACCAGTGGAGGTTTGGCTCAAGGCAACCCCCACCAATTAGTTGTAAAAGCCCCTATACACATTAGATGAAATTTGGATGATGTCAGGATCTCCACATTGCCTGTGTTGTTCTAGGTTTGTGGAGACTGTCAGGCTGGGCTGGCTCTGTGCCTCAATCACCTGAATTCAGCTCACTTAATTAAGAGCCTATTTAAACTAGCTTGCAGCTCTGCTCTGGGTCAATTGTACATTTGCTTTTGGCTGTGTAGGACTTGATCTCTTTGTGTTCTGAACCAGACCCTGCCTGCCTATGTTTCTTAGGCGGCTGTCACACGCTTCAATATCGTGAGCGATATTGTTAGCGATCACGTGCACGCGCGATCGCTAACAATATCGTTCACATCGCTGGTGAGCTGTCACACAGACAGACTCACCAGCGATGTGGACCAGCGAGATGGCTGGTAACTATGGTACACATCGGGTTACTAGGCGCCGCGCGGCGCTTAGTAACCCGACGTTTACCATAGATACCATCTCCCAGCATAGGCTCTGCCGCTGGGAGATCGTTCATCGTGGTGTCACACACCACGATGAAGCAGATTGATCAAGCGTTTATCGCTTGATATGAGCTCCGGCTCTCATATCTGCGATGTCACAATCAAGCGATTTTACATTGTAAAATCGCTTGATTGCACACAGCGATGCACAAACGATATCGCTTAAGCGATCAAAACGCAGATCACTTAAGCGATATCGTGCATTAAATTGAAGCGTGTGACGGCCGCCTTACCTGGACATGACCCTCTGATAGTGACCTGACTTCTCTTTCTGTTTTGTACCTATGTACTCTGTTTCTGTCTCTCTGGTTTCCTGACCTCGGCTTGAATTGGATTTGGCTTCTGTTAACCCTTTGCTGTACTGCACCATTTCCTGGACCTGACCGAGGATTGCTTTGACCTCTCTTTACTACCAGTAATTAGTATAATTATTATATTTACTTTCCATTTATTTCAGTTAGTTTTCTGCTCCTCTGAGACTAGTTATTACTTGTGACCAGAGTCACAGATGAACCTATTTATTGTGTATGACAGATCAGATTCTATTGTCTTTAATGAATATACATCTGCTTACCTTCAATTTCTTTTGGTAAACAAGTTGACTATTTTGTATGGAAAACCACCTCCTACAAAAAACATAAAAGGGTTAATATGGCTTATAGAAGTGTGATACAGAAGCATTTACCAATAGGCACCACAAATTACTGACAATCATAGTTTTAAGGTTGGGGGGAAAAAAGTCAAGTCCACCAAGAATCTTATATGGATTAAAGTCAATGATTCTATATGTATATATCTCTTTTCTCTTACATTAAATTACATGACGGAATAGGAATGTAGATTGAAGTTTACAATACATGGCATGGACAAAGGTTAAACTCAGGAGTAACTTGAAGCTCATGAGACCCAATGCAAAAGCTCCAAACGGGTCTTTCGAAGCAAAGATTTATTTATATGGGGTAAAGGGACCTTTTGGGCCCCCTATGCTCCAGGGCCCAGGTGGCACCTGCAACCCCTGCTCCCAGTATAGTTACGCCCCTACTGGATTCTACTAATTTGCACTCACCGATTCCATGTCTTGAAGGCATTGCTTGCCCTTTTGAAGAGGTAGCCCTCCATTACAACCCCATTGGGGGCATCCACGTTGAATTCTGCTTTGGAGTCATCGTAGGAGAAATCCTGCCAAAAGCAAAACAAATGATTACTTACATGATTAAGACCAAACGTCAAAAGGGCGTAGGTTGTAATGTTAATTTCCATGTGGCACTCATGCGATATTGACCCACATGAATAAAATACTTTTTTCTATTTTCTATTTTATCTATTACATTTTCTGGATATCTGCTGCATCATTACCTTTCTGCAAATGAACTATTTACCACATAGGGAGTATGGATTTAAAGGGACACTGTCACCAGGTTTTTGCCATCCCATCTGAGAGCAGCATAATGTTGGGCCAGAGGTCCTGATTCCAGCAGTGTGTCACTTACTGAGCTGGCTGCTGTCATTTTGATAAAATTAGTGTTTAATGTCTCTGCTGCAGATTTAGCAATCTGTGAATATGCCGGACTACCGGGCAGCAGGCTAAGTAGTCCTCTAATGATAATCTCCAGCTGATTACACAGTGATTTTATCAAAATTACACTGAGCAGCCTTGTAAGTGACACATCGCTGGAATCAGGATGTCAGGTCCTATATAATGCTACTCTCAGATTAGGTTGCAAAAACCTGGTGACAGGTTCCCTTTAAATGGGGATCTCCACCCAAAGTGGTAAGGAAATGAGTATGGCTTAGGCGGCCGTCACACGCTGAGATATCTTGCCCGATATCGTTTAAGCGATCTCCTTTTTGATCGCTTAAGCGATATCGGGCAAGATATCGTTGCATGTAAACAAGCGATTCACGATGTGAAATCGCTTGATCGTGACATCGCTGATCTGAGGTTCGGTTCTCAGATCTAGCGATGAACGATGCAACGATCTGCATCATCGTGGTGTATGACACCACGATGATCCATCTCCCAGCGACCGCGCCTATGCTGGGAGATGGTAACTATGGTACACGTCGGGTAACTAAGCGACGCGCGCCCCTAGTTACCCGATGTGTACCATAGTAACGAGCGAGATCGCGGCTCCGCATCGCTGGTGAGTCTGTCTGTGTGACATCTCACCAGCGATGTGAGCGATATTGTAAGCGATTGCGCGTGCACGTGATCGCTTACAATATCGCTAAAGATATCTCACCGTGTGACGGCCGCCTTAGATCTAGAAATAATTGACAGATGCTTCTGGATCCAACAGAAGTTGTTCATTTCAGATAGGTCAGTTCATACTTGCAGGTTTCACAGTATGAGGATGGACAGCAACGAGGGCACAGTCTACAGGTCTGACCTGGACCCAATGGCTTCATACACTATGCCACTGAGGCTGTGAAGTTTTGGGTCAGAGATCCGTGGCCGGTCCGTAAATCATTCTTACGTGGACCGTGAAATGGTCATATGTGAACACGGCTTAAAAATAATGGATGATCTAACTAGGCCATTGACGTGACTCCCTAACTAGGCCATTGACGTGACTCCTGACTCTAACCCACATCTGACGCTCCTAACAATTTTGTAGATGTCTCTCGGAACCCTCGTTCTTTACCCCATAACTGTTTTAGATTATCGAGTTGTAACTGTTAGCTCTCTCTCTCATTGTACAAATGCCTACAACCTAAGTTTATAGCCAACTGTTTTTTTTTACTTTTTTCTCTTTTGTTAAGGTTCAATTAGAAGTATTACTTTAAACACCTACTAATGTAATCCCCATTGACTACCCCTCTATTTTTGTGTGTATGTTACCCTATTGATTATCCTGTATTTATGTCCCGCTGTTCTGTTAAAAAAATCACCCAATAAAAATATTTGGAACGAAAAATAATGGATGAACTGCCCTATGTTAAATGAGCCATTTTTGCAGTACTGTTTATAGGTCGGACATTTTGTAAACTACTTTAATCAGGACGCCAACAATTTATTTTAAGGGTGACACCAAATTGAGTTCATTCTGCCCATAGCAACCACCAATGTATGAATTCTGCCCATAGCAACCACCAATGTATTACTTCTGCCCATAGCAACCACCAATGTATGAATTCTGCCCATAACAACCACCAATGTGTTCATTCTGCCCATAGCAACCACCAATGTGTTCATTCTGCCCATAGCAACCACCAATGTATGAATTCTGCCCATAGCAACCACCAATGTGTTCATTCTGCCCATAGCAACCACCAATGTGTTCATTCTGCCCATAGCAACCACCAATGTATTACTTCTGCCCATAGCAACCACCAATGTGTAAATTCTGCCCATAGCAACCACCAATGTAATAATTCTGCCCATAGCACCACAATTATATTCGCCCCTGCAACCACAATGTATAATTCTGCCCATAGCAACCACCAATGTGTTCATTCTGCCCATAGCAACCACCAATGTGTTATTCTGCCCATAGCAACCACCAATGTATGAATTCTGCCCATAGCAACCACCAATGTGTTCATTCTGCCCATAGCAACCACCAATGTTTCATTCTGCCCATAGCAACCACCAATTGTATTACTTCTGCCCTCAACCCCAAGTTAATTGCCATAGCAACCACCAATGTAATAATTCTGCCCATAGCAACCACCAATGTGTTCATTCTGCCCATAGCAACCTAGTGGGGTTATTAAGACTAAGGCAGCCTTTATACTACACAGTTGATCATGAATGAGCGCTGCTAGAAATACCAGTCTCACAATAATTACCGTAAGCAGTGTAAACAGGCTCCCAGTTACCTGACGAACAAGCAAAACGCTTGTTCGTTGGGTGAAAAGATAATCGTTCTCAGTAACGCAGTCCTGTTTACACAATGGCAGCCTGTGCACACTGAAGAATCTATTACACATCATTCGGTGGACATCTGAAGCAGGGTCAGTCTGTGTGAACAGGCTCTTAAACGACTGGCAATCAGCAAACATGTTGCCGGTTGGCGGTCAATTAGCGCTGTGTATTGCGTGGTGTAAGTGCATCTTTAAAGGGTCTTGCCTGGTTTAGAAAACCTATTACTGAATACCCATACATTAAAAATCAAAGTGCATACAAGTCACAGCTGTATTATTATTATTATTATTATTATTATTTATTTATACAGCACCATTGATTCCATGGTGCTGTACATGAGAAAGGGTTACATACAAACAAGTTAAAAATACAATGAACAAACTGACAGTGACAGACCGGTACAGAGGGGAGAGAGGACCCTGCCCTTGCGGGTTTACATTCTACAGGGCAGTTGGAAGAGAGAGACAGTAGGCTGGGTCTGCTCTGGTGGTGGTGGAGCGCCCGATCCGATGGTGGTGAGGTGGCACTGTGGTCAATGCAGGCTGTAGGCTGTTCTGAAGAGATGGGTTTTCAGATTCCGCTTGAAGGTTCTAAGTGTAGGGGACAGTTGGATGTTTTAGGGTGCAGAATTCCAGAGAATGGGGGATGCTCGGGCGAAGTCTTGCAGGCGGTTAGATAAGGAACGTACAAGTGTGGAGGAGAGGAGGACATCTTGGGAGGATCGAAGATTATGAGTTGGATGATATCAGGAGATTATTTCAGAGATATATGAGGGAGACAAATTGTGGACATCTTTATAAGTCAGTGTTAAAGTACCATTACATGGTACGATATCGTCAACAATAACGCTGAAACATCATGGATTTGGAGTCGTTCAAACGACATCGCTAGGACGTCGTTGCGTGTAACACCGAGATATGGTTCCAATAAATCTTTGGATCGTTGATCTCCGATTTCAGAACATGTTCTCAAATCAGACGATCCTCGATCAGCCAACCTGCTGCATCGTTGTGTGTGACACCGTGATAACGATGTCGTTCAGGACTTCGCCCATCCACATCAGTGAACAAGTATCGTTCGCTGGGTTGTGTGAACAATAGCTGCTCGCTGCCTTGTTGGTGCGTCGTCCATGATATCTAGATGTGTGACATCTCACCAACAATCTCAAAACGATGTCCTAATGACCAACACCCCCCCCCCTTCCCCCCGAGATTGTTAGTGAGATCGTTTCAACATTGCAGCTTGTAACGGTACTAGTAAGTTTGAATTAGATACGTTGGTGAATTGGGAGCCAGTGGTGGGATTTGCAGAGGGGAGAAGTGGAGGAATTGTGAGGAGAGATGTGGATTAGTAGGGCAGCAGAGTTAAGGATGGATTGGAGAGGTGCAAGAGTGTTAGCAGGGAGGCCACAGTGGAGGCCTGTCTGTCAGCTTTGGCCGTATGTCGGTAGTAATTTTGGTGAGGGTGGAAGCCTGATTGAAGGTTGTCAAAGAGAGTTGGATGAGAGGTGGGATGAAAGTACAGTGTGGACATGTTCTTCGAGAAGTTTGGAAGCGAATGGGAGCAGGGATAGGGGCCAGTAGCTGGATGTAGAAGTGGGGTTGAGGGATGGCTTCTTTAAGATTGGTGTAACTGTTGCATGTTTGAAAGCAGAAGGAAAGGTACCGGAGGTTAGTGATAGATTGAAGAGGTGGGTTAGGGGTGAGATAAGTGTTGTGGTGAGGTTGGTGAGGGAGTGGGATGGGGTCTGATGCACAAGTGGGGAGGTGCGATCTGGAATGGAGGTGTGCAAGTTCTCCTTCAGTGATGGAGGGGTGGAGGGTTAGTGGGTGAGGGGAGCGGTCTGATTGGGTAGCAAAGACTTGTCTGATCTAGTCGATCTTGTTGGTGAAGTGTGTTACAAAGTCTTCTGCAGAGTTACGAGAAGTAGAAGGGGGCAGTGGGGGGCGGAGGAGGGAGTTAAATGTGTTGAATAACTGCCTGGGGTTGTGGGACAAACAGGATATGAGGGTAATGAAGTAATTCTGTTTAGTGGTGGTGAGTGCTGACTTGAATTTGAAGTGCTTGTTTGAATGCTGTGTAGTCTTCTTGCCAGTGAGCTTTCTTCCAGCGCCGCTCTGCAACCCTAGATGCTCACCGCATCTTTATTTGGTTGGGTTTAAACGAGCAAAAACATCTTTAAAAGCGGACACGTTTCGAGCATGCTTTGATAAAGAGCATTTCTGTGCTTGAAACGCGTCACCATTTAAAGATGTTTTTGCACTTTTAATCCTTACCAAAAAAAAGATGAAGAAATTTTAATCCAGATAGGCGTGCCTCCTGAGTTACCTGTCCTGATATCGACTTAGTGCTGCAAGCACACCAGCTGGCACACCAATTGTCACCCTCCGGTTGCAATCGCCATATATGCTTTGGCACTGGACACACATGGTGAGATCCAATAAACTGTGTTTCTCTCTAATAATGTAATCCTCATTGATAATTATTATGTAACACTGTGATCTTCATGTCACTATGTGGCCCTTATACCTACTGGGCACAACATATAAAGGAAAAAGGAGAAGCACAACTATTGTACAATAGTGCCTTTTGGTGGCTATAAAAGGGTTATTCCAAATGCTTTTGTGCTACTGTCCATTTACATTTTGGAAATAAATATTAATTATACGTTTTTTTGAGCAGCGTAATTGAAGAGTTAAATCGGCATGATCACTATGGGGTTAAGCACTCATGCCTTCACTTTCTGTAATGCGCCGTCTTCCATCTGTGACATCACAATGGTTTCTTTGGCAACATGTTCAATGCCCGCGAGGCCACACAATACAGCAACAGTTTCCTTCCGAGTACCCTCATGGGAAATGTGCTAATTTATGCAATCAGACAGGGCATGGAGAAAAAATTCTCCATAAGGGAAAAAAAAAAAGTTTCCAAACATTCAATGAATTATTACTCCAAAGTCATCATCTGTACAATATTAAAATTTTACCTTATTGATTTATCTAAACCTGCAACATTCAAGCTGCCGCTCTACATCTAATGACAACGACCCTCAGCGGCTGTGACTTTCTAATATGTGATACTTTGTGTGAAACATATTTAAAAGACACTTGAGTCCAATAGATGATCAAGTAAGGCCCCTTTCACATCAGCGTTTTTAGCTGATTGTGGCAGATCTGGCAGATTTACCGCATCTGCCGCCTAATGGTCGCACTTGCGGCAAGCCCCATGCATTGTCTATGGGGCTTGCGGCAGGGGCAGCAAATGCAGTATTGCCGCGATCCGCAAAAAACCGCTGCTGACTGCGGGTTGTTTTCGCAGCTGCAAGTGCTGGATCGCGGTAATACTGCATTTGCTGCACCTGCCGCAAGCCCCATAGACAATGCATGGAGCTTGCCGCAAGTGCGACCATTAGGCGGCAGATGGGCTAAATCTGCCAGATCTGCCGCAATCAGCGAAAAACGCTGATGTGAAAGGGGCCTTAGATAACTTTCCCATGCTGAGCTGTCGGCAAGTTTTTGGTGTTGTACTAGGGCATCTCAATGAATTAGAATATCATCAAAAATCAATATCATATTGCCATGTTTCAGAGAGTCCTGACTAATAAATCAGTATTATATTCACCCTCTGATGTCTCGTGGAATACGGCAGCGCGGTGTTTAACCCTTCATCCTCCCTACTCTATATGCACCACGTTGTGGACTGCAGCAGCCGTGATCTGCTTTTATAGTGGTTGTGGCTCTCACAACCGCACAAGGTGAAGCCTCTGATACCTATTTAGGTATGTAAAACATAGTAGTACCAGTTTCGATATAAGAGATCTATTAAATGGAGTATTCTTTATGGAAGCGGGTATAGATTAGTACCGGTTTGCATTTAGAATTGTCATTTCCCTCTAAAGCAGTGTCAACGCCAATGCTGAAATATTAATTCTCATTTATATGACTAGTTTTGATACCAAATACAAGTTCCTACATAGTCAGTTATTTCCATATACGAATACCAGCTTCCATATTGAATAACTAATTTCTTAATAGTACCAATTCCCATAGAGTCATCAATGTCTTTACAATACTACAAGTCCCTGTATACAATAATCAATTTCTATATAGGATTTGGTATTACTATATAAGTTTTCATTTTATTTTAACGCCCTTCATCCCAGTCTTATCTGGATGGATGAAAGGCCTATGAGAAGATTGCTCTTGTTCAGTCTAGATAGGTCCACCAGGGTCTTCTCCAAGCCTAGGTAGGTCCAACAGCGTCTTCTCCAAGCCTAGATAGGTCCAACAGCGTCTTCTCCAAGCCTACATAGGTCCAACAGCATCTTCTCCAAGCCTAGATAGGTCCAACAGCATCTTCTCCAAGCCTAGGTAGGTCCACCGGGGTCTTCTCCAAGCCTAGATAGGTACACCAGGGTCTTCTCCAAGCCTAGATAGGTCCAACAGCGTCTTCTCCAAGCCTAGATAGGTCCAACAGCGTCTTCTCCAAGCCTAGATAGGTCCAACAGCGTCTTCTCCAAGCCTAGATAGGTCCAACAGCATCTTCTCCAAGTCTAGATAGGTCCAACAGCATTTTCTCCAAACCTAGGTAGGTCCACCGGGGTCTTCTCCAAGCCTAGATAGGTACACCAGGGTCTTCTCCAAGCCTAGATAGGTCCAAGAGCATCTTCTCCAAGCCTAGATAGGTCCAACAGCGTCTTCTCCAAGCCTAGATAGGTCCAAGAGCATCTTCTCCAAGCCTAGATAGGTCCAACAGCGTCTTCTCCAAGCCTAGATAGGTCCAACAGCGTCTTCTCCAAGCCTAGATAGGTCCAACAGCATCTTCTCCAAGCCTAGATAGGTTCAACAGCGTCTTCTCCAAGCCTAGATAGGTCCAACAGCATTTTCTCCAAACCTAGATAGGTCCAACAGCATCTTCTCCAAGCCTAGATAGGTTCAACAGCGTCTTCTCCAAGCCTAGATAGGTCCAACAGCATTTTATCCAAACCTAGGTAGGTCCACCGGGGTCTTCTCCAAGCCTAGATAGGTACACCAGGGTCTCCTCCAAGCCTAGATAGGTCCAAGAGCATCTTCTCCAAGCCTAGATAGGTCCAACAGCGTCTTCTCCAAGCCTAGATAGATCCAACAGTGTCTTCTCCAAGCCTAGATAGGTCCACCAGGATCTTCTCTAAGCCTAGATAGGTCCACCAGGATCTTCTCTAAGCCTATATGTGTTCATTAGGGTCTTCTCCGTCGTTATCTTGATTGTATCAAGCCATCGGATTGTTAGTTTTCTTCTGTGCCTCGTTCCTTTTATTCTTCTGACCATGATGTCCTCCTCCAGTGATTGCTCTCTTTGTATGATGTGTTGAATGTAGGCTAGTGGTGTTTTTTTTTCCATACAGTAGTAACAGTATCTACGAAGAGCCACCAGTTTCTATATAGAGGTACCGGTTTCTATATAGAGCCATCTATGCAGAAATTCCTATAACATATAACCATTTCCTATCACTTACCAGCAAATACTCTAGCCGGCCGAATATCTTCATCTTTTCGGCTTCTGAGGACGTGTTCTCTGACAATCAGACGTGACTAGAAATCCATGTATCAGCAGCGGTCACTTCTTCTTGGCTACGTGTCCTGAATACTAACGAGCCATCTTTTGCCTTGGAGGTTGTTCTTGTGATGCAGCTAGGGAGCAGACAGGACTGCCATGGTGCCTGACCAGGTACTTGTGCCCGCAGATGAGTCCACGCCAGGAGGAGGGGGCATTAGCATACAGCTGTCACTTGTTGGGCAGCAGAAGAATAGGGAAGGAGGAAAGCCTTGGACAATACATGTTTATTGACCAACTCCCCAGGCCATAGAGGTAATGCTGCTAATGATTTTTTTTCATCCTTGGAACCAATTTAAAGACAGCACTCCCCGCTTACACCCTGCTCAAATCACAAAGGAGCTCCATCTATTCTCAGGCTGATAGGCTAAGGAAGCACACGCCAAGGGTGGTAATAAGAAAAGCCCATCTGTCTCCCCCCTCCTCTCTGACACCGGCCATGCTTTAACCTTTTCATCACTACTAATATTTCATCAAAGGTATAGTATCGGATTGCGGACCTCTTAGCCAACCCTCAATACTTTGTTTTCCCGAGGGAAGGGCGGACGCAGTGTAACAATGGATGGCATGCATAGTAAAGCTACCGCCGGTATCTAGCCGAGGGCAAGGGGACGACGGCAGCAGAGCATCGAAATGCATTGGATCTGGGAAGCTTTTCCAAGCAAAATGCACAAAATTCGACAAAAAATAGCAAATTTATAGGGGATAATACACTAAGAAGTGGCAAATAATCGCGCATGCACATTTGTGACTTTTTCACTGTTTTCTGCCAGTGCGTAGCTGGAGGGGCTCATAGTTTTAAGGGGAATTAAAATAATAGTCTTTATTTATAGATCTCAACAACAAACTTAGGAAGTGACCCGCACAACCCCTGCAGAGGTTTGAGCAGGGGCGTAACTACAGCAGGTGCAGGGGTTGCAATCGCACCCGGGCCCTGGAGTTTAGGGGGCCCCAAAAGTCCCTTTGGCCTATAGAAAAAGACTATTGCTATTATTGGGGGCCCCGTTGGAGCTTTCACCTCGGGGCCCATGAGCTTCAAGTTACGCCACTGCTTTTCAGTATATTCCTTATTGCAATAAGGGGAGGAGATCCTGGTGGTTCCAACACCAAGTGGCGGTGCAATCCCAAGGAAACAGTTCATCAAATGCAGCATATACAATGAAAGGATGTACTCACCGCGGGTGGACTTGAATTCTTTATTTCCAATAATGCAAAGGTGACATGCGGGCAGGCTGCGGGCGAACTGCGGGATGCAGGCTCAACCAACAAGGGCAATGCACGTTTCGCTCAATTCAGCTTCTACGGGTCCACCCGTAGTTCGCAGTTTGTCCGCAGCGTGCCCGCATGTCACCTTTGCATTATTGGAAATAAAGAATTCAAGTCCACCCGCAGTGAGTGCATCCTTTCATGCTATATGCTGCCTGTATTTATGTAGCGCCAACATATTCTGCAGCGCTTTACAACTCAGAGGTTCATTTACAACCAGTCATAAGTAACAGTTATAAATAATATATTAACTATAGCAAAAAATAATGACGACCCTGCTCGAAAGAGCTTACAATCTACAATGAGGTGGGGGGGTGTGACACAAAGTACAGGGGCTTATTTACAATGGACGGTCCAGCCATCTTGATGAAATGGGAATAGATATGAGATGCATGAGTCATCACTAGCCAATTTCTGTAATACTTTTGGGTCTAGTGGAGTTTGACAGAGTTATGTTCAGAGAAATGGTGAATAAGCTATGTCTAAATTATTTTGATTAGGAAGCATGATAGGCTGCCCTAGAAAGATGTGTTTTTAGGGAGCGCCCAAAACTATGTAAATTGTGGATAGCCCTAATTTTTGGGGTAGAGCATTCCAGAGAATTGGTGCAGCTTGGGAGTAGTCTTGGGAGACGGGAGTGGGAGGTTCAGATTAGTGCAGATATTAGTCTAAAGCGTTTCCAGAGTGAAGAGAACAGGTGGGGGGATAGATAGATATGAGGGAGGAGAGGTAGGAGGTGCTGCACTGTGAAGAGAAAGGGTGGGGTGTAGACAGAGGTAAGGGAAGAGGTAGTGAGGTGCTGCACTGTGAGAGAAATGGGTGGGGTGTAGACAGAGGTGAGGGAAGAGGTAGGAAGGTGCTGACTGTGAAGAGAACGGGTGGGGTGATAGACAGAGGTGAGGGAAGAGGTAGGAAGGTGCTGCACTGTGAAGAGAACGGGTGGGGTGATAGACAGAGGTGAGGGAAGAGGTAGGAAGGTGCTGCACTGTGAAGAGAACGGGTGGGGTGATAGACAGAGGTGAGGGTGAGAGGTAGGGAGGTGCTGCACTGTGAAAGAAACGGGTGGGAGTGATAGACAGAGGTGAGGGAAGATGTAGGGAGGTGCTGCACTGTGAAGAGAACAGGTGGGGTGATAGACAGAGGTGAGGGAAGAGGTAGGAAGGTGCTGCACTGTGAAGAGAACGGGTGGGTGATAGACAGAGGTAGGGAGAGAGGTAGGGAGGTGCTGCACTGTGAAGAGAACAGTGGAGTGATAGACAGAGATAGGGAAGAGGTAGGAGGTGTTGCACTGTGAAGAGAACGGGTGGGGTGATAGACAAGAGTGAGGTAGAGAGGTAGGGAGGTGCTGCACTGTGAAGAGAACGGGTGGGGTGATACAGAGGTGAGGGTAGAGAGGTAGGGAGGTGCTGCACTGTGAAGGAACGGGTGGAGTGATAGACAGAGGTGAGGGAAGAGGTAGGGAGGTGCTGCACTGTGAAGAGAACGGGTGGGGTGAGACAGAGGTGAGGGAAGAGGTAGGAAGGTGCTGCACTGTGAAGAGAACGGGTGGGGTGATAGACAGAGGTGAGGGAAGAGGTAGGAGGTGCTGCACTGTGAAGAAACGGGTGGGTGATAGACAGAGGTGAGGGAGAGATGTAGGGAGGTGCTGCACTGTGAAGAGAAGGGTGGGGTGATAGACAGAGGTGAGGGTAGAGAGGTAGGGAGGTGCTGCACTGTGAAGAGAGCGGGTGGGGTGATAGACAGAGGTGAGGGTAGAGAGGTAGGGAGGTGCTGCACTGTGAAGAGAAAGGGTGGGGTGATAGACAGAGGTGAGGGTAGAGAGGTAGGGAGGTGCTGCACTGTGAGAGAGAGCGGGTGGGGTGATAGACAGAGGTGAGGGTAGAGAGGTAGGGAGGTGCTGCACTGTGAAGAGAAAGGGTGGGGTGATAGACAGAGGTGAGGGTAGAGAGGTAGGGAGGTGCTGCACTGTGAAGAGAACGGGTGGGGTGATACAGAGGTGAGGGTAGAGAGGTAGGGAGGTGCTGCACTGTGAAGAGAACGGGTAGGGTGATACAGAGGTGAGGGTAGAGAGGTAGGGAGGTGCTGCACTGTGAAGAGAACGGGTGGGGTGATACAGAGGTGAGGGTAGAGAGGTAGGGAGGTGCTGCACTGTGAAGAGAACGGGTGGGGTGATAGACAGAGGTGAGGGTATAGAGGTAGGGAGGTGCTGCACTGTGAAGAGAACGGGTGGGGTGATACAGAGGTGAGGGTGGAGAGGTAGGGAGGTGCTGCACAGTGAAGAGAACGGGTGGGGTGATACAGAGGTGAGGGTGGAGAGGTAGGGAGGTGCTGCACAGTGAAGAGAACGGGTGGGGTGATACAGAGGTGAGGGTAGATAGGAGAAATCACAAATCTTCTGTGTTCAACTTATTTCCTAACATATTGATCCAGAGGAAGGCAAAAACCCCATGACCCTGCCTGTCCCATATAAAAGGGGAAAAATGATTTCTCGACTCTAAACCTAAATGACCAAACACAGCTATTTCACCCGCGTATCGCTGCAGGCGCCAGTGATCATTTTTCACCGAATTATTGAACAGGGGGAAAACAATACATATGACTTGCCTTGTGGCGCTGCTCTTGATAATGAGGTTTTCTTTTGGTTAATGACAAGTCCACAATGATCCCTGACCTTTTATTGACTAACGTCTGTTCTGAAGAATACTGGAAGTTCACAAGTCACACACACCAGGCGGCCCTGCTCAACACATGTCGCCTCTCATTCCTGTGCTACAATGTAACAAGCACTTGTGGGTAAGAGCAACAAGAAGGAAAGGGGCGACAGGGACACACAAAAAAGGAGAATGTCCTTTCATGTTTAATTAGTTAAATATAATTCTAGGAACAAAGAACCAGAAGGAAAGCCAAGCCGTATGTTATGATTGGCTCCAAAAAAGATGATAGTCGCTGGTTTTGTAGCCATTGCGCCAGTGTGTACGAACTTTTCATTCTATACCATTCCTCCTTTCTTGGTATACAGACGATCTAATGTGTCTTAGGGGCTTCTAGGCATCCTTAGCCATATCCCGATAAATAAAAAAAAAACTTCTTGCCTCAGTGATGAGCGATTATGGATGAGGGAATTTAAAAAATAGGTTACAGAGAATTAAATTCATATCTATTTCTTTAACAAAAATAACTAGAAAAAAATAGCAAACATTGCCATACTCCTTTTTCCATATACTGCTCCATATTGTCAATGGCAGGTGACTAGACTGCAATACCTGACACAGCCTGTAAAGAAAAATGGAGCTGTTTCTGGGAGGAATTAAAAACAGCATTTTTGTTTTCTCTATTCTCAGACATCCCTTTTAGTAACCATTTATTTAGTATTTACTAAATGTAAGTCTACTCTTGTTGGATACTATGTTCTTATCAGGTTGCCCTGTGACTAGTACGGTATTTGCCCAGTCAACTCAAAGTTTGTCTAAGGTGCATTCCCCCCCCCCCCTTGCCAGTGAATGTGTCATGTGAAAATTAATTATTCTTTAAATCATGTATTTATGGTAGAGAGAATCGGTCAGCAGGTTTTTGCTAGGTTATCTGAGAGCGCCATGATGTAGGCAAAGAGACCCTGAATCTTGCAATGTATCACTTGGATTAATAGGTGCAGCAGTTCCGACACAGTCAGAGATTTTAGATTTAGCCATGCTGCAAAGCGGAGAGAGCTGCCCCCGCCCACACCAGGCTCTGTATACAATGTCTATAGGCAGTGAGCTGCTAATCACAGCAGGGAGCGTGCCGAACTAACTGTCAGTAGGTTTTTGCTAGGTTATCTGACAGCGGCATGATGTAGGCAAAGAAACCCTAAATCCAACAATGTCTCACTCAGATTACTGGGTGCAGGGGTTCTGACATAAAGCATTTAGATTTAGCAATGCAGCAGAGCTGGGAGAGCTGCCCCCTCCCACACCAGGCTCTCTATAGAGATAGCACAGGTGTCAATCACAGCAAGGGGTGTGTCCGACTACCATGCACCTAACAATGTAATCCAGGTGGTAAAGCCTTTAGTTTATCTAAACAGAAGCACAGAGCCTGATAAGAGAGGCACAATTGATTATTTTTTAACCCTTACAGCATGCTGTCCTTAGCTTACATAGCAAAAACCTGCTGACGGATTCCCTTTAAGAAAACGCTCTATGGCAAAAATTCTTAATAGTCCACGGACTGGCAAAGTATGGTTGATTGTATGTGGTTCCCCGCTCTTGCAGACATCAATCATATCATAAACATTGTAAAAGTGAACAAAAAAGAGCAATTGTAGGCAAACATGTCAGTCTGGATGCAGATGCATTAACAGTAATAATAATGAGGTTACATAACCACACAAACTGGAACTGTCTCATCTTTCTCTCGATTTTCCATTCAATCAGCCAAAATGTCATTATGTTCTGTGCAAGTGAAACTAACTGCAGAATCAGAGCCAGAATTATATTAATATACAATGTTTTTCCAAGACCCATCTACACAAATAGTGAACACATGAACTTACCCGGCCCCCAGGGCAGACCCACGTGTGACCAGGACCTTACAATATAGGCATACCTATAGGTTTATTTCTGTTTGTATGATCTAGTTCAGGAGAATATAATGGAGCGATCGTAAGGGCCGGGGGTACTCTGTAGCTGGGCTGTCAGGCAGTCTTTTGGGTAGTCACGGTGGCGGTGGACCAGCTCTGTGGCCCTTATCGTATCAGTTAGGAATATTTACAGGGGATTTGTAGTTGATCGCGACGACACCTGTGGTGCCTAGTCAGGGATAACCAGCGCTGCTGTATAGGCTTCCAGGGGATAGATGGATAGGCAGCCAGTATGGCAGGGGCGGACCTACCATGGTGCAGCTGGTTCAGCTGCACCAGGGCCCCGACTGGCTAGGGGCCCCTCAGGTCTGCAGGGGGCCCCCAGTCGACCCCCGTGACCCTGCGTCAGAGGAGAGGAGGTTAACTGAGGGAAGCTCCCTGCTTCCCTTGGCTGATCCCGCCCCTCCTCTCCTCTGCCACCCCGGCTCCCAGGACTGCATATGGCGGCTCAGCAAAGGTATGTCCTCGCCGACGTCCGCTAACGAACCCCCTACCCCACCCCCCAGTCCTTGTCGACGTCCGCTAGCACCCCCCCTTCCTTGCCGACGTCCGCTAGCACCCCCCACCCTGCTCCTCACCAGCATGGCTGCTGCTGCACCAGGGCCCTCCGGGCTCAAGGTCCGCCACTGCAGTATGGAACACTCCCCACAGGCGGAGCGGGCCCCTGGGACTTGGAATAGTAGTCTATGTGGATTGTGGCAGTGGTAGTTATGGTGCTGTGTGCAGCAAGGAGGGCGCAAAAAGAAGCAGGAGGACACAGGGGATGCAGTTCTTATCAGGTTCTTTACTTGCAGCTTAGTTCAACAGCAGACTCCACCTGTTACTGTACTCTTCCAGCTTGCAGCTTGGCTAGCCCTCATGTAGTCCGGGAACACTCTGCTGAGACACCCTTTTGTAAGCCTTCCTTTCCTGCCCTTTTCTGCGCTGATCTTCTTGCCTACTCCTGTTCTGCGCCTTTGGGCTACAAATCCCTAGGCAGGTAAACACGGGCCCTGTCGAGTGACGGCTAGCAAGTCCTCCTGGCCGTACTTTAATCACTGTGTCTGGGAGTGTCCTCGGGGTTGGCTACTACTCATGCAGACCACTAGCCTCCGGTTTCCTGGGTGGAACATGCAGTCTCCCACCAGATTGGGGCCGTTCCCCCTCATACCAGTTCTTCCAACAATGACCTGCAGGGTGGTTGTGGATTCGTGGGTACCTCTGGCTGGGGTTTCTTCGGCCGACCTACCCACTGGTCCCGTTAAGCACAAGCTCTAGCCTCCCCTAGAACGCCATTCTTTTCTCATCGTCCTCCTCTTCCTGCCTCCTTCTCAGACTCTTCACTGACTAACTCCTCGTACCCCCTAGACTACTCCTTCCTCCAGCCAGCAGATGGAGAATGCCGACTAGAGGGGCCTCTTCCTCTCTGCATCTCTCCTGGTCTGGAGTTGGGAATGGTGTTGGATGTAGGGTGTGTGTGTATCAGGTTTGTGTCCCCGACTTACCTGAGAGCGATGACACCACACCTGTGGAGTAGGTGCAGTACCACTGTGGCGCCACAATAACCCTGAGATACAAGAGGCTAACACTCCAATTTTACCACCCACTCCTCTAAATTTTCTATAGCATGACGAATGGGCCTGCTCCCCCAATACCTACCAATGCATGACAATTGTATGAGCTCAGAAGTCCATGTAAAATGGTTAAACCCTTGGGTCCAAGTGCTTATACTTAGTGATTATTCACATAGTCATTAAAAGGGTTTCACAACTACAACATTACTAGCAACAATAAAGCAAATGATGTCACAAAGCGAGCTTTCGAGACTGCTTACGTCTCTTCATCAGGCATGTTGTAACAACATCTTTGGAGGAACACGGATATAATTATATTATTAGTATATATTAAGTAGTATTCCTATAATAATATTAATATATTTGTGTTTCTTCAAATATATTGTTATGCCAAGCCTGATGAAGAAATGTAAGCAGTCTCGGGACATTACTTTGTAACATCACTTACTTTATTTTTGATTGGATGTCACAATCTAGCAAATGTGTAATAAAAGTGTTGCGTTATCACATCAACCATATTATAGGTTGAACCTGTCTTGGCGATTGGTTGATTAGGAATTTTCAGCAACCACACATTTCCCATAGCGACCACTAGAGGGGAAATGTAGTATTACACAAAGGTCAATAAAATGAAATACCGCTCAGAAATTCATTATCAACGGTCCTTATTTATCTCTGGAAAATGTGTTCTTGTTTTCCATATCCACAAATCCGTTCATCTTTTTATTATTCATCTCATTTTAGAATATTAAAGCTGATTGGCTACAATGGGCAACATGGATATATATTTTTCTATAAAAAAAATTTTTAACGGAGGTTCACATTACTGTATACATGAGCTGGATACATGAGCTGTCTTACTTTTAAGATGAACTCATAAAATACTAATTTTAATATACAAATTATGCAATTTGACATGAATTTGGTCCTCTTCCCTGCTGAGATCTCTCACTGCTCAGTAAAAACTGCAGATGTCAATTAGACTCAGTGGAGAGAGAAGGAATACTCTTGGACTCATGAGCTTTCTCACCCTTTACTCGAATTCATAAAGTACTCATTTTAATATCAGAATTATGCATTTGACATTGTCCCTCCTCCTTGCTGAAATCTCTCAATGCTCAGTACAAGTGCTGTCAAGTACACTCGGTGGGCAGAAAGTGAATTCCCCCATATACCACAGGGAAAGAAGTGTTAATTTATGGTATATTCACATACAATAGAAATGTAACCCCTTATCAAGGCTCAGAGGAAAATCTAAAGTCCAAAACTCACCTGTAGGAGGGTCTGCACATCACATATTCATCAGCAATGTATGGAAAAAATAAAAAAGAGGGAAAAGAAAACCGGTTAAGAGCAATCTCTCAATGCATTCCAATATATCATCATACCAGGGGTTTCACTACTTACAAACTCAGATTAATAAACATATAATATTGCAGAACTACAAAAAGGCAACTTTATATTGTTATTGGAACTTAGAAAATAGGACCCTTTTGTCCAGACTCAACATTACCCTTGTACATGGCCCATTTCTGATATTGGTATAAGCATGATACACTTAAAGCAGATGTGTCACCAAATTTCACAATATAAGCAAAGTATACTAATAAATAAATAGATCCCTTAGACAGGGGTGTACTTCCTTTGATCATCTAAATAACAATCCTATATGACAGTTTAAAGAAATCTCCACCCACAATAGCTTCATTGACATCTCTTCAATGGCCCTCCTCTCTGCTGAGATCTCTCACTGCTAAGTGCAAGCTGCAGCTATAAATTAGACTTAATGAGCAGAGAGGGAATACAATTGGACTCCTTAGCGATCCCACTCTTTTTAGCTGCTCATTTTAATATCAGAGTTATGAAGACAATCTGACATGAATTTGCCACTCCTCCCTGCTGAGATCTCCGACTTCTCAGAACAATCTACAGCTGTCAAATAGCCTCGGTGGGTAGAAAGGGAACACTTGGATCCATGAGCTCTCTTACTTTTGGACTCATAAAATACTAATTTTAATATATAAATGATGCAATTTGACATTAATTTGTCCCTCTTCCCTGCTGAAATCTCTCACTGCTCAGTACAAGCTGCAGATGTCAATTAGACTCGGTGGAGAAAGAGGGAATACTCTTGGACTCATGAGCTTTCACACCCATTACGTGAATTCATAAAGTACTCATTTTAATATCAGAATTATGCAGTCTGCTTTCGTCCCTCCTCGCTGAAATCTCCCATTGCTCAGTACAAGCTGCAGCTGTCAATTAGACTCGGTGGGTAGAAAGTGAATTCACTTGTGATTCATCAGCTTTTCCAATCTTTAGATGGACTTATAAAATGCCCATGTTAATACAAATTATGAAGACAATCTGACATGAATTTTTAAAGCAAACACTTTAGCATGAATGAACAGAGCAACCTCTTTTAGCAAAGAATGTTCTACATTATAGGAGTCATCCGAAAACCAACATTTATCACCTATCTCCAAGATCTGTGGAGGTCCTACCCCTTGGACCCCGATGGATCCCAAGAACAGGAGTCCCGTGTTGCCCATGTGAATGGAAGCTTCATTGCTCATGTGCCTCATTCATTTTATTGGATGTAGGGAAGCAGTCACATGTATGCGTGACCACGTGCTCTCATAGGCAGTGAACAGAGCAGTGGTCATACATGTCCATAAACACAGAGGACATCGGGGGTCCCTGCGGTCAGACCCCTGCTGATCATGCATTAATCTTGTGACGGTCTACTCTCTACTAATCCCTAATGACTTTTCAAACCTTTAGAAATCGTGCCGCACTGAGTACATACGGTATATCTTTCACATCGGTTTATGATGGTAAACAACTACCATAGAGGGAACATGTGAACCCTGCCTGAAATAATGTCCCCCATCCACAGAGGACTATAATGTAATCTTGACTTACAAAGCTGTCAGGGTCTATTGTCCTCACAGATGTCAGTACACCTTCCCTGGGTATACGGGCATTAGGCTGCCTTCAGACTTGCAGATGCCTCCGCAGCGTTTTGCAGAGGCATCTGCAAGTATCTGCATGCAGACCGCGGCTCCTATGTGGATTGTACGGCGGTCTGCAGATGCTTGCAGACCGCCGTGCGCTCTCATTGCCCGCCATTAGTGATCTGTGCGCAGGCGGATGCCTGCGTACAGATCACACACTCTCGTCCGCACCAGGGACGCGAGATGTTGCGTCCCTGGTGCGGGCGAGAGTGTGTGATTTGTGCGCAGGCACCCGCCTGCGCACAGATCACTACTGGCGGGCAATGAGAGCGCACGGCGGTCTGCAAGCATCTGCAGACCGCTGTGCGCTTCATTATAAACATAGGGGCCACGGTCTGCATGCAGATACTTGCAGATGCCTCTGCAAAACGCTGCGGAGGCATCTGCAAGTCTGAAGGCAGCCTTAAATACCATTGCAGAGCATTGTATTCTGGGCTCCAGCATTCTCACAAATACACTTAAGATAAGGGGACTCTGAACAAAGAGAAAAGATGAGGCGAAATAGGAATAAGAGGGAATCCAGACAAGAACAACAATGGGCCAATAATGACCTGCACTGACTACACTGAAAGGAACCAGACTCTTCATAGACTGAAAGGACATGTTGGAGAAAAGTCATCGGTATCCTCCCATTTTGGCAGAATCAGTCAATTATCTGAGTCTCGAACAACAGATGATAGAGGGACAAGTTTACAGTCAACCCTCCATCCTTGTATGCTCCTAAAAGTGTCTGACAGTGGTTGACTCCCCTCTCCCTAATGAAAACACATATGTATAAAGTGTCAGCATACGACCAAACATTCATCCGACAGCTATGGTACATGAGGGGTATGGGCACATATCCGATCAATTGGCTCAAGGGAATAGGAACTTCCAGAGCCCCAACATTCATCCGACAGCTACGGTACATGAGGGGTATGGGCACATATCCGATCAATCAGCTCAGGGGAATAGGAACATCCAGACCCCCATACAGTACATGAGGGGTATGGGCACATATCTGATCAATCAGCTCAGGAGAATAGGAACTTCCAGACCCCCAACATTCATCCGACAGCCATGGTACATGAGGGATATGGGCACATATCCGATCAATCAACTCAGGGGAATAGGAACTTCCAGACCCCCAACATTCATCCGACAGCTATGGTACATGAGGGGTATGGGCACATATCCGATCAATTAACTCAGGGGAATAGGAACATCCAGACCCCCAACATTCATCCGACAGCTATGGTACATGAGGGGTATGGGCACATATCCGATCAATTAACTCAGGGGAATAGTAACTTCCAGACCCCCAACATTCATCTGACAGCTACGGTACATGAGGGGTATGGGCACATATCCGATCAATCCGCTCACAGGAATAGGAACATCCAGACCCCCACCAGGGAGAGAAATCACTCATCCATATTTGATATTTGTTGTCTTTTTTCCTCCTTCTAAGAGAAGCAGCTCCAGAGATAAGGGGCTGTCAATCCTCAAGCATAATTATAAAAGCCAAAAGGACAGCTAATATGGGTGATGGCTCTGAAAGTTTTATGAATTTATAAACTTTTCTAGGGCTAATAATTCAGAATATGTCTAAATCCAGGAGTTATCGATTCTTGTCAATGTCAGATTTTTTTGGGGGGGAGAATCAGGAGTTTTGTAATGGGGAGTGTAATTACACCCAGACATGATGCCAAAAGGGGTCCCTCTTCCACAAAAGACACCTGTATTATTAATGGCACATGGTAAGTGTGAGTGCCACATATGGATATTAGATATGAGCTTTGAGTTAAAACACTGAATTTCAGTGTAGTTAAAGGTATTCTCAAAGAAATATAATAAAAATAATCAAGTATTTTTAAATATGAAACATTTTACTAAGTACCTTTATTACAAAAAATGTAGCTAAAAAGTGATAATTAGTTAGTGCACCAGCAGGATGTCAGCTCCCAGCAGTTTCCCAGCCGCCCCACGTCTTAGTACAGGCAGTGAAAAGACACCTGCTGGAGACAGACAGGGTGAGGGCAGTGTCCTGCCAGCTATCATGAACACGCATTCCTCTACTTACAGACCCTGGCAGGACAAGCGGAGGACACTTTGTATAGTTTATTCCAGTAGCTCCATGTTGTTTTCCTGTCCTCCCAATAAACCGGTCAGGCTGATGAGATAAATGGTTCAATCACAGTCAGCTAAAAAGATTATCTCCTGCTTTAGTTTGCACTCTGCTCCTCGGGTACCTTTAAGAGACGAATGAACGTTAACGATAGCCGACATGACGCAGCACTCACCTGACGTCTGTCTGGCTCGAGCAGATGTTTTTACACAGTTTGTCCTAAGACATGGGACGGCTGGGAAACTGCTGGCAGCTGACATATTTAAAATCCTGACTGTTCACTAACTAAAGATTCCATTTTTGCTAAATAAAGTTATTTAATAAAATGTTTAATATTTAAATGTACTTTATTTTTCATACGTTTCTCAGAGTGCCCCTTTAAGTGCATTACCCAGAGCTATAATGACTTATTGAGTGATATTGATTGGCTCCATTCTAATGAGACCTAATTTACTTCATCAATAGATCAATAGTTGAAGGGTATAAAACAGTGTATAGTTTCTAGCTCCGAGGACTTACCCTTTGCTGTATCGTGGCATGCTTGTGTTCCATCTCCCGTTTCTCTACAGCCGAGTCAATCACTAATTGGTCCAACTAGAAAGAAAAAACAAAATTGGGGTCAATTTGAGTAATAAATAAACTCTTTGAAGGACAAAATATTGATTTCCATAAAAAATAAATATAAAAAAAATTATTTGCGCAACTGTTTTCAGTTCTCCTTCCCAACAGTTTTAACAATTTGAGGACCGTAGGTTTATTCAATTGAACTGGTTTCCGTTTTATAACTAAGGGTCAAACATGAATCTTGGTCTTCAAAGGGTTAAACACCATAAAACATGATGCTTTATGTGTCGTGGGTTTATATTTCTCTATAATCCTTAATTTAACCCCTTCATGACCAAGGGCTTATATATATAAGCCCTTGGCCATGTCCCTCTGATGCGAGCTCACGCGCTGAGCTCGCGTCATTCCCCAGACATCTCAGCTGATCTGATCAGCTGTGATGTGTAGCTAAGAGCACCGAATGGATCAGTGATCTGATTGATGCGGTTAATCCTTTGGATCACGCTGTCAATCACTGACAGCTCGATCCAAAGCACCGCGGCGGGGATCGCGCCGTTCCCCGACAGTTTTGAAGGTCCCATGATGCTATCAGAGGAACTCCAATAGTTACCTTGACAACCCGGGGTCCTGTGATGACCCCGGATGCGGCCTGTAAGCACTTGCTGTGGATGCCTGGCGAGGGTCGGCATTAACAGAAAAGTGATGATTTCTGCTATGCAGAGACCTGCTGAAGCATCTCTCTACATAGCAGAAGCGATTGGACTGTGCAGCACTGAGGCCTCATAGGGGGCCAAGTTAAATAGAGAAAAAAAACAAAAAAAAAGTTTTGAAAAATATGGGGAAAAAAAACATAAAAGTTCAAATCAACCCCCTTTTGTTCCAATAAAAATTACACATATTTGCTATTGCCGCGTTCAGAAATTCACGATCTATCAAATTATCCCGAGGCATCATACTGACAGATTTTTCCCAACATGCTGGAAAATCTAACAGGATAAGGCCCATTACATGTGAGACTCTGGATGATGACGGCAAGATATGATCCCACTGTTTTCCCAGCGGAGCACTCACCTCTGAAGCCAGCTTCTTCATGTACGGATTCAGCTCATTTAATAAACTATATCCTTGCTGGAAGAATGTGTATTGGGCATGCATGAACGACAACATCTGTGGAAAGAAAACATAAAAACATGGGTCAAGACTTACCGTAAATCCAATGTATCTTCACTATATATGGTAATTACTTAAACAATATTCCCTGTCTATGCATAGATCTTAATGGAGCTTTAAATTCAACCCTTTATACAGCCATAAAGATAAATGACAATTCCCGGCTGCATGAAGTCACCACTAGGGGGAGCCTTCCTGTATATACATTTATATCGCTAGTACTGAATGCAGTGCAGGACCGTTTGCATCATCATTTTGCCATTGATCCACTCAGTTAACGGAGAGGAAAAACTAAATTGACGGCAGTGCTAAATTCATCACATGAATAAGTCCAGCAGTGACCCAAAAGAACTGCATTGACTAGAATAGTCTGTCTGGTTTCCGTCATTTAACTGAATATCCCAATTGTCTCTTCAGAGAGGAAGTAGACTTGAAGTGTAGCACCACCTATAGGAAGTAGCAATCCTAAAAGTCAATACCACCACCTATTGGAAGTAGCAATCCTAAAAGTCAATACCACCACCTATTGGAAGTAGCAATCCTAAAAGTCAATACCACCACCTATTGGAAGTAGAAATCGTAAAAGTGAATACCGACCCTTTAACAAGCCTTGTCATACGACTTGGGATAATAACCAAACCAGAATCTCAATGTGCAGACATTGTGCTTCGGGTATTGCCCTTTATGAGTGCAAAGTATGAGATCTGATTTGGCTAGGTGAAAGGCTAAGAGGATCTAAGGGGTAACGTTTCTCCTTGTGGAGGTCTGGCATGACAGTATGAGGGAGACTTAAAACTCAGGAGTATTGCAACTCGCTTAAGTCTCCCTCATTCTTGCATGCCACTCACCACAAGGAGAAACCTTACCCCGTCTTAGCCTCTCCCATAGCCAAATCAGATCTTATACTTTGCAGTGATGAGGGGCAATACCCCGAAATACCATGCCTGCAAAATAAGATTCAGGTTTGGCTTATATCCTAATTCATATAGCAAGGCTCGTTAAAGGACTGATATTGACTTTTTAGGATTGCTACTTCCAATAGGAGGCGCTAGAGATCAAGTCCTCTCTGAAGAGACAATTTGTATATTTAATTATCTGCATGCAAGGCGCCTAAGTCTCCTCATACTGGCATGTCACTCTCCAAAAGGAGAAACCTTACCCCTTAAATGTCACTTTACTGAAAATAAATAGAATTACAATAGAATCTATATAAGCTTAAAGGGATATCCAGGTCAGAAGAAGTTATCACCAAAGACAATAACTACTAGATCGGGGAGGAAGGGGGGTGTTGGACATCTGGGACCCCCACAGATTACTAGAATAGGACACTGTAAGCCCAATTAGAAGGAAGCGTCCATGCGTATGATCGACCGCCATTCCATTGATTCACGATGGGACTGTTGGAGTATACCGAATACAGCACTCCGGCAGTCCCATAGAGAAAGAATGGCGCTGAGGCCTGTGAATACGAGCAGCCACTCCATCCTTGACCTGTTCTGACCATCGGTGGGAGTCCAAGTGGTTGTACCCTCGCTTATCTAGATGATAATGTCTCCCTACTATAATACCCTGTATTTGAGCTCCCCCTAGTGGCCAACTCTACCTTTGCAGCCATAACTAATATGTCTGAGCTAGATGGCACCCTCGAGCAACCAGTAGCAGTAAGGTGGCGGGGGAAAGAAGTGTGACCCCTATATTAGTGAGGTGGTATCCCTTCTTTCTGAACTTCTCTGCTACTTAGTGAGCTGAAATAGGTGACCTGACACAGTTCCCCGCAGCCATGGCTCTATTTCTTCTTGCCTTCCTAATTGGCACTTTGGGGGCCACTTACTGGCACAACTGTGCTATAACTAGTTGCTTTACTAGGGCATAGAACAGATGCTCCAATCCGTCTTTGTGACAGGTTTCCTTTAACGAGCCCCAGTAAAGTGATTAAAAGGTCCATTTACGCTGCCAATACACAGAATAGTCACATATGGTCCAATTACAGCTTTATAGCCAAACCGGATATCGATCCACGTTATTGTTCTGTTGCACCAGACTCTGGAAATTCCTATGTTCATTATTACTTAGATTTATGCATGATGAAGGTATTAATTGTTTTACAAATCAATAGTAGATGAATAAATCAAGAGCTGTTTCAGCTTATGAGCAGAAGAGATGAATCATGGAAAACGTCTTGAGTTATAGATGACATTTTACCTAAAGGAACTAAGAGAATAAGGCCGGCAGGCTTGTGCAAGGACACGGGAAGGTGAGCTATAAATACACACTACAGGTATAGGAAAAGAAAAGGCCGGCGGGAAACAAGGCCTGCACTCATGCAGGAAACCTGGAGGTCATAGGGAAAAATGTTCCAAAAGAATGATTGTTATATACAATTGAATAAACTATTTATATATGGACATATCTGTCTGGAAGAAAGTCATGCATCAGACAGGAGCATATGCTTAAAGGGGGTGCTCACCTTTGGGAGGGGGGGGGGTCAATTTTTATTTTTTTTACTTAAATGAGGTTAAAAAAGTTGAAAATATTTTTTGCAATTGGATGCCATAAAAAAAATCATAGCTTTTGTGTTGCCCTTGAAAAACGAGTTAACTGAGAATCTGTCAGTGAGCTCGCTAGGATGATTTGGTGCAGCATTTGTAAAGACACTTGAAGGTAAACTTGTACGTCACATGCGATTAAAGATAGGAGGGCGATAAACAAGGACATCTATAAGGAGTTACCTTTATGAGGTTTATGGAGTGACCCTATAGTGTTCGACGTGCCTGACATCCAGCTAAAAAGAACATTTAGGAAGGGTACTGTAAGCAGCCAGCAGTCCTCAGCCAATCACTAAGGCTGAAAGTATTATCAGGAAATCTGATTGGCTGAGAGCAACTGAAAAAGGCAAAACTTTCCAATAAATGCTCCTCCCAAAAGTCCTTTTCAGTTGAATGCCCAGCACAGTTTAAATATCGATTTTAAGTAGCTGTAAAGTAGGAGCTCGTTGTTTAATCCATTTAAAAACTGACTTTTGTTTCATCACAATGGAGTTTAAAATAAACATTAAAGTCCAGTTAATGCTCATTGAGCTTTCAAGTTTGTAGTCTCTCTTCCCCACATCACACATCAGGTCATATGTTCTCCAAGTTACCATCCACATCATCGTCTGCCTGAACATTTAATTAAAAAGGTGTAAAAACACTTGGCACACTAATAGCATGAGTGGATATCGTATTAAGGCAGTCTACACCCCCCAGAAAAAGCAGGGCGAAACGTGCATCAGTTGGAGGTACACATTGCCAGATACTGCGCTCATCGTGTGGTTCATTGGGTGTCTGATGAAGGCCCAGGATTAAGGGTCGTAACAAGTATTTTTACAGCTCCAATAGAACGGGTTTGAACCCTATTTGAGCATTTATTTTTTTCAAGCATGCCACATACTTTTTCCTATTTGATTTAAAAGGGGTATGGACCTGGCGATTGATTTCCTTTGACATTTGAAGAATACTTACAGCATCCAGAATTTCAAACTTCTTTTTGGCTTGTAAGACATTTATCTAAAAATAAATAAAGAAATATATATAATTTCCTCCTTATAATGTGTATTACGCACAGATGAGCACTTGTTTATCCGGCAGTCATCTCCTCCCGTTCCCTTAGGTCCCGCACACCTCAGACAGGGCGGCTCTCCTGGGGATCCAGGTGTGTTACAATCTGAGAGGTTGTGATTATAACGTCACATAATGGTAATACTAATAACAGGAGACTCACTTGTAGGACGTAGTCAAGGGCCAAGTGCCGGAAGCATTTCCTCGTAATTGTCAGGGTACCCGTAGCTTCTTCTACCTCATGTGGTTTATGGCGGGGGGCCTGAGCATTTTTCACTAGTGCAATATCCAAGTCTTCTCTTACTTTATCAAATTGTTTCTTTGATTCCTTGAATTTCCTCACATCTCTGAAAACAACATAATATTCGAGATAAGCAAATCATAAAAAGGTCTCCCATACACAAGGGTCATTCATCAGACAGCCATCTCCCCAGAACCCCAGCACTGTTTGTTAACTTAACCTGAATATGTAGTAGGTGTAAGTGGAACTGATAATGAGCACTGTCTGGTGCTACTGAAGAGTATTAAGAGGGTATTCTGAATCTCCAAGATCCTATCCCAATATGTGGTAGAAATAATAAGAATATTAGCAAATCCCTCCAATTAGAATGTAGCATAGTTCTCCTGATTAGCCATGTCTCTTACATCATGTGCAGGGTATTACAGCAGCTTAGGTATCCATGGTTACGACCACTAGCAACTAACTAAATGACATTATGAATGGTCGTCACCATGGATACCTAAAGCTGCTACAATTCCCTGCACATCACAAAGCAACCACTGACCTTGTGGAGACCAGTGGAGGGAGGATAACACTGCGGGCACCAGTTAAAGCACTCAAACACAGTGAAACCCAAGGTGCATTGCTCCCTAGAATTTGAATATGCAGATGAAGTCCATGGAGCCTCGGTTAAGAGTCTACAACATGGACACCAGCCCACTACCCTGGGCTAGGTCCTTTCCTGGTGGGATAACTGGCTGGTGTCCATGTTGTAGACTCTTAACCGAGGCTCCATGGACTTCATCTGCATATTCAAATTCTAGGGAGCAACGCACCTTGGGTTTCACTGTGTTTGAGTGCTTTAACTGGTGCCCGCAGTGTTATCCTCCACTGGTCTCCACAAGGTCAGTGGTTGCTTTGTGATGTCGGTCTATCAAGCATTGCTCCCACCCAGCCAGAATCCTGCGCCACACTGATGAGGGGCAACAACCCCGAAACAGCTGTCTGTGGTTGGATACCTAGTCCATGGTAAACCCCTGGCCATATCTTCAAGCTCGCAAGGGCTGGATAGTGACTTAAGGGCTACTAATACCCTGGGCTAGGTCCTTCCCTGGTGGGATAACTGGCTGGTGTCCATGTTGTAGACTCTTAACCGAGGCTCCATGGACTTCATCTGCATATTCAAATTCCCTGCACATGATGTAAGCGACATGGCTAATCAGGAGAACTATACTACATTTCTAATTGGAGGGATATGCTATTATTATTATTATTATGGTGCACCTACTACATAATAGGATAGGATCATGGGGATGGGAATGCCACTTTAATAGTTTCAAATGACAAAAACTCTCACAATAATGATATATAAAATACTGCATATATAATGCTATCAAACGCCTGCACATACATACGGTGCATTAAATAAAATAAAAAGACTCTTAATATATATTTAAAAAGAAAAAGAGTATTCTTATATACCGTATAAAAAAGAACAGCAGTGTAAAATATAATAAAGTCTAATCCAAGATCCCCAGATATTATTTATATATATATATAATACATTTTTTTTTTTTTGGGACTTATTAAGGCATTTTACACAAGAATTTTGGTGTTAAAAACGATGAATTCCCCCAGGCACCTTTTAAAAGCTAAACTGTACAGAATCTGTACTGTATCCCAACTGCAGAAATGACTTTTAGCCAAAAATGGTTCGGTTTCTGCCTATCCCCATCCTGGGTCTCATTGATTTCGGAGTTCAGTGGCCGATTCATTGTGACATGTATGTTGCCCCCAAAAATGATCTGTTGACCTTGAAAACCAGAAGGGCACAAGTCTTTCTGCCTCTGCCCTATGTGATCTTATAGGACTGACATCTTGTATACTCTGCTCTGTGCCAGTGTAATCTATGGACACGTCAGAGTGGAAAGGCACAAAGAAAGGAAAGAAGAAAAGTAAGTGTGGAAGCTGTCAGGAGAGTTTAGCCCCCCTCCCCCATACACAGAGCTTCTGCTTCTGACAGATTCTCACTTAATTACCCGTTACTATGGAAACTGTCTCCCTCCGCCTGCCAGCGATGGAGCTGCTCTGTGCCCTATATACATCCAGCGTGCTGGAGAACCTGTGCAGCTGCTGCAGAGACCAACTGCACCCGCACTGCAGGGGCCCCGAGCCAGTGGACCCCGGGGGGAGAGGGGCCTCCACAATGGAAGTGTGAGCTCACAAATTTACTCTAAATTGTAAAGTCACATATGTCTCTCTATACTAGAAGGGCGATAGATAGATAGATAGATAGATAGATAGATAGATAGATAGATAGATAGATAGATAGATAGATAGATAGATAGATAGATAGATAGATAGAGGCCCAGTTACACACACAGATAATTGTGCAGAGATTGTTCGCAGATCTCTGGTTGCAGTGAAATCATGGACACATTGTTACATTTGTAAACGGCCACAAAATAGAACAATGTGTCCGTGATTTCACTACAACCAGAGATCTGCGAACAATCTCTGCACAATTATCTGTGTGTGTAACCAGGCCTTTATCTATCTATCTATCTATCTATCTATCTATCTATCTATCTATCTATCTATTCAGCATGCCAAAATGTATGATTGATGAGATATCACTCAAATTCTGGAAATAGGGATCCCAAAGTCCCATGTGTGAACACCACCCCATGACGTGAGTGAGAGGGTTGGTCTTGCATGTGCAACTTGGCTCCATTCACAGTGGGGACACAGAGCTTTTGTAATCAGTGGGTGTTCTTGCAGTCGGACCCCTAGTTATCACACATGTATTACCAATCTTGTGGTATAGAAAGTCTCAGGCTAAGGGTGGAAACACACTTATGCGAGATGCATGAGAATATCTTGGATGCATTTGGCATGACTCACACATAATGGCCCCTGCCTCTCTTCTCTTAACGGGAGTCTTTACACACATAGGGATTTATTTCATGTGTTTTTTTATGTTAATGTTGATGATTATGGCTTACAGCCAATGAAAACCCAAAGGTCATTATCTCAGAAAATTAATGTAGGGAGGACAAAGGGCAGTGGCATAACTTGAAGCTCATGGGCCCCGATGCAAAAGCTCCAACGGGACCCCCCCAACTATTGCAAGTCTTTAATAGCATAAAAGGACTTTTGGGGCCCCTTAGGACTCCAGGGCCCGGGTGCGATAGCAACCCCTGCACCTATTGTAGCTATGCCTCTGATGAAGGGTCTGAGAGATAAGATATGACCTAAATATGTATAGGCTTCAACTTGTGTGGTTGTGAGAGTCACAACCACTATAAAAGCACATCACGGCTGCTGCAGTCCCCACCGTGGTGCATATAGAGTAGGGAGGATGAAGGGTTAAACACCGCGCTGCCGTCTTCAACAAGACATCAAAGGGGTGAATATAATATTGATTTATTAGTCAATGCATGTCCTCAGACAAATCAATATCGTATTGCAATATTTCAGGGCCTTTCAGGGAGCCCTGAAATGCGTTGATTAATAAATCAATATTAGATTCATCCTTTGATGACTCGTGAAATACGGCAGCGCGGTTTTTAACCCTTCATCCTCCCTTCTTAAACTTCTCTGAGCTAATGACTTTTGGGTTTTCATTGGCTGTAAGCCATAATCATCAACATTAACATAAATAATCACATGAAATAGATCCCTTTGTATGTAATGACTCTATATAATATATGTGTGTCACTTTATGTATTGAATTACTGAATTAAATTAACTTTTTGATGATATTCTAATTCATTGAAATACATCTGTATCACAACATAGTGTGTTTCAACCCAAAATGGGTCTTTCTGGACTATTTTTTAATTCTTCTCAGAACAGTTAGTTGTCAGAATAACTGGGTTTTGGACTGAAAGACACAGAAACTCCTACCCCGCTGAATTATAGAACAAGCAATTAACATGAGAACATTTAGGCCTATTGAAGTTTGTGCTCACATATTACAAATTAAATTCATGGACTCACTCTTTCACAAACGTGTGAAGCTGCTGCCGCACGGACCGCTGCGCCTGATCGAAAAGGATCTGAAAGAGAACAACGCAGAGTCAGACGTGGTGATTGGTATTAATCAATCCTACAGGTGACCACATACAGGAAGAGAGCGGTCACATTGTATGTAGAATGTCAGAACAAGAAGAGAAAAGTATCTGGTCTGAAAGAGCAAAAGAGACAACATGCAAATACCAATGTGAATATCAAGATGGAAATGATAAGAAACATCATTAAAGCCGGCGTCACACATGTCAATGTCGTCAGCGATCTGATCGCTGGCGACATTGACGGCTGATCGCTGGTGAGCTGTCACACAGGCAGACTCACCAGTGATCATTGGACCAGCGACATCGTGGAAATGATTTAAATATAGTTTCCACGATGTCTGCAGGCTGGAATCCAGGGTAAATTGCAGGTATCTAGGCAGTGTGTGCTGCCTAGATACCCGATGTATACCTTGGTTACCAGCTTTCTCCGCTCACCGGCTGGTATCCAAGGTACACAGCGGGTAACTTGGGTCCCTAGTTACCCGCTGTGTACCTTGGATACCAGCCGGTGAGCAGAGAAGGCTGGTAACCAAAGTATACATCGGGTATCTAGGCAGCGCACGCTGCCTAGTTACCCGCAGTTTACCCTGGATACCAGCTCCCAGCGCTTCCTGAGAGGCGCTGGGAGCTGGCTTATCGCGTCTCCCGGTGTCACACACAGCGATGCTGCGTGTACACCGGGCGACCATCGCCAGGTTTTCGGTCCAGTCCGAAAACCTGGAGACCATCAACCAGCGATTTATCACCCTGTCACGCGCGTCAATATCGCTGCAACGTCACGTGCAGCAGCGATATTGACGCGTGTGACGGCCCCTTAAGGCTGAGTTCACATGTCCAGTAATCCTCCATTAGATCCGATCCAGCACAATCCATTGTGTAGACGCGCCTTTGTCTGTTTTGAAAACAAAAAGATTTTTTCAGGATCCATTTTTTTTAACATTGGAGTCTATGGAGAATGGATCCGTTTACCTGATCGCTATTTATCTTCTAATTGAAACTGATCCAGTAAGAAAACAATGGATCCTTTACAAATGAAAAGAAAACCACAGACGAAATAGCGATTAGTTACCGGATCCGTTCTCCATAGACTCCAATGATAAAAGAACAAATATTTCAAAAATCCATGTTTATGAAAATGAACAAAAAAGTTGAATGGATTGTGCTGGTTCCGTCTAAACAGATGATTATCGCATATGTGAACTCAGTCTAACTTTGAAGTTCATAAGATAAATTAATTTGATTGCCAACACGGAGACAACTTCTCTCACATAAAAGGCAATGTAGGGATCAGGGCGAATCTGTCTCATCAACCACAAATGAAAAGTGCAGATGAATTCAGTATTACATGACAACCATTTAAATCCACTTTAGAAAACCACCCTTGTCTCTTTCTCAGAGAGGGAAGGGGATCTCGGTCTTTCCTCCGAGGTTTTTTTCTATTCCATGCACTTAAAGGGATCCTGTCACCAGGTTTTTGCAACCTAATCTGAGAATAGCATAACATAGGACCCGAGATCCTGATTCCAGCGATGTGTCACTTACTGGGCTGCTCAGTGTAGTTCTAATAAGATCACTATTTAATCATCTGGAGATTATCATTAGTCTGGTAGTCCGGCATATTCATAGACTGCTAAATCTACAGCAGAAAAAACACTAACTTTATGAAAATGACAGCAAGCAGCTCAGTAAGTGACATATCGCTGGAATCAGGGTCTCTATCTCTACATTATGCTGCTCTCAGATGGGATGGCAAAAACGTGGTGACAGGTTCCCTTTAATATAGGTCCATATATAAAACAATGGGCACTGAGTAAAGGGGTAAGGTGACATGCCAGAATGAGGAGACTTAAGCACCTGCAATGCTCCTCTGGGAAATTAAATGTGCAAACTGCCTCTTCAGAGAGAAAGAGGACTTGAACTCTAGTGCCACCTATTAGAAGTAGCAATCCTAAGAGTCAATATCGACCCTATATCGAGTCTTGTCATATAACTTAGGCGGCCATCACATGCATCAATTTAATGCACGATATCGCCTAAGTGATCTGCTTTTTGATCGCTTAAGCGATATCGTTTGTGCGTCACTGCGTGCAATCAAGCGATTTTACAATGTAAAATCGCTGATTGTTAGATCGCAGATTTGTGAGCTGGAGCTCATATCTAGCGATGAACGCATGTTCAATCTGCCTCATCGTGGTGTGTGACACCACGATGAACGATCTCCAGCGGCAGAGCCTATGCTGGGAGATGGTATCTATGGTAAACGTCGGGTTACTAAGCGCCGCGTGGCGCCTAGTAACCCGATGTGTACCATAGTTACCAGCGATCTCGCTGCTCCACATCGCTGGTGAGTCTGCCTGTGTGACATCTCACCAGCGATGTGAGCGATATTGAAGCAATCGCGCAGTTATGGTGTTGTTCTACGTTTGATGCACCCAGTGTCTTTAATCAGATGACTGATGGCAGTGCTGGGTGTTTGACCCCCAATGATCTCATAATGATCATATATTGAAAAACTAGGTCCAACAGGGGCATAACTACAACAGGTGCAGGGGTTGCAACCGCATCCGGGACCTGGAGCCAGTGGCGTAACCAGAGTCTGGCGGGCCCCGATGCGAAATTTAGACACGCCCCCCCCCCCGCATGTTGATGAAATGTATGGGCCTCATGTAACGTTCTAAATCCTTTAGAGCAGAGGTCCCCAATGTCAGTCCTCGAGGGCCGAACCAGTGCAGGTTTTCAGGATCTCCTTAGTATTGCACAGCAGGCAATGATTCCAATCCCTGTGCAATAGTAAGGAAATCCTGAAAACCTGCACTGGTTCGGCCCTCGAGGACTGACATTGGGGACCTCTGCTTTAGAGACTCACAAATTGACCCCTCTCCCCCTTCATAATGTATTAATGTCCCTCATCCTGCTCTATATGGTCCTCCTCCTGGAATATGGCCCTTATTGTGGTATATATGTCCCCCATCCTGGTTTATATGGTCCGCCTCCTCCCGTCACCATAGTCATTCAATTATTATTATGCATCCCCATATTCCTCCATATATTACAATGTATCCCCATAGTCCTCTATGTATAATAATGCATCCCATATTCCTCCATTCATAAGGTAGCCACCATGGTCATTCATTTATTAAAATGCATCCCCATTATCCTCCATATAATATACTGCAGCCTCACATCCCTCCATATATCATAATGCAGCCTTATAGCCCTCCATATAGCATAATACAGCCTCATAGCCTCTCCATATAGTATAATACAGCCTAATAGCCTCTCCATATAGCATAATACAGCGTCATGGCTCTCCATATAGTGCAGTCTCAAAACCTTCCATATAGTGCAGCCTCAATACTCTCCATATAGCATAATACAGCCTCAAAACTCTCCATACAGTGCAGCCTTATATATGCAGCCTCATATCTCTCCAATATAGTTCAGTATTATATATGCAGCCTTATATCTCTCCATATAGGGCAGTATTATACTGTATATGCAGCTTTATATCTTCCCATATAGTGCAGCCTTATGTGCAGCCTCATATCTCTCCATATAGTGCAGTATTATATATGCAGCCTTATATGTGAACCCCCCTCCCCCCATAATTCTCTGGCCATAGTGCACTCACTTACATAAAAAAAAAAAAATCTGTACTTACCTCTCCTAGTTCCGTCGCTGCTCCTGCGGTCTCCTCATGCAAAAACTGAGGGTCAAGAATCAGGAGAAGGAGGAAGAGGTGCCGGCCTGTGTTCAACTGAACACTGCATAAAGCAGGAAGTGGGAGGAGGCGGCACCAGCCTGTGTATGTGGTCCACAGTGGAACACAGGCCGGGAAGCCGGTAGGTCAGAGGAATTGAGGGACAGAAGCAGCAGTAGGGGGTAGGAGACTTCCCTCCCCTCCTTTCCCTGACACATGGGCCATATAGCTGCGGCACTGTCACATGGATGTGTGTCCTCGGGGACGCACATCCATGTGAAGCAGGAGCTGCAATCGGCGGCCACATGGGGCGGCTGGCGGCACGGGCCCCTTGTAGGTTTGGGCCCCGTCGCGGCCGTGACCCCTGCGACCGCAATCATTACGCCAATGCCTGTAGCCTAGGGGGCCCCAAAAGTCCCAAAAGACTATTGCTGTTAAAGATTTGCAATAATAGGGGGTCCCATTGGAGTTTTCGCATTTTTGCATCGGAGCCAATGAGGCTCAAGTTACACCACTGGTCATCAATATTAACATTTCGGAAAACCTCTTTAATTACTGCCAAAATAGTTGCACCCTGCTGTCTATAAATCATAAAACACTGACAAATAGAATTTTAAAGAACTTGTTGCAAACAGTGTATTTAGAGGAGCTACTTACTCACTTCAGACAGGTCGCCTCACCCTGTTTTACAAGGTGCAATCACAGACTGAAGTCACTTTCAGAAGATATAAGGTGTGTAGTGTGCAGGACAATGCAATGTTAACTCTATCCAGCAGGGGGCAGTAGGCTTTCACAGATTCACACAGAAGGAGCTGTCACTCACATGTGCTGCACTTTGTAGTGACATGTGGTGTGTAAACAATGGCAAATTAGTCACAAGTGACAGTATAACACACGTGCAGGTTTACTACAGAGATCCTGAGGACGCTCATTCATCCTCTTTGTATGGAATATGGGGTTCAATGTTTACAAATACAACCAGGCAGGGTGGAAGTCACAAAGAAGAGTGTGAAATTGCAGGGTTTGACAAGAGAAAATGCTGTTTTTGTTTGTGTTGCCTTGTGTTACCCTTGGACCGCCATTGATTATTGCAGATACTGAATTGGGAAAGATTTAGAGCAGGGGTGGGGAACTCCAGGCCTCGAGGGCCATCCACAGTATATGTTTTCAGGATTTCCTTAGCATTGCACAGGTGATAATATAATCCCTGCCCAGGTGATGATTCCAACCTTTGTGCAATGCTAAGGAAATCCTGAAAACACGACCTGTTGGCGGCCCTCGAGGCCTGGAGTTCCCCACCCCTGGCCTAGACAGGGCCCGACCTGGAGCGTCATACTAGGGAGATAGGAGGAAGGTCCCAGGGAATAATATAATGTGGTCACACAGTGTTATGATATGTGTAAGGAGAAGAGACCCATACTGGAACGCCCACATTTGGGAAGCTGTCCCACTGTCCTGGGAGGCTGTGGGTATGCCCTGGTTTCAGGACGCAGATACAGATGAGCACAATGGTGGAGCTGGGAGCCATCAGCTCTCTGCGCCATCATCAAGCCTTAGAGGCTCAGCCCAGGAGGAGCAGTGAAAACAATTGAAGGTGCCTGCTGAGCCAGGACACACAAGGTACGGAGTGGGGAAAGTCTACTCCATTCATTGTGAAATAGGGCAAGAGAAGTATGTCTTTTTCCATTCAGGGTAGTGTGACACTGTAAAGTCACTTAACTTTGTGAGGACCATAGTGGGGGTATAGTAATGTATTAAAGGGCAATGTGAGAGCATCAGATGGTGTACGTGGCACTGTGGGGGCATCATAGTATGTGAGGCACTGTGGTGGCACCATGCTGTGTGTGGGGCACTGTGGGGGCACCATGCTGTGTGGGGCACTGTGGGGGCACCATGCTGTGTGTGGGGCACTGTGGGGGCACCATGCTGTGTGTGGGGCACTGTGGGGGCACCATGTTGTGTGTGGGGCACTGTGGGGGCACCATGCTGTGTGTGGGGCACTGTGGGGGCACCATGCTGTGTGGGGGGCACTGTGGGGGCACCATGCTGTGTGTGGGGCACTGTGGGGGCACCATGCTGTGTGTGAGGCACTGTGTGGGCACCATGCTGTGTATGGGGCACGGTGGGGGCACCATGCTGTGTGTGGGGCACTGTGGGGGCACCATGCTGTGTGTGGGGCACTGTGGGGGCACCATGCTGTGTGTGGGGCACTGTGGGGGCACCATGCTGTGTGTGGGGCACTGTGGGGGCACCATGCTGTGTGTGGGGCACTGTGGGGGCACCATGCTGTGTGTGGGGCACTGTGGGGGCACCATGCTGTGTGGGGCACTGTGGGGGCACCATGCTGTGTGGGGGCACCATGCTATGTGGGACACTACGCTGTGTGTGGAACACTGCGGCATCACTGTATGAGGGGTATCCGTGGCACTGTGGGGGCATCATAGTATGTGAGGCACTGTGGGGGTAACATTCTGTCCGTGGAGCACCGTGGGGGCACCCTGCTGTGTGTGTAGGGCATCAGCTGGATTCAAGTGACCTCCCGCTATCATCAAGCAGGGAAATACCTCTTAAAAGGAACATAACCACAATTCAGGATTTTGGCTGTTTGGCTAGACACTGTGACCTTCTACGAGTGGCCCCAACAGCCTCATCCGCGTCTCCTGATACACCCGAGACAGTATCATGAAGTATCCGCCAAATGTACAAAATAATCAGCCAAATGGCAGATTCCTCCTCTCTATCAGTCCAACATGTTGCTGGACTCTCACTTTGGACTCTCCTGGTTTTTCTAACTTCAAAGACAAAGACAGACGTATAGAGACGAGATGGTACGCCAGCGCCGTCAGATGCTTTGAATTTCGAGTGATTGACTCATTACTGATTCAAGTTCAGGGACAGAGTCCACCCATGGATACACGCTAGCTAAAGAGCAGCTGTACCGAGTAATGTGAGGAGAAAAAAAGGGGGGGGGGGGGGACAAAGGCGCAATAGTGCCCCTATCACTAGACACTAGAACCGGAAGGTGAGACAAAAGCCACTCACCTATGTCAGTTGTGATCCCACAACTGGTTAGTAAGCCTGGTAGGACAAATTCCTGGATGGCTGCTGCTGGACTTCCACCGGTTTCCGCTTACGGAAACGACATCAAATGCTTGAGGGAAGGAGGTGTATCACAGTCCGCGCTGCCAAGATTTCCGCGTGTAAAACATGCAAGGGAGCCGGTGTCAAAACAAACCTTTTCCTTTATTCATCCAACGCGTTTCAACGCCCTCCTGGCGTCTTCATCAGGGATACCTGATGAAGACGCCAGGAGGGCGTTGAAACGCGTTGGATGAATAAAGGAAAAGGTTTGTTTTGACACCGGCTCCCTTGCATGTTTTACACGCGGAAATCTTGGCAGCGCGGACTGTGATACACCTCCTTCCCTCAAGCGAGTAATGTGAGGAGGCCGCCTTGTGCAGCTCCTATGTTATGTAACAACAGTAGGTGAGCGATGGATGATGAGGACAGTAGTTTTGCACCAAAAGAAGCATTACAAGACATTAGGCGGCTAAACTGATGGGAGTCATGGAGCAGGAATGCTGAGTGCTCATGATTCCTACTGCTGCAGGCGGAAAATAGGGGATCAATTATAGAAAATGCTGACAAATCACTACGTAACCGCATACAGCCATGTAAACGTGACCGTAATGTGATGTGTCACCGGGCCGGACCTGTCAGGATGATGCAGGCTACTCTACTCAGATCTGGGAGGGGAGGGTGAACATGACTGTGCGGGGCAAATATAGGATTATATGGGGCAATCTGGACCATATATACACTAATCAGTTCTAACATTAACACCAAAGACATTTATCTACAAATAGGACTGGCTCGAAACGCGTCATAACCGGATTTAAAGCAGCTATAATGTAATTTTTCTTTGCATTTTTCTGGATCCCTAGACCTTTCCATTATTATCTTGTGACAATAGCACCCAACAAAGGTGTGTGGGGCAGGGCACCTGCAGAAGGTCACACTTTCCATGCTGATGATTCACCCTTATGGGAATTCCTTACCCGGACGTTGCTCAGGTGGGTGCTGTCTCGGTGGCTGATGCCCGGGCCCGTAGCCCTGGTAGTCAACAGGAAATGTTGAGGAAAAATAAATAAATGTCTCGTGACGCCACCTGCAGAATCTGGCGAGTTCACCAGCGCCGCTGTCAGACCGCCAGGGATGATGGTATTGCAGCTTGGATGGTGGAGCCGGGTCCCCGGGGCAGGAAGCAATAGCACTTGTTGTTGTAGTGCTGGATGTGGGCGAGTCGTTTGACAGGGTAGGGGGTACTCTGATACCGGGACAGGGGTTTACTTCGGTGGGGGATCACGGCTGGTCGGTTCCCGGTTCCGTGCCCTGGACCCTCAGCGGCGGGGTGGGGTGATGATGATGATGGGGGATTTGTAATGTGATGCCACCTGTGGTACCTGGTAACAGGGTTACCAGCACTGCGGCTGGCCGATGAGGTGATGGCAATGCAGCTTTGGTAGTACAGCTCCCCACAGGTGGAGCTTTACCTCAGGGCGGCGGAGCGGATGAGGGGAGTAGTAGTCTTCGCCTCTGATGATGCTGTAGCCCTCTGGGTGACGAATGAAAGGAGGACAGACACCACTTCAGCTCAAGCAGCTCTTTACTTGCACCAGATGGAAATAGGTACACGGTACATTCTGGGTTAGCGGGTATTGTAACCGCAGATCGTGAGGTTTTCCTCAGAGTCTGACAGTGATGCCCTCAATATGGCGCTCGTGGTCTTGTTGCACTCTCTCTCTCTCTTACCCCTCTTGAGCCAAGTCTCTAGTCCACGGGGTCCGTTACCTAAAAGTCTTTCACTTTTTGGCGTCGTGAACCCAGCTGCGGGACTGATGTTGGGCTGCTTTAGGGGTGCTTTGGCTCCCTGTATGTGTTGAGCCCTCAGCTTGCCGGTCTGTAGTTAGGGATGAACCTTGCGTCTAGCTACCTCAGCTCCGACATGCCGGTGTCAACCCAGCTCCCCAGATGGCTCCAACCAGTCCTGGGTAAACCCTCTTCAAGAGTCTGGGTCACCGCTCTCCAAAGAGGCGTCCTCCTGATGCAGCTGCAGGGTCCCGGGAGTCTGCCTTCCTTGCTCTCCTTACACCAACTGTCTGACTCTGCTGTCACTCCCCGTCTCCCGCTCTCTAGGCTCCACCACCTGGGACCTACTGAATATCAGTCCCCTGTATTAAAGTGGCTTGTGTATGGGCGTTGGGGTGCAGACTCTGATGATTCCCCCACGTCCATGGTCACGGAGGCACCACACCTTTAATTAGGGTGCAATACCTCCTTGTGGCGCTTTGCCATAGGGGCGCCACATGGGCAGCGCAGCAGTTTATGTAGAAAGGAGACACCGAGGCCTTTAGACTCTGTACGGGTACTTTACTTGTAACTGCTTCAGTTCACAGTTTACACAGTCTTTGAGCGGGTAGCTGGCTGGGTAGTCACTGAGGGGAATAAAGTCTCTGAGGCTCCCGTAGTGTACCTTCTGCTGTCTTTATATCGTCCCGCTACCTTTACTTGTGCCTGCTCACTATCCTTGAGCTGCCCTGTACAGCCCGCTTGTCTACCAGGCCCGTTGGGTGATATGAGGTACCCTTCTTCTCTTCTAAGGGGCTCAACCCTGTTTGGTGTCCCTGGTGGGGCTGCACGTTCTGGACAGGGGGGTCGGGGCTGATAGTTCAGCCCTTGACCGGCCGGTGTGGACGGCTCAGGGGTGAACTTGCTTGTACCGCGGCTCTGAGCCGGCACTCCGTGGTGGACCAGGATTCCCCTAGACCAGTCCGGTGGTCTGGCACTGGGATTCCTCCTTCTTTCCTTGGTCACTGTTCCTTCTAGGCGCCCTCCCTGGGAGACCCCTCAAGAGCTCCTTCCTTGCTTCGCTCCTCAGACCAAACTAAAGCTGTCTGTTGGTTCCCGCTCCTTCTACCCCAACGCTCCTCCCACCGGGACCAGTTACCCTGGACATGGGTGGCCAATTGGTCCCCTATGTTAGGTGTAGGGATGCTGGGATCAGGTTGACTTCATCCTCCCCAATGACAGGAATACCACACACTCTTTTGTGGGTGCAGTACACGCACTGACCAGTGGGGCGCCACACTGACCCTTATCCAAAACTGAAGATCCCAAAAATAAAGCATCAGAACTGGTCAATGTGAAATGATGGTTTTGGTCTGAAAATCATGACTGATTTTTCAGTCTTTGGACAGCTGGGTGCATTGCTTGTCAGGAAAAGAGGCGGCACCATGAGAAGAAGTCAAGGGACATGTTAATAACTGTATTTATGTGTATCTTATTTTAATCACTTATATGTAACACCATTACTTCTGCAGCGCTTTTCAGATGTCATCACTGCCCCTATTGGTGCTCACAATCTACATTCCCTATCAGTCTTTACAGTGTGGAAGGAAATCAGAGAATCCGGAGGAAACCCATGAAAACACAGGGAGAACATACAAACTGCTTGCAGATGTTTCCTTAGTGGGATTTGAACCCAAGACCCCAGCGCTACAAGACTGCAGTGCTAACCACTGAGCCACCATTCAGTACTAACCACTGAGCCACCATACAGTGCTAACCACTGAGCCACCATACAGTGCTAACCACTGAGCCACTGTACAGTGCTAACCACTGAGCCACCATACAGTGCTAACCACTGAGCCACCATACAGTGCTAACCACTGAGCCACCATATACAGTGCTAACCACTGAGCCACCGTACAGTGCTAACCACTGAGCCACCATACAGTGCTAACCACTGAGCCACCGTACAGTGCTAACCACTGAGCCACCATACAGTGCTAACCACTGAGCCACCATACGGTGCTAACCACTGAGCCACCATACGGTGCTAACCACTGAGCCACCATACGGTGCTAACCACTGATCCACCACACAGTGCTAACCACTGATCCACCATACACTGCTAACCACTGAGCCACCATACAGTGCTAACCACTGAGCCACCATACAGTGCTAACCACTGAGCCACCATACAGTACTAACCACTGAGCCACCGTACAGTACTAACCACTGAGCCACCGTACAGTGCTAACCACTGAGCCACCGTACAGTGCTAACCACTGATCCACCGTACAGTGCTAACCACTGAGCCACCATACAGTGCTAACCACTGAGCCACCATACAGTGCCAACCACTGAGCCACCGTACAGTGCTAACCACTGAGCCACCGTACAGTGCTAACCACTGAGCCACCGTACAGTGCTAACCACTGAGCCACCGTACAGTGCTAACCACTGAGCCACCATACAGTGCTAACCACTGAGCCACCATATACAGTGCTAACCACTGAGCCACCATACAGTGCTAACCACTGAGCCACCATACAGTGCTAACCACTGAGCCACCTTACGGTGCTAACCACTGAGCCACCTTACGGTGCTAACCACTGAGCCATTGTACAGTGCTAACCACTGAGCCACCGTACAGTGCTAACCACTGAGCCACCATACAGTGCTAACCACTGAGCCACCATACAGTGCTAACCACTGAGCCACCATATACAGTGCTAACCACTGAGCCACCATACAGTGCTAACCACTGAGCCACCATACAGTGCTAACCACTGAGCCACCATACAGTGCTAACCACTGAGCCACCATACAGTGCTAACCACTGAGCAAACGTACAGTGCTAACCACTGAGCCACCGTACAGTGCTAACCACTGAGCCACCGTACAGTGCTAACCACTGAGCCACCATACAGTGCTAACCACTGAGCCACCGTACAGTGCTTACCACTGAGCCACCGTACAGTGCTAACCACTGAGCCACCGTACAGTGCTAACCACTGAGCCACCGTACTGTGCTAACCACTGAGCCACCGTACAGTGCTAACCACTGAGCCACCACACAGTGCTAACCACACTGCGCCACCATACAGTGCTAACCACTGATCCACCATACAGTGCCAACCACTGAGCCACCATATACAGTGCTAATCACTGAGCCACCATATACAGTGCTAACCACTGAGCCACCACACAGTGCTAACCACTGAGCCACCATACAGTGCTAATTCCCCAGATGTCAATACAATCAAGCATCTCTGGGATGTGCTGGAAAACAAGTTTGATCCATGGGCACCGCACCTCACTACTTGTAAGACTTAAAGGGAATGTGTGTTATAAGAAAATTAGGACTCTCTAGAAACTATTTTTTCATTTTTGGATTTATTTTATTTTTTTAATTAGAAATCTTACAATTTTAACATCAACCATTGGGGCTTTTTAGACTCATACCTCCTGTTTCAGGAAACAACACATGTACATTATCCACAATGTACACACCTTTTCTTTTGTGTTGAAGCATCTACTGAGGTGGTGAAAAGGTAATAGTGAAGGGAGGAGCCGGAAATCTCTGATCACCTATTGTGATGGATATATTCTGTGTTATCAAGGGTGGATCAAGTGTGTGGATGGAATTGTGTAAACCAAACAAACAAAAAATTAACAGCAAAGGGATTTTATAATAGAAATAAAAATGAAGCCAATCCGCTTAAGACGATACTTTAAAAATAAAACCTCTGTGGGGGCATAACCATATCTAGACTCTGATGATAAAAAAACTGCTGAAAACGCTTCCTAAAAGGACAAGGAAGTATGAGTCTAAAGTAGCCCTGGTGGTCAGTGTGAAAACTGCAAGATTACTCATTTTGATACGGAAAGAAAGCACATTTTCTGGAGTTGTGGAGTCGATATCTCTTTTGGTAGAGTTGGCATCTCTTTTGCTGGAGTCAGAGTCATGGAGTCGGTATCTCTTTTGGTAGAGTCAGAATCGTGGAGTCGGTATCTCTTTTGGTAGAGTCAGAATCGTGGAGTCGGTATCTCTTTTTGTGGAGTCAGAGTCGTGGAGTCGGTATCTCTTTGTGGAGTCAGAGTCGTGGAGACGGTATCTCTTTTGGTGGAGTCGGAGAGTCGGTATCTCTTTTGGTGGAGTCGGAGTCGTGGAGTCGGTATCTCTTTTGGTGGAGTCGGAGTCGTGGAGTCGGTATCTCTTTTGGTGGAGTCGGAGTCATGGAGTTGGTATCTCTTTTGGTGGAGTCGGAGTCATGGAGTCGGTATCTCTTTTGGTGGAGTCGGAGTCGTGGAGTTGGTATCTCTTTTGGTGGAGTCGGAGTCATGGAGTCGGTATCTTTTGGTGGAGTTGGAGTCATGGAGTTGGTATCTCTTTTGGTGGAGTCGGAGTCGTGGAATCGGTATCTCTTTCGGTGGAGTCAGATTCAGGGAAATTGAGGAGTTGGAGTCGGAGCTTTGGCTTCCTGACTCCACATCCCTGGTGGATCTTCTAATCTCTTGGTGCAGAGGTTTAGCAGAGTCCTATCTACAAGTGTCAGTGTATTTTGGCAGAAAGAGGAGGCCGACAGAAGAAAGGTTGGTGTTTTCCTTATTCTTGCAATTCTGACCAGTGTCACTCTCTGAGGTTATAACTGGAACGCTTCAACATATCCCAGTGATTCCAAGACTGATTTCTTTATGACATATTGGACTTCACGTTAGTAGTAAATTTAGGATGATATTTTCTGCATTTCTTTCACCAACTAGAGTGTTTACATGCAGTGACAGTTCAAAGCCATGACGGGTATAGCCATCATTAGTCATTAAGGGGTTAAAGTTCTGGCAAACGTCTACTATTCTAGCATCTAAAAGTCCAGAACAATCACAATGATCCAAACTTAGCGGTGCAAGACCAATATTCTACATCCATCCGATGGTGAACGGCAAAATATCTGTACGCGAACCCAATTGTTGTGAATACTACAGATACATTACACATGTCCTGTACAGACCCAGTGGGGTAATAATAGGCTACTGACATAATATGGAAAACCTCAGGCAAACCGAGCCGCGCTGGATGCTACAAATCAGCGCAATGTACAATACACCGACGTGTGAAGATTTGACCTCATTTCTACTGTCAGTGAATCTGTAGATGTCTGTCAACATGGATATGACGGTATTGTAAGTGAGCGGCTGACTCCACCGCCCTCAGCCTCCTCCTCCCCTGCTCCAGCACTTTTGCATTAATCATGTCTTCAGAGACAGGATGAGGGAAGACCCCATTCCCATCAATAGCTCGGAGGAGGAGGAAGATGCTTATCCCATATCTCAATGTTTCCTGTGTGGCAGCTCTTCTGCAGGCATGCCCCCACTGCTCCCTGCCAGCATGCCCCCCCACCGCTCCCTGCCAGCATGCCCCCCACCACTTCCTGCCAGCATGCCCCCCCACCGCTCCCTGCCAGCATGCCCCCCACCGCTTCCTGCCAGCATGCCCCCCCACTGCTCCCTGCCAGCATGCCCCCCCACTGCTCCCTGCCAGCATGCCCCCACCGCTCCCTGCCAGCATGCCCCCCACCACTCCCTGCCAGCATGCCCCCACCGCTCCCTGCCAGCATGCCCCCCACCGCTCCCTGCCAGCATGCCCCCCACTGCTCCCTGCCAGCATGCCCCCCCAACGCTCCCTGCCAGCATGCCCCCCACCACTGCTCCTTGCCAGCATGCCCCCCACCGCTCCCTGCCAGCATGCCCCCACCGCTCCCTGCCAGCATGCCCCCACCCACTGCTCCTTGCCAGCATGCCCCCACCCACTGCTCCTTGCCAGCATGCCCCCCACCGCTCCCTGCCAGCATGCCCCCCACCCACTGCTCCTTGCCAGCATGCCCCCCACCGCTCCCTGCCAGCATGCCCCCCACCGCTCCCTGCCAGCATGCCCCCCACCGCTCCCTGCCAGCATGCCCCCCACCGCTCCCTGCCTGCTGCTGTCTCCTGTTAAACCCTTTACATTAAGTCATCAGGAAATTAGATGGGATTTGCCGTCTGACCTTCCGCTGCCTCCCACCTCTAAACCTCGGGATCTGCTGCTTTTGACGCAGTGAGATGAGGATTGGAGCCCTTTACAAATCACTGGGAGCTGGAGAATTGGCCGTCAACTCTTACTATTCTGAGGATGGAGAGATTATATTCAGCTACCGGCTAAATCCGGGTCCCCCTCCCTATTTATGCTGCTGCAATAGGAAGCTCGGCTCTATTCTGTACGTCACATCTGTAAATTACATATACGAGACATGGACATGGTCTCCTATTTGTGATGACATTGTTGTCATCATGAAGCGCTCTATGGAGTATAGGCGAAAATGACAGGGAGTGCAACCTAAAGGCCCATACACCTTAGCCAACCGGAGGCTGCACGCCAGTGCCGTAACTTGATGTTCATGGGCCTGATGCAAGAGCTCCAATGGGGCCCCCAATTATAGCAAATCTTTAATAGCATTGGTCTTTTTCTATGGGCCAAAGGGACTTTTAAGGCCCCCTAGGCTCCAGGGCACGGGTGCAATTTAAACCCCTGCACCTGTTGCCTCTGCTGAAGATATTCCAGCCCACAGTTATTTCTCCCTATACACGTGTATGAGACAATGATCCCGTAGGAGAAAGGTGAATAAAGCTGTGCCGTCGGGAATAACCACCATAGGGTGGGTAAATGAAGAAAGTGACTTTATTCCACGCGTTTCAGAATACAAGCCTTGCTTCTTCAGGAAAATCACATATCATATACACATGTGTGCTCTGTTCAGCCGAGCGTTCATGTGTTGTCTGGTATCGGCTTATCTGCCTGGAGAACAAGGGGATTGGGCGCTTGAATTCAAGATCAGGATCTTTCCCAACTTCAACCGATGGTAACTGATTAAAATCGGCACATTCTGATGATTGTAATATACTATGCTATGAAAACCACTTTCCTTAGCTATCTAATCCGGATCAGTGACCCGAAGCCCCTTAGAATGTGCTCATCATTATGGGGTGTTACTTCGCAATACTCTCTTCAACGTGCTGAAGATTGGTGGGGTCCATATCCTAAAGGCCCAAGTTACATGCAACGATATCATTAACGATATCATGGCAACGTCACCGGTTTTGTGACATTGCAGCGACCTCATAGCGAAGTCGCTGCGTGTGACATGTATAACGAACAGTGATAATCTCGCTGACCGTTGGTCAATGTGCAGGACTATTTTATGATCGTTGGTCTTCTGCTAGGCGTCCAGCATCGGCGCGTGTGACAGCGGGAGACCAACGATCAATGACCTCCCAGCGCCGCACAGCACACAATGGGAGGCTGGTAACCAGGGTAAACATCGGGTAACTAAGCACAGCGCTGCGCTTAGTTACCCGATGTTTACCCTGGTTACCAGCGTTCTCGCTGGTCACTGGTGAGTCTGCCTGTGTGACAGCTCACCAGCGATCAGATAACGATGATCGTTGGTCGGGTCGCTGGGACATCCTTATGTGTAATGGGGCCTTAAGACTAACACTTCTTATTCAGAAGTCTGTGCAGAATCGCACGGCTCTTGCATGAACTTTGCATTGTATCCCTCCGTAGAAACCTTTTGGATCCATACGCCATTATGTGCAGAGTCGTGAAGAACCGGGGTGCTTATGAATGCTAAGCAGCGCTCTTCTGTACAGTCTTTTGAGTGATCGGTCGGCGTCACAACCACTGGTCTACAGCACGATGAAGGGGGTATCACACACACATACATACGGTATTTACATACATACATTCTAAAAAGCACATTGTTCTTTGTAAACATCAGATGTGCTGCCGAGAACAATGACAACCTATGCACTCTGAATATTACCGATCGATCTGTGTGCACGGAAGTGCAGTCTGCTGCTGTTGAATGCCTGGCGATAGGCTTCTATGTAGCCAACCGGTGGTCATTTCACATCCACCATCAGGAATGTAAACGTAGCCTAAGGGCTTGTTCAGACAGGTGCACACTTGGTCAGTGAGTTCAACAGACAGATTGCTGACCCAATAAAACCTTAGGTACCAGTGCACACAGGTGAATGTTCACACAGACCAAAGGAGCGCGTGAAAAAAATCACTGTATGTACTGGTCTGGCCCATTTTACTTACCAATCGCCATCATCCCCAGTCTTCTGCCGCCATTCCAGTTCTCTTCTGGATCAGATTAGCGGGATCACACAGGGGTTTATGTATGGACCAAAGGCCACTTTCACAATGAAAGTCTATGGAGCTTGGTTCTGCGGCACTTACTTTGCACTGCCCTCCACCAAGATGAGGATTGGAGAGGGGCTTGAAACCAAGGATGATGGTGATTGGTAAGTATTTTAATGCACCTATAATGAACTACATACATTTATTAAGAAAAATAAATAAATAGGCGATGCAAGTTTTGGTGGGAGTGAAATATAAAAATAGTTTCACCTGACGAACAAGTGTTTTGCTCATTGATCCGCAGACTGAATATCAAGAAACTAGTTTTTAGGAATGCTAATTACCAATAATCGGCCAGAATAAATCTCCCCTAAGGCGTTCTGGGTTTGGATTAGTACGGTTAATGAGTAATGTCATCGGCGGTAACTTCTCGGCAATGTGTTTTCCCCTTACTATTCATTATAGAAGTGGAAGAATGTTTTTAAACTAGGTCATGTTTAAAGTATAATGTCCCTTTAATTATGAAGAAAAGTGGCAAATAATAGGCTTACAGTGTTACATGACTAATTAATGAGGACAGAAAAGGCTCAGCGATGTAACGTACCCACTGTAAACATGGTGACAGGGACTTTGAAGTACAAATTGTGATCAAATGAGAGCCTTAAGGGCTCGTCCGGAATAGAAGAAGAAAAATCTCTCGTAACGTTCCAAAGCGCAACGCAAGAAGAACAATAGGGAAATTGTGTGAGCGGGAAAGAAAGAGTATGAAAGAAAACCTCATGACGTGTACGCACTCGCTCACAGCAACGGGCCTAAGCATGGGGACAGAAGACATGATGCTATAGACTCAGAGTACACTGTTGATTGCATCCACTTCATATTGGATAAATACTTCTATTTATATCAATTATGGGGTACAGCCATGGGGACCAGATTTGCCCCTAGCTAAGCCAAATTATACGTAGGTCACTTGGTACCAGGGAGCACATTACAGCCGGACCTAATTTTGTGGCAACGTTTTATCGATGACATGTTTTTCATGAGAGGCTGTCCTAAGGAACTTTTTCCAAGAAATGAATATTTTTTATACTTTACTCTGATATATAGTAAAAACTCAATTTTCTGGATTTCTTGGTTGGTATCTGAGTGGAAGATGGATGTAGAAGCAGCAACGCAAACAAAAAACCATAAGGGAAATTCCTAATTAAGAGGAAGCCACGATTCCTTAAATCAAGAAATGCAACTCCAAAAAGATTAATCTACGTCATGCGTCTCCCGGTATCACGATATATGTGGGATAGAGCGGCTCTCTTCCCTGGCGAGAGACGTTTTGCTGTACACTATGCACTACAGGTAATAGCTTTGTGCACACTGTATACTTATTACCCACAACCAGACATGGCTCACATAGGATATGCCTACATTCATGCCCCAAGCTGAACCCACCATTATCGACTGGTTCAGCAGACACTAATGTGTATGGAGGCGCTGGTCATCTCACAGTCATGATTAGAATTCCAAGTGAATGTCCGATTTTCAACTGCAGATTGTTTGGTTCTCCTGGAGATAAGTCGCCAGTAGAGATGTCTGGTAGAGGTTTTCTCATAGAGAATATCGAAACACTCCTACGTATAGGAGAGACAGCAGAGATGACTGTCAGCAAATCTGCCTAGCCACCTAATGTGTATGCTGGCCTTAAAGAGCTCTGCTAATCCTGCCATTCTTTTGCACTGTCGCTTTATTGCAAAGATATTCCCATTTGTTGCATTTGGAGCGCAGTATGTGAAATCTCTGCTTGCAGTCTCATGTTTTTCCCAAAGGGAGAGAGAAGAAAGCCACTGGTAGTGGCATACCTCCCCTGAAAACAAAAAGGATAGGCTGTTGAATTTCCACATACCTGATCCCTTCAGTCTGGTGAAAGACATAAAATCCAGTCAGTCAGTCCAGCTAAAATCATCAGGTATGGCCAACTTTCACCTAACGTGAATAGTGCCTTACAATGCTAAAAATATTGCTATAACATCGGCCTAATACAAAATATATAAGCATCTATGTGATGCAAAAAGAAATCTGGTCATGCTTGGGATTCAATCCGGTGACCCTGCGCTGTGTGAACGGCTTCCTATTCTGCTGAGCCGCACCAGGTTCATTCTCTGTCAGAATACTGATTATCTTTTATCTTTGCTTTATACTTTCTGAACAGAGGTGTTTCTATTTATCATGTAGTCTGTCCTATCACTTTGTGGGTGTGGCTATTTATACTTTCCCCTTTCTGGTCTTCACTGCTGGCTATATTTCATTGTGGATTCTACTTAGAGTTCCAGTCACACTGACTAGGACTTATGCAAGTCAGAAATAGACCAGCTAAGATTATTTTCTTTGCCATCTTGTTAGTTTATCAAGGTCATAGGAGGCTTTCCTCTCTCATGGTGGTACTTTACTTTCTCCACTCTGCATTTGTGTTTTCTCCTCTAGGCTCTCTGCTTTCTTTGTGTGCCTTCCTGATTCAGAGTTTTTGGCACTTCCCTTACCCCCGCTTCTTAATGAGGTATGAGGAACATTCGAAGGCCAATTAGGAAGCAAGGTCTGAGTTCCCATCTCCTAGTTCTCTGGTTAGGGTTATTCCAGCCAGTGCAGGGACCACTTGGGACTGCACAGGTGGGAACCTTACTCTTGTACAGGAACCGATTGGGTTATGTGTGTTTATTAAAGATAGGTTTAGGTTCTGTAGTTATATACTAAGAATGCATAACAGACTTAAAGTGTTAAAACAACGAACCCTTATGGTAAAAAAGGTGACAATTAGACCTTAAGTGTATCCAGTGTTCACTGACGACGCCTGTTAAAAATGGTCCAAACCTATAAAATACAAGCCGGAAACCCTAAGGACCAGTGGCGTAGCTAGCCTGCTCTGGGCCCGGGTGCAGATTTCTGCGGACCGGGGGGGGAAGGGGGTGCTACAAATTATTTCTGCGGACCGGGGGAGGGGGTGCAAGCTGCTAGCTAAGGATTCTGCGGACCGGGGGGGCGTTTGCAGACTCACCGCGGCCGCCGTGCGTCTGCTGTAAAGAGGAGGAGAGGAGGGGCCAGCACGGGGCCCCCCCAGGGGGTGCGGGGGCCCGGGGCGATTGCCCCCCGCTAGCTACGCTACTGCTATGGACCTTTGTTTTGTACCTGAGGGGGGCAGACAACATCACCAAATATTGCAAATGTTTAAAAGAGGGAGTAACAAAACCAAAGAGAGGGATATTACATTGTAGCAGCTACGTGTACTGTATAAAGCCAGACGTTACAACCCGCTCATTACACTGCATGTTCCCACCCCGGTCAGCTGTCCCCCACAGTCCCAACCCTAACATTAAAATATGAGCAACTGGAGTCTCTTTAGACTTATTCGTCAGCGAGTTCGGTCCCATAAAATGTCAATTGTCTGATTTAGGGTGAAAAATTGGAAAGCGGTGACATGATCCTCTCTCATTTCCTGGTCTGTGAGCAGTGTAACATCTGGCGCCGCCGTCACTAAGATTATGCAACACCCAGCCGGGTGAGCAGATGTGCTTCACAATCCCTGGAATAATCTAAGTCTCAAAAGGCAAATGAGATGAGTGCTTTAAATAAGCGCAGCACACCATTTTGCTTGCCCGTTTAACCCCGGCTGCTGACGACAAGAGCTGCTAAATACTGAAAGAGGATATCTGTGTTCTTCAGTTGTAGGTGAACTACAACCCTCAGGAGACGCAGTGCAATCCCACAGTCTCCTGGCAGGTAGTACAAAAATGATGAAACTGCGGTGTAACTAAAACAGAGAAGTCAGAGGTTTTCCAACACCTGCATTGTGTTCTTATTTGGTAGGAAAACAGTTCCCAATAGGGAGGAGAACAGAAAACCTTCCTTCTACCTTTACAGAGAAAAACATTACAATATGAGGTCAATGAGAGAACGCTTGGGACCTAAAATAATCCTCTAATCCAGCACCGTCAGCTAAATTATGAGACATTCAGGATTATTAGACATGATGAATGATGGGGTCGAAGCCGTCTTGTGAGACCTTGACCCATTCATTGTATGGTTATGTCTGGTACCGCAACTCAAAAAATGAGCCAGAACTGCAGGACCAGGCACAGTCCAACGGTATGGGCGGAACGGTACCTGGGTGAAAACGTAGAGGGTCACCATCCTCCAAAAACTCCATTCAGTTGATAGGGAGGACCAAAAAATCTCCCATCACAAACGTGTACAAAATACACAATACAGTCATATAGATTAAGTGCCCCTAGTACAAGAAATACAACATGTCTTACCATATGGTAGTTGACCATTTCCTGTAAACTATCTCCAAATTTGTCCAGACACTCCTGACAAAAAGAAGAGAAAACAAAGTTCAACTTTTAAATGAGTTATACATATACATCCTATTCCAGACATACAGAAATGTGATCATTGATGAGGCCACTGATACACAGTGGTTACCTAATGTCAAGACAGACTTAGAGTACCGTTACACTTCGCAACATTGCATGCAATTTCTCTGGTACCCTAAAGGCCCCGTCACACGGGGCGACATCACCGCCAATTACATAGGCGACGTAGGGGCGTGGCCTATCGGCGGCGACATCGCCCCAACGTCATCTCATGTAAAGGGGCGATGTCGGCGCCACCGGGAGTTCGCCTGGTTTCAGAGCACTGGTCTGAAACCAGGCGACCGATCTGGGGCGATGTGTACACATTGCCCATGTAACCGGCCGCCGGCGACCTGTCAGGCGATGGGAGCCCATTGTCCTGCATCGCCGCTGGGGCTTTCAGTCACCCCGGCGGCAATGCCGCCTGACAGCTCGCCGGCACGGCGCTGGAGATGTCGTCCCATATAAATGGGGGGACGGCGACGCTGGCAGGGTGCCAAAAACATGCGCGCACCCGCCAGTCGTCGCTGATATCTACAGCCCCGTCGCCAGGTATGACGGGGCCTTTAGAGTCTGGCTGTAGCATGAAGGAGTATAGGAAAATGATCATTTTTTATTTTTACTTCTGATCCAGTCTGAAGAAACAAGGCTCCTGAAACCTGTGTCTCAATGACAGAGGAGTGGTATCGTAAGCACACATACCAGCCAGTGCTGGAGAAGGGCTGTGACAGAAGAACAAACAAAATACTCGAGATCTGTGTCTCCACTGACAGAGGAGCGGTATCGTAAGCACACATACCAGTGAGTGCTGGAGAAGGGCTGCGACAGGAGTAGAAACAAAGTACCCGAAATCTGTGTCTCCACTGACAGAGGAGCTGTATCGTAAGCATTCATACCAGTGATTGCTGGAGAAGGGCTGTGACAGGAGAACAAACAAAGCTCCTGAGACCTGTGTCTACACTGACAGAGGAGCTGTATCGTAAGCACACATACCAGTGAGTGCTGGAGGAGGGCTGTGACAGGAGTGGAAGCAAAGCTCCTGAGACCTGTGTCTCCACTGACTGATGAGCTGTATCGTAAGCACACATACCAGTTAGTACAAGAGAAGGGCTGTGACAGGAGAACAAACAAAGTTCCTGAGACCTGTGTCTCCACTGACAGATGAGCTGTATCGTAAGCACACATACCAGTGAGTGCTGGAGAAGGGCTGTGACAGGAGAAGAAACAAAGCTTCTCCTCAGACAGCTTCTCCAGGAGGACTCATACTGGAGAAATAATCTGTTGTATTCAGTCAGTGAGAACATTTATTTCTTTCATAACAGCCCTTCTCCACCAGAACATGTGCTTACCATCCATCCTTCTTAGTTGAGACACAGGTCTCGGGAGCTGTGCCTCCTCAAACTGCAACCTGCCTTAACACTTGACTAGGACAGGCTTTCTTATCAATTACATGACGCCGGTGGTGGGGTGGATGGGGGGGGGGCAATTTTATTACATTCTTGGAAAAAATCTTTTCATTTTTCAATAAATAATATAAGATAGTATTTTTTGCGCTGGTTTATGAATTTTGTGCAATATTCCCTCCCAGCAGATGACAACCTACCGAGATCATCTCATCTTTCTTGCACTGTTGGGACAAGTCTCGGATGCCGCTTACAAAGTGCTTATTGGTTGTAAGGTAGGCTTTACCGGCTTCTAGCATCCCACTGCATAGTTTCACCAACTACAAAAAAAAGAAGAGATTGTGAGGCCAAAGCAAAACAATATATAAAAACACAGGGACTACTAGTACACCTTCTCCAACTACACCAAGTGAGCTCTTCTTTAGACCATTTACGAAATCATGTGGCTTTTATGTCAGCAGGCTTTTGCTACCTCATCTGAAAGCAGCAATATGTAGGTAAAGAGACACTGAATCCAATGATGTAACACATAGATTACTGGGTGCAACGCTTCTGACACAATCAGATTTTTTAGATTTAGACCACATCAGGCTCTGTGTACAATGTCTATAGATGGAGAGCTGCTAGTCACAGCAGTGGGCATGTTGGCTCATAAGCTGCTGTGTGCAAGCTATGATAAGCTACTGGTGCTAAAATGAACATTACAGGTAAACAACAACACACTTTGTAAAAAGAGAAGCTTCGTTGAATTCTGTGTGTTAACCCTTTCAGCATGCTGTGGAGAAAACCTGCTGACAGATTCCCTTTAGATATCAGCACCAGCTCCACTTCCGGCTTGTGCTTGAAACTGGAAGGTGTTTCCCATGCCGACACATGATATTATCAAAGCTATGAGTAAAGGGGGCAGGCTGACTTGGCTCTTTTCAATAGCCAAGCAAGCACCCTTCTCTGTCTTTGCATAGCTGGCTTAGTTATTTGAACAAGCCAGATGGCCAGCGCCATTTTAGGCTCTGTGTACCATTCATAGCCTAATCCATGGTCATATATAAATCTGTACTAAGAGATTCTATGAAAACGGTTGTGCACTTAGATCTCAATTGTAATTAAAGTTTATGTATATCTAGAATAGACAAGAGGATAAAATGTTTTTCATCTACATGAACACAGTGGAATGTGGTTTGGAGGAAAGAAGCTTTGATGACAGTCCTAGCTCCTAGCGTGCCTCAGTACAAATAATGAATATAGCTTTCCTGGATTCATTGCGCACAAGACACGGCTCTATTTTTCTTTGGTGATGTTTGTGTGTGAAACAGTAAAATGTGGGTGTTTTGTGTGCAGACATGGGAACAGTTTCCTTGTCATCTGGCGTCCAGAAGGGTAGTAGGTCAGCCCAGATCCATGATACGTGGATACATGCTCTCTCAGCACAATGTCTCACTTGCTCTACAGCTCTTTTGGAAAACATTTTAAGGAATGTTTCCAGCTCAATGCTTGCAGATGTTGGGTCCGGCTGCCTCTCAATGTTAATGCTGCGCTGGCGACAGCGCTGGAGGTCAGTCACTTGTGTGCGGAGAGGTGCAAGGCAAAGGCTAAAAGAAGAGTCTGAAAACGTGTGACGATGGTGACCCCGGAGTGCTCCATATCCCTCACCTTGTCGAGTTTGGCTTCAATTTCTACCACATCTGTTTCCACCTCATCTATCGCTGCCCTGTAGGGAAAAGAAGAAAATATGAAGAGACTGGTTAATGCTTGCTCGGAGAAGGCACGCATCTTACGACAACCCTCATGCTACGACCTAGTGAATTATTGAGGAAGCCTAAAACACACTAGAACTGGAGTTATACCAGTATCTGGCTGCACCTAAGTCATCTACATTAGTAAATCTGATTTTGAGCACGGTCACCGGAATTTTGGAGGTTTTTCATGTTTTACTACAAAAACACTGGAACAGCTCGACGTTCTTTATGGCCGACTGCTTTAACAATGTTAACATCAGGTTGACCTACAAATATGATGTTCACCAAATAGATTTTCTGGATATTTGTATTAAGTGGATGTGAGCCGCACCATACAAACGGATGCGTTCCAGAAATCCACCTCGGTAAACTCTTTACTTCATGCAACGTCGGCCCATAATATTTCCACCATTCCATAACGTGTCCAACCACTCCATAACGTGTCCACGACTCCATAACGTGTCCACCACTCCATAACGTGTCCACCACTCCATAACGTTGTCCACCACTCCATAAGTGTCCACCACTCATAACGTGTCCACCACTCCATAACGTGTCCAACCACTCCATAACGTGTCCAACCACTCCATAACGTGTCCAACCACTCCATAACGTGCCCAACCACTCCATAACGTGTCCAACCACTCCATAACGTGTCCAACCACTCCATAACGTGTCCAAACCACTCCCTCCATAACGTGTCCAACCACTCCATAACGTGTCCAACCACTCCATAACGTGTCCAACCACTCCATAACGTGTCCAACCACTCCATAACGTGTCCAACCACTCCATAACGTGTCCACCACTTTCCCTAACGTGTCCACCACTCCATAACGTGTCCACCACTCCATAACGTGTCCACCACTCCATAACGTGTCCACCATCCATAACGTGTCCACCACTCCATAACGTGTCCACCATTCCATAACGTGTCCACCACTCCATAACGTGTCCACCACTCCAAACGTGTCCACCATCCATAACGTGTCCACCATCCATAACGTGTCCACCACTCCATAACGTGTCCACCACTCCATAACGTGTCCACCACTCCATAACGTGTCCACCACTCCATAACGTGTCCACCACTCATAAGTGTCCACCACTCCATAACGTGTCCACCACTCCATAACGTGTCCACCACTCCATAACGTGTCCACCACTCCATAACGTGTCCACCACTCTATAACGTGTCCACCATCCATAACGTGTCCACCACTCCATAACGTGTCCACCACTCATAATGTCCACCATTCCATAACGTGTCCACCACTCCATAACGTGTCCACCATTTCACACCATTCCAACTGGTCAATTCCTACGGATGGAACGAATTTGCTCATCCGAGGAAATGTTCGAGAGACAAGCTAGAGATATAAGAGAAAGATTCAGAGAAAGGGGTTACAGCAACAGGTCTATTAAAAAGGCCATATGATGGGCTAAACATACTCGTCATGCTGACATGCTCTATGGTAAGAGACCATAACCCAATGGCACAACCCACCAGATTATATCACCATACATCCAGGAGTGGGAATGCAAGGAATATGTCGGTATGACTTGTCAAGAACGGCGGATAAGGCTGAGGGACATTGCTGCGGCCCCCATGGTGGTGGACAGGTCTACCCTCAAGACGTTGCCGCATCAATTTCTAATGTGTCACAACAGTGATCCATCCTCTTTACTTGTAAGAGGAATAGATGTGATACACGGTGGCATCAACATACGCAAGATCTTGGCCCAACATGAGACGAGGTGAACAGTGTCTCTTGTGACATGTTAATAAACATGTAAGCTTTGCCCCCTTTCTTTATCCCCCCGCCGTCTGTTACCCGGGTACCATGTCATGCAGAAGAAAAAAAGCTGGGTGACTGGCGATACTACTGACTATAAGTCCCACAGCCGAGCAATAAGCTATAGTGGGACAATTACATGATCAAACAGTTGTCATTTGTACGGAGGTTCTAGAAAGGGCCGTGCGCTCAGCAATCTGTATCTGGAGGACACCGAGCATTTGGCGTATGCCGGCAGCGCTTCATCCCGCTGACTCCAACAAAGGACAGAGTCACCGCTCTTTGTTATGATCACAAAGACACGTTTTACAACCACAAATAACTCAACAAGGCTTATATCGAAAACAGCGACCAATACCAAAATAACCCCACTAGCTGCATCCCCGGGTGATCGTCTCCCCACAGTGACAGGCGCAGAAGGTCATCAATGTCTTTTCTTACACTGTACTGGGTTGGGATAGAAGGGCAGCGGTGAGGAATGGCGACTTTAAAGAGCCAAATGTGAAGACTTGTTAGGGGTACACTGAAGAAAAGGCATCAGCAATATTAAAGGGATATTGGGTAGAGAGACCATTACAAGCAGTCTATTCCTCCCCTCCAAACATATATGGTGTCATGTGTTGACTGCACCACGGTCCACTTATATTGCTCTGCTGCAGTCAAAACAGAGTTTATTTCTTTTGGCTCAATCAGGATTAATGTTGAAGTTGCAATTGCTGAATGTGTGGTGTAGGCTCTGCAGGTGGAGGTTTATCAGGTGATCACGCCCTGGCCTTTAAATAGCCTTCCCTTTCCTCATACAGACGCCGCTGATAGAGTTAAACTCTTCTGGTCTTTGTGCTGTGAAGACGCACGTGCTGCCGTGCTGAAGTCTCTTCAGTAGTTTCCTGATCCATGGTGGAGGTAAGGGCTCTCATCATAGGGCATTTCAGAAACTTAGGGGAAGGGTGGAGACTCGGACCTCCTCACCTAAAGAAGTACCTCCGAAAGCAGGATGAGCCAGGGACCCCCAGTATAAGGGTCAGATTAGCTCTCCCTGAATCCCTCATCCACCTCACCATCGGGTTTCCAATTCCCTGACCCAATAAGCGTGACCTATTGGTTGCGGCTCTTAGAAGATACCAAAGTGCCTATAAATTGACATTTCAAATCTGATGCTGCAATCCTGATAAATTAGAGTTTTAGTTTACATGCAAATGATGAGTTAAGTGCTCTGGGTGTGACCGAGGCTTATCCAGCCTTTGCCTTCCAAGGTTTATTCCCTGCCCAGCACCAGCCTCTTTAGCTTGATTGATCGAAGACTGTGTGGCAAGGAATCCAACATTGAGCCTTCAATCAAGCTACAGAGGATGATGGGAAACAACATGGAGGCAGAAGTCTTGGGAAGGCAGCAACAGATAGATATAAAAGGTGTCAATAGATTCACATTTCAAGGACCTGCATGTTCATATGTGTGGTTTACAGGGGATTACATTACTGACAGATTCCCTTTCGGTCACTTGTCATAAATGTCATTTTTAACTCCCAACCCTGGTTTTCTTTCTTAGATTCCAGCCCCCTAACATTCCCTCCTCTTTGTATGTAAATCTAGTCTTGTTGTCCAAGTGGGTGTGGTCTTCAATGCTACAAGAAGACACACCCTAATGGATAACAAAACTAGATTTACATGAAAGGAAGTGGGGGATATCTCCGGAATGGAGAGGAACAGGAACCAAAGAAAAACAAGGCCCGATTCAGGAGAACAGCACTTTTTTTTTAATACATACTTTAGGAGGACACGTCCTCTTTTAATACAACCCAATACCAGTTGATAAGAAGAATCCTAAAACTTGACTTTGGGAGCGGATTAAACCTCCATGTGCCAATTAATGCATCTCCAGACGCAATAGTCTCGGCCGATGCAAAATAGTATAAGAGTGCTTAGATGTTTAGACAAAGGGATCTTTCCAATGAAAAATCCCCTTTAATACTTTTTTATGCCCTACATTGCTCTTTTTACAGTGTTACAGTGAATATTCTGTTTCTTTCAGCTAAACAGCGCCACCCTTATCCACAGGCTGCATCTGGTATTGCAGTTCATCTCTAGTCAACGGAGAAAACTGCAAACAAACAGCCCCTTTAAATTATAAGCTCCAACAATGCACAAGTGATGCCAGCGCATACATTCTCTGCATACAACCATGGCATACTCTGGCATTGTATAACTTACTTAATGATGCCAACGGGGAACTGCACACATTAAACGGTATAGTGATATTGATCAGACAAACGTCCAGACAGTGTCCTGGAGACAATGAGCTTCCACATCAATATCGAAGGGCACGAGAGGTCTCACGACACCCAGCTGCCACCCAAAACTGAGAAAAACAATACGGTGACATGGTGCCAGGGATTAGAGCCGCTGACAGAAGGATGGAACCTTCCTGTTTCCTCCACAAACATTTGCAGCTATTCTGGCCGCGGTATCTGCCCATCCCATTCCGGGCACAAGACCGCGTATCCCCGTCCACCCTCGCTCTTGTGCACGGCTTCCTTGTCCTCAATCATTTTTTAGTTAACCCTATTGATCGGTCTAAGTGCATCTTTTGCAGCTGAGGATATTTTCATTCAAAAATGACGTGTACAGCCGGCTTCGCTTAGTTCCTAATGCAAGCCACCATCTTCGTACGCAACCAAAAAATTCAAAAAACACTATTATTTTTTTTTTAGGTAATTGACAGCATTCAGATGGATCCACTAATGTTACATCACCCTGGAGGCAAAGAGCTGCCGGCTCATCTGCAGTCAGGATATTTCCTATTGATCTGCGCAGCTTTGCCGGAACACTTATCCTGTATAGTGATGGAACATTGCAGCAAAAGTGACCACTTAGGGGCCCCCAATAGAAAAGATGGCTACTCACATACTGCACCACTACGTACCTCTCCAACTCAGGTCCCCAGCCTGAATATCAATGGTTCTCCATAGCCCCAGTATCTATAGAAGCCATAATTCCTTAATTCTGCGGCACAGGTCGTCTTGGGTCTACAGAGTTATGTCAATAATTCTTAATTAATCTGTCGGGCTATTAACATATTGCTCAGACTAATGCCAGACACCTAAGACATCACTAGTGTGCACCGTATGGCACATATATATATCTGTACATTCAGATGGATGAGGATCTGGTGCACAGTCTATATATTGCTTTTCTGACGTATTCCTGAGCAGCACGTTGGTTATTTTTTTCTAGAAATCAATGTGGCCTAATAGCTGCACCTACATATTGCATTCATGCATAAATACAGCACAAAACCTGTCTCCATCGCCTGTTGGGGCATCTATTATGCCAAACTGATTTATCCCCTCCTAAAAAAAATGACCAAGGCTCGAACACGCTGTACAGGAGTTCATGTCGGAAAGGAATTACACCTCAAAAATGTCTAAAAATGTGGAAAAAGGGTATGGATTTCTTACAAGGTCACATGGACATCATAGAGGGGTTCTTGCTCCAGAGCAGAGACACCAGGGACTGGTCATACACATCGGACTATCAGCAGCAGTACCAACCCTCCATCTAAATGTGTATTAGGTGTGTGGATGACATTTTTTCCAGATGTTGGGCAAGAAAATGATCAGACATCCTGAATTTTAACATGCTCAATCCTTTGTTCTGAATGGAGCTGAGATAACTGCCAAAAGATGTCCGACGACTGCCTAATCCTCTCTCCCAATTGGGAATGTATGCCGCATAGGACGTATGGGAACCCGCTAGCACTCGCTCTTTTATACAGCTGCCAACCAGCTCGCTCTTTTACATATCTGCCACCCCATCGCTCTTTTATACAGCTGCCACCCCGCTAAGTCTTTTATACAGCTGCCACCCCGCTCACTCTTTTATACAGCTGCCACCCAGCTCCCTCTTTTATACAGCTGCCACCCAGCTCCCTCTTTTATACAGCTGCCACCCCGCTCACTCTTTTATACAGCTGCCACCCAGCTCCCTCTTTTATACAGCTGCCACCCCGCTCACTCTTTTATACAGCTGCCACCCAGCTCCCTCTTTTATACAGCTGCCACCCAGCTCCCTCTTTTATACAGCTGCCACCCAGCTCGCTCCTTTATACAGCTGCCGCCCAGCTCACGCTTTTATACAGCTGCCACCCAGCTCCCTCTTTTATACAGCTGCCACCCAGCTCCCTCTTTTATACAGCTGCCACCCAGCTCGCTCTTTTATACAGCTGCCACCCAGCTCGCTCTTTTATACAGCTGCCACCCAGCTCCTCTTTTATACAGCTGCCACCCAGCTCGCTCTTTTATACAGCTGCCACCCAGCTCGCTCTTTTATACAGCTGCCACCCAGCTCACTCTTTTATACAGCTGCCACCCAGCTCGCTCTTTTATACAGCTGCCACCCAGCTCGCTCTTTTATACAGCTGCCACCCAGCTCGCTCTTTTATACAGCTGCCACCCAGCTCACTCTTTTATACAGCTGCCACCCAGCTCACTCTTTTATACAGCTGCCACCCAGCTCACTCTTTTATATAGCTGCCACCCAGCTCGCTCTTTTATACAGCTGCCACCCAGCTCGCTCTTTTATACAGCTGCCACCCAGCTCACTCTTTTATACAGCTGCCACCCAGCTCGCTCTCTTTTACACATCTGCCACCCTCCTCACTCTTTTATCCAGCTGCCAACCAGCTCGCTCTTTTGTATAGCGGCTACCCAGCTTGCTCTTTTTGATTGTGGTTGGTTTCCATCAATGAAGTCTGTCGCCACAAAATGACTGTTCAAACCAAGCTAAGGTGCTCGGTACACCCTTGGTGTGGCCCAACTATCCAGTGCACATTCCGCTTAATTGTTTCCCCATCCATCCCTACCCTCCTCCTCATTCATTGATAGCCCTTGCCTTATAGGACTCAAAACAATGGAGAGAGATATAAAACTAGTAGGTGGGAAGCTGGACTCAATATTACTCAGCCACACTGAACGCCTGTGCTTGGTTGAAACAGTCATTTTGTGCTGACTCTCTTTAACAAGCAGCAAATGTGTCTGGAGCATCCACTCAGCCCATGCAGCTTTGAATGGCCCTTGCAAAAGAATGTAGAGGTACGTTGTAGAGAAAACAAGCAACTAAAGTAAAATGAACTGTGAGAATAAGGTTTTTAAAAAATAAAAAGCTAAAAAAAAAAACAGCTACTGATCAAACCAGGCAGAATGTTTTAGAGATTTTTTGGTTGCAATCATTCAAATAATGTTTGTCCATAAATCACATACTTGGGCGTAAACGTATTGTACATCAGTGATCACAGTGAGTGGCCGGAATGTCAGGAGTCAAGTGCCCTCCTTTGATATAGACTGTAATTATCTGGCCCGATCATCGCACGGTTCGTAGCAGATTAGTCCATTTAGATCCAGCAAATTTTTCCATGTATTTTCCCCATTTGCTTTTTCAACCAAAAATACATTGCAGTCTGTGAAGTTGAGCGCAGCTCTCCGGTGACCTACTTTATACATTGCAGAATTGTGTCTTTAATAAGATCTAGAACCTTAATTACAATTCTTTTCATATTCCCCGTCTGTCTCCGAGAGGCATTAATTAATATCATTATCTTGCTGTATTCATTGTATTTGCGCACAGGCCCGGCTTTTCTGTTCTGCAGAAGGACCTAAGGCTTTTAGATGATTCGTCCCAGTGTGGAAAACAACATTTTACTGCCTTGACAGCAAAAAATCTTGAAATATGGAAGCAAAGAGAACACTCTCTACAGCGCACGTAAACAAGGAATCTACTTTGAGGAATACTTAAAGGGATTGTGCAGCGCTGCTTATTTCCAGAAATGATGAGCCAGGTAGAAGAGTTGTGAGGACATCCATCAGGTATCGTACATGGGTCATAGTCTAATTAATAGGATGTGAACGCAACGCCTTCTGGGTGCACGGATGCATCTTTGCCAGGTGAACCACACAGTCTCTCTATAGCCAATGCAGAAGCGCTGCTGCACAACCCCTTTAAATAATTCCCTAATGTGATGTGATTTTTGGATTTGCTCAATTATGTAGGCGTTCTGCCCATTCATGCTCAGTAAGAGAAAGTATCTCCGCTTGTTACAACCTATGAGATATTATATGTCATCTTGTTATGGTGTTTAAATACGTTTACCACAATCTGTCAGTATTCCTGCATATCCAGGGTCTTCTCCTTTAAGAGCACTGTGCCTTGTAGGACCGCCCTCTCTTTCTCTGTGAGAACAGCAGCCATTTTCATATCAGTGCCAAATAGGATTTATGTGGGGATCCATGTGTTTTCTTCTCTCTTGTGAACTCTATTCTTTGCCATGTCAATCTGTTTTACCACTCACATCACATGACTGATTGAAAAATCTCACACATTGAATCATCTCATCATTACTTTCCGTTAAACAATAACAATCGACAACAGAACCAAGTCTGCTTATTTGGGATACAGAGAAGGTTTACCTGTATGCTGGAACGCACACTGCATATAACACAAATGAAGGCAGAACAATAGGGCTTAGAAGATAAAATGTAATCCACAGAGAACCTGGCGAGAAGTCCTCAATTCCTCTAAAGCAACCCAGCAGGAGAAAGGAGGTATTGCACATTTCAAATGGAATTTACCAGGATATGTAATGATTCCATGTGCTGGGACCTTCAGTCCCGGCTGCATAGAAAAACAAGCAGCTGGCGCTCCCGTCCTGACAGGGAGAGGCCATTCCAGGTGACTGATCCAAGACTCGTTTGACTGCCTCGCATGTCACACGGACAGTGTGATTCCAGCCTATACCTGTTCTGCTTGTTTGAGAACCCCTCCAGTTCCTATTTACAGGGGTTTTTCAAGTTTGAAGAAAAATTCTGCATCTACTCAATGTGGCCTCACATTGGTGGATCCTGACAGTGTGCATTATGCACATTCTCTGGATTCTCCCTATTTTCCAGATGGAGCAGATGGTCAGGGGACCACCAGTATGTGATTTACAAACTGGCATTCACATGCCAAAAAGAGTCTCATCTGCTTCTCTCAAAATTTTCTCATGTGATCGCTGCTTGATCTGACAGTTGAGGAGAATCCTGACACTTTGTGTATTACACACTGTCAGGATCTAAAAAAATTTACATCAAGCACAGAAAATGCCTCTAAGGCCCCTTTAACATCAGCATTTTTGCTGATTCGAGACAGCTATGGCAGATTTTCCGGATCTGCCGCGTAACGGCTGACTTGCGGCAAGCCCCCATTCATTCTCTATGGGACTTGCGGCAGGTGCATTATTTGCTGCGATCAGGCAAATCGGGCAGTTGCGGCAGGTCAAAAAAACATTTTTTTTAACTTTCCGCAACTGCCGAATAGCGGCAAAAACCGCACTTGCCACAGGTCCCATAGAGAATGAACGAGGGCTTGCCGCAAGTCGGCCGTTACGCGGCACATGCAGAAAATCTGCCAAATCTGCCGCAAATCAGCAAATACGCTGATGTGAAAGGAGCCTAACTGATACATTTACTTGCATGATATTCAGATATCGATTTACAAATGATACGGTTTTTGTGCTACCCCTCCTAGTCCTCTGATCAAGACACTGGGGAATGACAAGTAAGTTTTAGGACATCATGATGGACCAGATTTAAAAAAAAAAAAAAATAATTTATATAAATCACAAATAAAATATGTTGGTGACAGATCCAGTATAATTAAAAACATCGGTGAAACAATCCTATTCTTTTTTTATTCCAAGATACATAGACCACTTTCTTGGGAATATCTTTGTCCACATAAGAAAGTTAGGATGCCTGTCATTCTGCCAGCTTTCCCTGAACTTTTGCCTGTCTGGATTAAGTTCCTTTCCAAGAATTTACTTCTCTTTAGCATCCGGGCCTCATTTCTGCAATAGATGCAGATGTCAAGGGAGAGATTATCAACTGGGAACCCTCAATGCCATAAAACACGTTTGTTCTCATAGATCCATCTATTTAACCCACGCCTAGACCTCATGGTATTTATTAAGAAGTTTTTTAAGCCATCCTATAAAAGTCAAAACAAGCAACTAAACATTGACTTTAACCAGGCATGGAAACAATCTTTAGAATCTAAATACTGACCAAAATGTATACGGGTTTATGGAGTCTGAGAAATCAGGCACCCACCGAGATCAATACTATCAGTCCGATGAGGGAATAACCAGACATCTGGAATAAAGCTACATGTGACGTGTGTGAGCGGGTACCATCAATCCTCATCCTCTCAACAGCTACAATGCCAAAAATGCTGCTTCTATCCAACCGATATTAGTTTTGTTTTATCTCGCTCTTTTATACAGCTGCCACCCCGCTCTATCTCTTTATAAAGCTGCCACCCAGCTCACTCTTTTACACAGCTGCCATCCCACCCTCTTTTATACAGCTGCCACCCAGCTCACTCTTTTTATACAGCTGCCACCCCGCTCTCTCTTTTTATACAGCTGCCACCCAGCTCTCTCTTTTTAGACAGCTGCCACCCAGCTCTCTCTTTTTAGACAGCTGCCACCCAGCTCTCTCTTTTTAGACAGCTGCCACCCAGCTCACTCTATTATACAGCTGCCACCCAGCTCGCTCTTTTTATACAGCTGCCACCCGGCTCACTCTTTTTATACAGCTGCCACCCCCCTCACTCTTTTTATACAGCTGCCACCCCCCTCACTCTTTTTATACAGCTGCCACCCCCCTCACTCTTGCACTATACAGCTGCCACCCCATCGCTCTTCTATACAGGCTGCCACCCCATCGCTCTTCTATACAGGCTGCCACCCCACTCTCTCTTTTTATACAGCTGCCACCCAGCTCACTCTTTTTATACAGCTGCCACCCAGCTCGCTCTTTTATACAGTTGCCACCCAGCTGACTCTTTTTATACAGCTGCCACCCCACTCTCTCTTTTTATACAGCTGCCACCACGCTCTCTCTTTTTATACAGCTGCCACCCCGCTCTCTCTTTTTATACAGCTGCCACCCAGCTCGTTCTTTTATACAGCTGCCACCCAGCTCGCTCTTTTATACAGCTGCCACCCAGCTCGCTCTTTTATACAGCTGCCACCCCGCTCTCTCTTTTTATACAGCTGCCACCCAGCTCGCTCTTTTATACAGCTGCCAACCAGCTCGCTCTTCTATACAGGCTGCCACCCAGCTCGCTCTTTTATACAGCTGCTACCCAGCTCGCTCTTTTTATACAGCTGCCACCCAGATCACTCTTTTATACAGCTGCCACCCAGCTCACTCTTTTATACAGCTGCCACCCAGATCGCTCTTTTATACAGCTGCTACCCAGCTCGCTCTTTTTATACAGCTGCCACCCAGCTCGCTCTTTTTATACAGCTGCCACCCAGCTCACTCTTTTTATACAGCTGCCACCAAGCTCACTCTTTTATACAGCTGCCACCCAGCTCACTCTTTTATACAGCTGCCACCAAGCTCGCTCTTTTATACAGCTGCCACCCAGCTCGCTCTTTTTTACAGCTGCCACCCAGCTCGCTCTTTTTATACAGCTGCCACCCAGCTCGCTCTTTTTATACAGCTGCCACCAAGCTCACTCTTTTATACAGCTGCCACCAAGCTCACTCTTTTTATACAGCTGCCACCCAGCTCGCTCTTTTTATACAGCTGCCACCCAGCTCGCTCTTTTTATACAGCTGCCACCCAGCTCGCTCTTTTATACAGCTGCCACCCAGCTCGCTCTTTTATACAGCTGCCACCCAGCTCGCTCTTTTATACAGCTGCCACCCAGCTCGCTCTTTTTATACAGCTGCCACCAAGCTTGCTCTTTTATACAGCTGCCACCCAGCTCGCTCTTTTATACAGCTGCCACCCAGCACGCTCTTTTTATACAGCTGCCACCCAGCTCGCTCTTTTATACAGCTGCCACCCAGCTCGCTCTTTTTATACAGCTGCCACCCAGCTCGCTCTTTTATACAGCTGCCATCCAGCTCGCTCTTTTATACAGCTGCCACCCAGCTCGCTCTTTTATACAGCTGCCACTCCAGTCTAATTATGCCAAAATATGTAGGTTTTTTTAGTTATTTTTTTTAAACTTATTTATCCTGTTTCAGCAACGCTGTTCTAATTCCACACAGTTTTGTTACTTTTTAATAAAGGCCAGGGTTGGTAATTGCTCCAATCATAGCCGTTTAACCTTTTAGATGCCACAGTCTTGTGGCGCAGCGCGGTAGCCATAGCTTGTTAAAGCATCTGGTGGTCCAATAAATCTAATGCTTTTTCCTCTTTTACAAGATAATTTTTTTAGTGGGAAAAATAAATCAACTTTTAAATATTAAAAATAATGATCAAAATGCCATATGTAATTAAAAAAAGGACAATATAACATATGCTATTTCAATACTTCACAAAAAGAAGTCTTAAGAGCCAGCGCGGCGAGTGATAGTCTGCAGGTGACATATTCTACAAGTTATTTAGGATCATCTAGTTACTTTCATCTGCACTCACAATGAGGCCTTTGTATGCTCAAATGACTGGTTACAGGTCTACAAATGACGATCTTACTCTGGTTCATCCTTTTATTGGGCAATCGACATAGCAGATCCAGTCCAATACACAATATCCACACTATTTACTGTAGGTCTTTATTTATTGGTTTAAATGCACTTCATCATTTAGGACCTGCAAAGTGTCTATGTGCTGCATGGTTTTAAGCTGTTGGAGTTCTGATACATGACGAGTCTTCTCTGTTGACGCTCAAGGTCCCAGGGATTTGGCATCAACCATGTTATCACATATATTCAGCTTGTATATCATGAACTCTTAGGGTGTGTGCCCACATAGCGGTTTTAAGTCGGTTTAGCAGCGAAAACCGCCGGCGGTTTAGCATAGGTTTTATTTAAATTTATGTAAATCCTTAGCAGCTTTAGGACTTACAAGTAACCCTATGTAATTTAGAAAACGCTGTGCACACATAGTGGGTTTATGTGAGCGGATCCACCAGCGGTTGAGCAGTTTTCCAGCGGTTTAGCAGCATACAGCATGTCAATTCTTTTCAGCGGTTTTTGATCGGTTCCATGAAAAAAATCCTCCATAGAAAACCGCCGGAAAAACCGCTGGAAAAACCGCCGGAAAAACCGCTGTGCACACGCTGAGAAAAACCGCCGGAAAACCGCCGGAAAACAGCTGGAGACTTCTGAGCTCAGGAGTCTAGGCTCCTTGAATTTTCCAGCGGTTTACTGACGATTTGAACGTCACTAAACCACTATGTGGGCACACAGCCTTACAGGTCCCCGATTCTCCAGTGGGTCCCTATATATGTAAAGTACCTGGTCAGGACCCGAGTGGTCTGCTGCTTTGGTCGGGACCCGAGTGGTCTGCTGCTTTCGTCGGGACCCGAGTGGTCTGATGCTTTGGTCGGGACCCGAGTGGTCTGCTGCTTTGGTCGGGACCCGAGAGGTCTGCTGCTTTCGTCGGGACCCGAGTGGTCTGCTGCTTTCGTCGGGACCCGAGTGGTCTGCTGCTTTCGTCGGGACCCGAGTAGTCTGCTGCTTTCGTCGGGACCCGAGTGGTCTGCTGCTTTCGTCGGGACCCGAGTGGTCTGCTGCTTTGGTCAGGACCCGAGTGGTCTGCTGCTTTGGTCAGGACCCAAGCGGTCTGCTGCTTTGGTCGGGACCCGAGCGGTCTGCTGCTTTGGTCAGGACCCGAGTGGTCTGCTGCTTTGGTCAGGACCCGAGTGGTCTGCTGCTTTGGTCGGGACCCGAGCGGTCTGCTGCTTTGGTCGGGACCCGAGCGGTCTGCTGCTTTGGTCGGGACCCGAGCGGTCTGCTGCTTTGGTCGGGACCTGAGTGGTCTGCTGCTTTGGTCAGGACCCGATTGGTCTGCTGCTTTCGTCGGGACCCGAGTGGTCTGCTGCTTTCGTCGGGACCCGATTGGTCTGCTGCTTTGGTCGGGACCCGAGTGGTCTGCTGCTTTGGTCAGGACCCGAGTGGTCTGCTGCTTTGGTCAGGACCCGAGTGGTCTGCTGCTTTGGTCAGGACCCGAGTGGTCTGCTTGCTTTGGTCAGGACCCGAGTGGTCTGCTGCTTTGGTCAGGACCCGAATGGTCTGCTGCTTTGGTCAGGACCCGAGTGGTCTGCTGCTTTGGTCAGGACCCGAATGGTCTGCTGCTTTGGTCAGGACCCGAGTGGTCTGCTGCTTTGGTCGGGATCCGAGCGGTCTGCTGCTTTGGTCGGGACCCGAATGTGCTGCTTTGGTCCATACCAATGTTATATTATGACAGACTGACTCTCTGTAGCTCCAGAGGTGGATTGTACTGAACTGGCAAGTGCCATGCCCTTTTCGTTGTTTACCATTCACAGCGCCGTACTTTAAAACGGGAATCTGTTAGTGAAATTAACCCTTCTAAGTCATCAAGCTTAATAAAATGATACCTTGATATCTGTGATCTGATGTCTTATTCCAAAGAAATCTACATTTTTCTTATGGGTGAATGAGCTGTTCCAGGCTATGTGCCGGACACTGATCTGCCTCCAGAGCTTATTTTTAATAAAAGGTGTTACCAGTGTGAGACATGTAACTATCTTTTATACAGCTGCCACCCAGCTCACTCTTTTATATAGCTGACACTCCGCTCGCTCCTTTATATAGCTGCCACCCCGCTTGCCCTTTTATACAGCTACCACCCTGCTCACTCTTTTATCCAGCTGTCAACCAGCTAGAAATGGAACAGTGGAAATTAACTTTGTCTTCTTACAAAAACATTTACTGCAGTTCTCACAGCTCTGCTCTGCTGTACCACTGGATGCCCATGAGATAGAAGCTGAAGCCCAGAAAGGAACCTGCAGATGTGTCTGAATCCTAGGTGTAAATCCTAAATCATATATTACAAGGCTCGTTAAAGGACGACTTTTGATTTTTAGCTGTGCTACTTCCACTCGGTGGCACTAGAGATCAGGAGTACAGACTGTCAGTCGTTACATGTCTCACATTGGTAACGTCCCCATCTAGTTTATATAATCCCTGAAGGTAGATTCCCAAGGAGCGCTACCTCCTGCAGATAGATCTTAACAGCTCATTAAAAAAAAAAAAAGAAAGAAAAACATGGATTTCTCTGGAATAAGACATAGGATTACATATATCAAGGAATCAATATATTCATCTTACGCTGACCTACATGCCTATATAGACACATTAGGATGTTTGAACCTACTGACAGATTCCCTTTAATGGCTGGTACTACATGGCAACATGTGCAGCGACACATTGCGCTTGTTGTGTTGCGCAAATGTCGCTCAAAAGCTGCACCAATGTTTTTGGCGCCTTTTAGCTTCAGCCTTTCAGAACTCTTATCAGGGGACCCATGATTTGCCTTTTTGTCACATGCAATATTCTATACTTGAAGAAAATAGCAGGGGTGGGGGGGGCGGTCTAGAGGGAATATAAAAATGAAATAAAAAAATATCCCGCCAAACTAAAATTGCATTTTGGTGAATGTGTGTCCAATGCATATTTAAATACAAGTAGATCCGCGATGGAGTGATGGCTGCAATTGGATTTTAGCAGCATGTGATCGAAAACCAGCCACATGGGGAATGGCGAGCAGAGATAAAAGGAGACGTAGTCATCGAGGGCTGGGGCGCAGGTGCAGCTGGCAAGGCAGAGAGGGATTAGACGGGAAAGTGTGCAAATAGGAATCAGCGAAGGATCCTTGGGCAGACTGCAAATTTATCATGGGAAAATCCATCAGAAATGAGCAGGTTTCACCCTGGAGGACGCAGACTGCCGATTATACCCGAGCGACGTCATCACAGCCATGGCTGGCCACGTGACTGGCATACGTGACCGGCATACACGGTATACGGGCAGATCTGAAAATAGTAACAGCTGCATCCATTTATAGAACAGAATTATCCATAGCACAGCAATATGGAAATATCCGAGGGCTCGCAATACAGTCATCAGATATCTACACCTGCATTGCAAATTAGGGTTGCATCCGACAGATGACCTATGTGATGATATGCATTATGGCGATGTGTTCCAAATTTAAATAAAATACTCCCGAATCTTACATGGGTTCTTCTGTTTGCCTGTAATCAGCCCCCTCATGGGTTAGGAATGAGATTCTGCTGGGCGGGCTGCTGGTTAGGGTTACAAAGATGCAGATTTTTAAGTGAAAAGAGGGGAAAAAAAGTTTATAATGTCGAAATTTGGCAATGATAAACAAAAAAATCCAGCAAACACAAAAAAAAGGAGAGTAGATGCAAAGATAAAACATTGCATTTAATTCATCATTAAAACCAGGAAAAAATAGTACATTTAAGTGACACCCGGTCCACGCGTTTCCAGCTGCAGGAGCTCTTAGTCTTAAAGCCCGTTATATAACCAGTTGCATCATTATAATTCATCGTTTCATTACACAGTTAATCTGAAAGCAATTTTGTAGATAAGAGAATATTCCAATTTTTTATTTATTTTTTTAGAAAAATAATTATTTTAGTGTTCATGCACCATATAAGACTGTACCTAAGCCATATGCAGACAGAAGATGGCCCCTGTGCAAGCACAATACATGTGCCCATGGCAGTTTAATAATGCACAATTATACCTACTATGGAGCTGGATGTGACCCCCATACCTCACGGACTTGTGCAACGGCAGAGGTTGCACCAATATTATTAGGTTTGCCATCCAGACTATACAGCCTAGTTGTACAAAGCAGTAATACACCACCTATAAAAACCTATGGGATCCTATTGTACATCCATATGGTTCCATTACCAAATTCCATCAGATGTGGATCTATTTCTATAGGAGAAGATCTCCATAATGCTGCCATACAGCAGTAGACAAAGCGCCTCCTCTAAGTGTCCATATAGGCTCAATGCACGCGGCTCTGCTTACTAGGGTACAAGTATATAATATTTATTCATTTATATAGCGCCAACATATTCCTCAGCACTTTACAATTCAGAGGGCAGGAGAGTGTAGACATGATAATACAAGGGCCCAGATTTGGAAGAGAATGTTGTAAGGGCAAAACCAGAAGAGTTAGATATGTGAGGTGATAGGCTAGTCCAAAGATATGTGTTTTTAGAGACCGCTTAAAACAATGAGTATCGGGAATTAATCGAATTGTTGTTGGTAGTGCATTCCAGAGAATTGGTGCAGCTCAGAAAATGTTTTGGAGCCGGAGAGGGAGATTCGAATTATAGAGGATGTTTGTCTTAGGTCATTAGCAGAACAGAGGACACCGGCAGGATGATAGATGGAGATGAGGGAGGAGATGTAGAGTAGTGCAGAACAGTGAAGAGGATGGGTAGGGTGATAGACATAAGGGAGGAGATGAAGGGCAATGCAGAACTGTGGAGGGCATGGGTAGGGCGATGCAGAACTGTGGAGAGGGTGGGTAGGGTGATACACAGAGATGAGAAGATGAAGGGCAATGCAGAACTGTGGAGGGCACAGGTAGGGTGATAGGTGCAACCTCCAAATAGCCATCATCTACCGCCCCCCCGGACCCACCGCCTCCTTCCTTGACCACTTCACCACCTGGCTACTTCACTTCCTCTCCCCTGACATCCCCTCCATCATCATGGGCGACTTCAATATCCCCATTGACACTCCCCGCCCAGCCGCCTCCAACCTTCTTTCCTTGACCACTTCCCTAGGGCTCTCCCAATGGTCCTCCTCTCCCACCCACGAACAAGGCCACACGCTTGACCTCATCTTTACCCGCCTTTGCTCCCTCTCGAACCTCACAACCTCGGTACTCACACTGTCCGACCACCATCTCTTGACCTTCTCCGCCCTCTCCTCCCCTGCCACACTACCCCCTCTCCGCAAACGTGATCACCCTCGCCGAAACCTAAAAGATCTTGATCTTCCTTTATTCTCTGAATCACTCCTCCCTCTCACCGACCTACCCTGCGCTGACGACATTGACATTGCCACCACCCTATACAACACCACCATAACGAACGCTCTCGACCTAGCCGCCCCCCTCGCTCTCCATGCTCCACGCATTAACAGGCAACCCTGGCACACCACCCTCACTAAAAACCTGAGACGGGCGTCCAGAGTCACCGAGAGGAGATGGAAAAAGTCTCACACCCCCGAGCACTTTGCTCTGTTCAATCCATCACTGACTTCAAGACGGCACTCGCTACCGCCAAGCAAGTGTTCTTCTCATCCCTTATAACCTCTCTGTCCCGCAACCCCAAACAGCTCTTCAAAACTTTCAACTCCTTACTTCACCCACCTGCTTCTCCCCCTTCTCCCCTCATCTCTGCTGAAGACTTTGCGACCTTCTTCAAGGAGAAGATCGACAAGATCAGAAGCAGCTTCGGTCCACTATCCCCACACCTCCCCTTCCCACCTACACTGCCCTCCTCCTCCATCAGCCACTTCCCCCCCATAACTGAAGACCAACTCTCCTCCCTCCTGTCAAAATCACACCTCACCACCAGCGCCCACGACCCGCTCCCATCCCACCTCATTCCCAACCACACCTCCATTTTCATCCCAGCCCTCACCCACCTCTTTAACCTTTCACTTAGCACTGGTACCTTCCCCTCTGCCTTCAAACACGCCCTAATCACGCCCATCCTAAAAAAAAACTCACTTGACCCTACCTCTGTCTCTAACTATCGCCCCATATCTCTTCTCCCATTCGCCTCTAAGCTACTTGAACAACACGTCTACTCCGAACTGTCCTCTTACCTCTCCTCGTGCTCCCACTTCGACCGCCTACAGTCCGGCTTCCGACCCCTCCATTCCACCGAAACAGCCCTGACCAAAGTCACCAACGACCTACTGACCGCCAAGAACAAACACCACTACTCCATCCTGCTACTCCTTGACCTGTCTGCCGCCTTCGACACGGTTGACCACTCCCTTCTTCTCCGGATCCTGGAATCCCTTGGCATCACCCACCTTCCCCTCTCCTGGATTTCCTCATATCTAGCGGACCGGACCTTCATCGTCTCCCACTCCCACACCTCCTCCTCACCCTACCCCCTTTCTGTCGGAGTCCCCCAAGGTTCAGTCCTGGGACCCCTACTTTTCTCCATTTACACTCTCGGCCTAGGGCAACTCATCGAGTCCCATGGCCTCCAGTACCACCTCTACGCCGACGACACCCAAATCTACCTGTCCAGCCCTGACATCACCTCCCTACTCTCGAAAATCCCTCAATGCCTTTCCGCCATCTCATCCTTCTTCTCTGCTCGCTTCCTTAAACTCAACATGGACAAAACTGAATTCATAGTCTTCCCCCCAAGAAATTCCACCCCACCTCCCAACCTATCCATCTGCGTCAACGACTGCGCCCTCTCCCCAGTCCCCCAAGCCAAGTGCCTCGGGGTAATCCTTGACTCCTCCCTATCCTTCAAACCCCACATCGAGGCCCTCACCACATCCCTCCGGCTCCAGCTCAAGAACATCTCACGGATCCGCTCCTTCCTCACCCACGACACCGCTAAAACACTCATCCATGCTCTTATCATCTCCCGCCTTGATTACTGCAACCTCCTTCTCAATGGCCTCCCGGCTAACTCCCTCACACCTCTTCAGTCTATCCTCAACTCCACTGCCCAACTCATCTATATGTCCTCCCGCTACTCCCCTGTCTCCCCCCTCTGCCAAGCCCTTCACTGGCTCCCCGTCTCCAAGAGATCCCAATTCAAAACACTAACCATGGCGTACAAAGCCATACACAACCTGGCTCCACCATACATCTCCGACCTGGTCTCCCGATACCTACCCTCACGCAACCTCCGCTCCTCCCAAGAACTCCTCCTCTGCTCCCCCCTCATCACCTCTTCGCACAACCGAGTCCAGGACTTCTCCTGGGCATCTGCCTTACTCTGGAACTCCCTACCCGAACATGTCAGACACTCTCCTACCCTGAGAAGCTTCAAGTGTCACCTGAAGACTCACTTGTTCCGTCAAGCCTACAACCTGCCATGAGACCCAGGCGACTGCCCCATATCTGACATTCCCCCATCCTACTGTATCCTAACCCACCCCTCATAGACTGTGAGCCCTCGTGGACAGGGTCCCTGCCCTTCCTGTACCTGTACGTCCTGATCGCCTAGATTTAGTGTACTTGTTCTTGTCTCCCTCATCCTCATGTAAAGCGCCATGGAACCCAATGGCACTATATAAATAAATAATAATAATAATAATAATAATAGGAGAGGAGGGAGGAGATGTAGGGCAATGCAGAACTGTGGAGAGCACGGGTAGAGTGATACACGGAGATGAAGAAGGAGATGTAGGGCGATGAAGAACTGGGGAGGGCACGGGTAGAGTGATACACAGAGATGAGCGAGGAGACGTAGGGCAGTGCAGAACTATGGAGTGGACAGGTAGGGTGATAGATAGAGAGGAGGGAGGAGATGTAGGGAGATGCAGAACTGTGGAGGGCACGGGTAGGGTGATACACAGAGATTAGCAGATGAAGGGCAGTACAGAACTATGGAGTGGACAGGTAAGGTGATAGATAGAGAGGAGGGAGGAGATGTAGGGAGATGCAGAACGGTGGAGGGCACGGGTAGGGTGATACACAGAGATTAGCAGATGAAGGGCGATGCAGAACTATGGAGTGGACAGGTAGGGTGAAAGAGATGTATGGCAGTGCAGAACTGTGGAGGGCTTTGTGGGCGATAGCTTTATATTGTACTCTGTAGCGGATGGGCAGCCACTGCAATGAATGGAACAGGGTAGAGGCCTCGGTGAAGCAGTTGGGAGAGGAATATGATGCTGGCTTCAGCATTCAGAATAGATTTGAGAGTATATCGTATATATTCACTGCAAGTTTTCCACAATGGGGAAAAAAAAAGCAGAAAGAAAATCTGCTGTTGCAAAATCAATTGTCATGGAAATGATGTGGATTGGCATGGAAGAGTAAAATTGTAAAAAATGAAGAAGACTAAAGTACCGTAAATGACATGTCCTCTGCAGCGCGTGGATGAGATTTCTTTTTGATAGTGTAATATTCTGCAGATGTTCAGCCAAGAAAATCCTGATGGAAAATTAACTTGGTGTTCATATAACCTTGGGGGCTCTGGCGAACGCGGACGGTGCCAATGTTAATTTGATTGACCGAACTCTCGTCCAATCCAGTGAATTTGGCTATCAATTATACATTGAGCCAAACTTATAACCAGCCAATCAGAGCTCAGCTTTCATCTCTTAAAAAGATGGATCCGTTATAATGACATGGGTATGAAGAAAATGAAAAACTACAAGTAGAACAATAGCATAAAGTAACAAGCAACAAACACAGGAGTGATCTAAGCCGATGCGGAAGAAGATAATGGCCCATCCCGATAGACCATTGTATGGAGAATCCTCTATGATTGAGGACACTGCGGGCTGTGGATTACTCTCTGTATTAGTAGATAATGAAAACATGACTAAACCCATCACCTATATAAACTTACCACCCAGCTTTCCTCTCCCATGTAGCCCCCCACACTTTACCCCCACTGACCTCTCACAGGTCTTGGCTGTAAATCATTATTGTAGGACGCCTGGAATGAATCTGTGTTCAATGTTTCCCCTCTTGAGTCGTTTCCTCCCTCTCCGTTGTTAGTTTAACATTGCTTTTTTATTAATTTATTATGACATATTTCAGGACCACCTGGCAAAACTGGAATGTAAGCGAGAAGAGAAAAATGCAACGGTCCTGTAGGCCTTAGATTGTGCAATTTATAGTGATATATATCCTTATATACCAATCTTCTGGTGCTTCCTCCGGCTCAAGGACTTGATCTCTGGAGGTCCAACCACCGGGGGCTCCAGTGATCACAATGACAGGGCTCCAGTCCAATTGATGGACTATGCAGAGCCCTGAGTTGAGCAGAGATGGACGTGCCCGATCTCCACTCCTTTCATTGATCATGGCACTGACCGAGAAAGTCCAATACTCAGTGATGGAACCGCACCAAAGATCCAACGAACCAGCAATTAATTTGTTGACAACCGGGAGAGGAGTCCTAATTCACAACATATCCAGGTGGTTCTCCAACCTTCATCAGAAGCCCAAAGTCATAAAAAGTAAAAATGAAAAAACGTGGTGGCACCAAATATGATAAAAACTCAGTAAGTCCAGTACAGTCATCTATTGACAATAAATGGAGAGAAGATAAAGTACGTGCACCACTATTCAAGATGGGACACCACCATCCTCTGCATTCTGGACTCATGCTGTGACACGAGTCACTACAGTAATAACTAATCTCTGAGGTGCAGAAAACAGGCTGTAATAACAAAATAAATATAATAATATTACTTATTACTGTTAGTAAAGAGAGGTCAAAACAATCCTGGGTCAGGTCCAGGAGATGGCGCAGTAACAGCTAGGGATATTCAGAAGCGAAGTCCAATTCAAGGCGAAGTCAGGAAACCAGAGGGACAAAACAGAATACAGAGGAGTAGGCAGAACGAGGAATCAGGTCACAAGCAAGGGAGTCAAGTCCAGGTAAGGTCTGACTAGAGCACAGAGAGATCAATCCTATACATTCAAAAGCAAATGTACAATTGATGCAGAATAGGGCAGCAAGCTTGCTTAAGTAGAGTTCTAATCAAGTGAGCTGAAATACTGGTGATCTGCAGCACAGAGCCAGCCCAGACTGACAATCTCCACAACAACCTAGTAAAGGAAAAAGGCAGTGTGGAGAACGTGACACATGTTGTTAAGATCACTGGGGGAGCCAGGAGTCGGTCTCCCAGCAATCATCAAATTATCCCTAATCTTATGGATTTCTCCTAGTGGGGAGTGACACATCAATCCAGCATGCCAGTAATGAGGAGACTTAAAAGCCACAATGCTCCTGTGGGAAATAAAATATACAAATTGTCTATTCAGAAAGGAAAAACACTTGGACTATAGTGCCACCTATTGGAAATAGAATAGAGTTCAAGTCTACTTCCTCTCTGAAGAGACAATTTGTAACTTCTGTGTTGTGGGCACGTGCCATGACCTGTGCAGATGTCATTGTGCAGGGAGGTGGAGGAGGTGATCTGTTCTCTTTGGTCAATGGTGGTATCTTCAGTGTAATCCTGCCTGTGGTGATAAGAGGACTAGTGAAAAGTGATCTCTACGGAACAGAAAGTTTCAGCTTATTATGAAGCTGTGTGAAAACTACAAGATTTGATTTTTTTTTATTATAGAATATAATGTGAAAAATAGATCATGTTTAACATAAAAACTTGATCTAACAGTAAGCCATTTTCTGATGACATTCTCTGTGGCTAACGTGTGATTTTTTCCTCTTTGTGTTCCCACTGTAACGATTGTCCCCATTGGCACATTCCGTTAATTTTAATTGAGGAAGAGCGCAACCCCGATAAACACGCAGCATTCTTCCTAAGCATGTTCTCTCTCTACAGCCGAGAGACAGACACAGGGGAATTTATCATCAAGTTCTTTTCATTCTAATTCTAAAAATAAGAACTGCTGTTAATCCTCACACTTCAACCAAAACGCTTCCAAATTTTCAACAACCGGCTAGTGCAGATGGATCCAACAAAACATCGAAAAGTCCTCAAAAGAAAAAAAGACACATTGCAACATACTAGTCATTTCACTCAATACTGTAGTAAAACATGATTTTGTTACCCTCATACCTCACAAACCAAAACAACAGTCTAATGGGTCCAGGAACTGTCCCCCATCCCCTTGTTCCGGAACTTGCTATTACCTCTTACTGAGTGGTATTTTTTTTCTCATTAGCATTCTGCCAGCACTATAGATATAGGAACTTCCTTTCACTCATTTTCCAACATGTGTTGCTCCTGCCATGCCCTATGTCTTAGCCGCCATACACTGAAAATTTGACCTTCTGGATAAGTGTATGAATATTGACAGACAGGAGAGGAGGAGCAGAGAAAGAGGCGAGCGGGGGCAGAGAAACAGGACAGCGGGAGCAGACAGCGGGAGCAGAGAAACAGGACAGCGGGAGCAGAGAAACAGGACAGCGGGAGCAGAGAAACAGGACAGCGGGAGCAGAGAAACAGGACAGCGGGAGCAGAGAAACAGGACAGCGGGAACAGAGAAACAGGCGAGCGGGAGCAGAGAAAACAGACCTGCTCTCACCTCTTGTAAGTCATATTTGTATCTCCGCTGTAGGGACGGACTTCTGCAGTCAGTGGACTGCAAGTTACACAGAAGAGAAGCAGTGGTTGGCACGCTAGAGTAAAGTAGAGGGGGAGAATATTTTTGTATAATGTGATTTTCTGATAGTCTACTTATCAAATTATCAAAGATAGTAACAAACTGAGTATATAACCTGCAGTAATTAAAAAGTAATAGCACACAAAAATTACACAGGGTACTTAGTAAACACTGCTTTTGATAAAAAATTTGTTACATTATCAAATAGGAGAACTCTGGGGAGATAAACTTTGGTCTATGGTCCTTGCACTCCTAGATTATAATGCTGAGCTGCCGGTTACACTTGTATAATGTTTAGAAAGAATATAAATCAGTCACCACTCCCAGAGGGGACTATGTCACTCCTGAGTGAGCAGCACTCCCCTTCCCTCTCAGAAAGCTCCACTTCCTCCTTCAATCACGTGGGCGTGATGTCATAGCAGGTCCTATCACACAGGTCTCCCTTCCTGCTCTCTGCAGTACAACTTCGTACTGGACCTTATGTGACCTCACGCCCACATGATTGAAGGAGGAATGAGGAAGTGTCGGACAACAGTGAAGCTTTCTGCAGATGGAGGGTGGAGAGCTGCTCATTTAGGAGTGACGTATTGACCCCTCTGGGAGTGGTGACTGTAAGCAGCATTAGTGAGTAACTTATTTATAATAATTCTAAACACTGTACAAGTATAACAGGCATTATACAGCATTATACTGTAGTATAGGAGTGCAGGGACTGTCCAAATTTTCTTTCATCTCCCTGGAGGTCCCCTTTAAAGGGCAGAAGTGCTATGTGGGTGGAATTAGTTATTAGTTTTTCCCTAGAGTGTTCCTTTAAGTTAATCTTTGCCAATATCAAACACATTTGTTCCAAAAACTGTTACAATAATAATGTTTTATGGTTCTTAGAGATTCTGTACACTCAGATGTTTGAGTCATCACCAAACCAGGGGAGGACTTACCGCGGTGCAGCTGGTTCAGCTGCACCAGGGACCCGACCGGCTAGGGGGCCCCTCAGGCACCCACCGCGGGAAGCTCCCTGTCTCCCGCAGCTGATCCCGCCCCTGCTCTCCTATCTATCTACTCCCTGGACGCGGGTGGCAGCTCATACTCACCAGCACACCCCCCCCCCCCCCGGCTCCTCACCTGTGACTGCAGCATGGCACACCACCCCCGCTTCTCACCCATGAATGAACCAGCTGCACCGGGGCCCACACGGCACCAGGTCCGACGCTGGACCACACTATAATTGACAGGTAATAAACCTTGACCCGTCAAGTCTAGGTTGTATCCCTGAACAATACTCTCCTTCATCAGTTACACAACTCTGGTTGACGTCCTTAAATATCCTGCACTCCGAGTGACCCTGAAACGTCTACTATTGATTTCCAGGGGGTATAGAGTAGGGTTAGGAGGGTCATCCATGTTCATATCTGAGAACATTTTTCATCACGAGAAGTGAAAACCCAAACCTAAAGACTTTACCGGAAGGCTTACATGATGGACCCCAATGGCAACCGACGCACGCCGTTGACTTTAATAAGGTCCCAATTGGGTTTTCATCAATACGTTCGTCATTTCACTGGAAAAAAAGTTGTTTTTTTCTGGCAATTTTGGAAGGAATCTGCGACAGAAGCGAATGGAGCCCTCAGCAAAAATGCGAACATGGCGTCACGTGGTGTACCGCCGAATACACAGGCACAACAAGGCTATGTACATGTGCAGCACAAGACGGTATAATCCCACTATAGCTGAAGAAAACAGATTGCGCGACAGAAATCGCCTCGAGCCAAAATCATCTTCTCTTCTCTTTGAAATTGCAGTGTTATTTAAAGATTACATGCGTCTCCTATATGAGGATTACAAATGGAGATAAAAGGGAAAAAATGCAACTAGAAGCTTGTTACAAATTATTCATGGTTTTGGTTGAACATAAAGGTATAGTATATACCATATAATGAAAAATAACCAGCAATATTGGGCCAATTATAAAGGGGACCTGTCAGCAGGATTCTACTACAGCAACGCAATGTAGACAAAGAAACCCTGAATCAAACGATGTATCCCATAGAATACTGGATGCAGCCATTCTCATACAATCAAAGAGTTGAGTTTTAAGCATTTAGCAGAGCTTTAAGAGCTGCCCCCACCCACACCAGGCTCTCAGTAGAGATTGTGCATTGACTGTGTCTGACTGCCCTGCGGGTGACTTTCTAGTCCTGCAATGTTAATCACAGGATAATAAAGCCATTAGTTTAAGTAAACGATTGCACAGAACTTGATAAGAGAAGAGCAGTAAGTTTTCGTTCTGATTTGTTAACTATTATGGCATGCTGTCACGTTACATGGCAAAAACCTGCTGACAGATTCTCTTTAAGATTTCAGGCCAGGATTAAGTAAAGATGCACATTACCCTGGCAGAGAACATTATGCGATCTGACTCGCATACATTTACATTACATGCTTCTTTGTGGTGTAACTCATGTATCAGTATCAAAGCTATGATTCTGCAGGTGGCCTGCACATAATTCCAGCATAATTCTGCAGCCTGTCTTGGGCCTTATTCAGACGTCCGTATTATAATCTATGGGTCGGTTCACACGTCTGTGGTGTTGCAGACCACGTTATGTAAACAAGTTTGCTTTTTTAATGGCGTCATGGATGAAAGTCTCCCATACAGACCGGTGAAAATCACCGACCAATAAACATATCAGAAGGTAGGAAGAGCCTGGTAATTTATTAAAAAAAATAATAAATAAATCACACGAGGAGTCCAAAAACCACAAGTTTTTAATAAAGAATTGCAGAGTTTCTGCCCAGAAACTCAGTGAGGACGCTCTCTTAGACAGACCCCTTTAAAGACACAAAACCTAGAAATAAACAAAAAAGTGAGGTTTTGTATTGATTTGTATTTTTTACTAGATTTAAAGCGTAGCCGCCATTTACATTTTTATTTAATAATAATGTAGAGCAAGTGATTTTAATCATCTTTCAAACATACTTTATTATTGAAATCTGGAAGGAAACCATTCATGAACCTTCCACAAGGTGTCCCCACTAGACTGTGTATGAAGCAGACATATGCTCATTCTCAGTCAGACCCGTCTTCACACTGAATACGGGGCATGTAACCATATAAGGGAAAGGGGGCATGGCCTACCCAGTGTATGAGCTCCTGACTGCAGCTGGTGACGAAACAATGTATCAGATTCCAGCACAGTTGTTAAGCAATGTGAGAATATCAGGATCAGTGCAAAATTCTCTTTCCTTGGCACTAGCTTCTGATCTGTCAACTGGCTCCACACAGCTCAGTCGGGATTTCTGTTAACCCCTTCTCTGCTGCCACATCACACTGCTCCCTATCAGCCATAAAAGCAGTTTTTAAAAGAGCACAGCAAAATGTGAGAAAGTAAGTCATAAGGCACAAAAAAAGCATGATCTTAGCTGCCCATCATTAACAACCAGTGCAGTATTGTGTTTTTTTTTAAAAAATTTTTTCAATGAAATGACATTTACACTTTAACGGGGACACACACAATAAACTAAGAGTCCCTCCGGGTTTTACACTGCGTCATGTGTGATACATGCCATGTTCCAGAGAAACGCACTGAATTTTGATTCTGTGCCGGGAACAAAGGGGAACAGAGGAAGGGAGCAAAAAAAGTCGGTTATTCATCAAGGCAAAAATGTCCTCAATGGAATTCTTTCCAAATCTTTCTCGCCAAATAGCGTGGCCTCCGGAGGAGTGCGCTGCCAAGAGAAGCTTCACATACATGAAATAATGTGCTGCCATTTAACTGCCTCATGGCAAGATAATGTATCATTAGGATGATCCTCCGCTCCATAGCATTTTGTCTTGTTTTTAATCAATGTTCCGATATTGATATTATTCAGTGGTGCAACTTGGATCTCCCAGGCCCTAATGTGGAAGCTCCAACGGGGCCCCCAATTATTTCAAATCTTTACTAGCAATAGTTTTTTCTATAGGCCAAATGGACTTTTGAGGCCCCATAGACTCCAGGGCCCGAGTGCGATTGCATCCCTGCCTCTGGCAACCTCCTATCAATCCAAAGCAACCCAAAAGTCATCAGAAAAATTAAGAGAAGGTTCTGAGGATGTCCATGGAAGTTAAAGAGGTAGTAAATTCCACTGAGAAATTCTAGGATAATGTAAAACAGTCAGGCATAGGGAAATTTGGTTTAGGAAAAATGAGATACTTAGCATTATTCAAATGGCCATATTCATAATCCGCCCAGTTGCCAACGTCGAGGTGTATCTCATAACTGGCTCCTCAGTTACGAGATACGCCTCGACGTTGGCAACTGGACGGATTATGAATATGGCCATTTCAATAATGCTAAGTATGTCATTTTTCTCAAATTTTCCTAAACCATATTATTCCAATTGCTATGTAATATCTGTATAGGATGTGATTTACTATTTTGTATTTAATTCATGTTTAAATGCACCTATACTGACAGAGTGAATGCTGCATATATTGCTTGTATGTAAAATAGTCATCATTTAAAGGTAATCTGTCAGCAGGTTTTTGCAACCTAATCTGAGAGTAGCATGATGTAGGACCCGAAATCCTGAGTCCAGCGATGTGTCACTTACTGGGCTGCTCAATGTAGTTTTGATAAAATCACTGTTTAATTATCTGGAGATTATCATTACTCTGGTCATCTGGTATATTCACAAACTGTTAAATCAGCAGTAGAGAAAACACTAATATTATCAAAATGACAGCAAGCAGCTCAGTAAGTGACACATTGCGGCAATCAGGGTCTCTGTCTCTACATTATGCTGCTCTCAGATGGGATGGCAAAAACCTGGTGACAGGTTCCCTTTAAAGTAACAGAGGACAATCCATATAGAAGGAGAGGACTATAGCGCAATGTAGTAAAAGAAACAGAAGCTCAACCCTCAATCTACTAAATAGTCGACACAATCACTGTACTGGGCAGTAGAATAAGGCAATGGCTAGCATTATTTTTTCAGCAATTAAAGCTAATGAGAGTGAAAAAATGCAACCACTGCACTTTTGCTGCTTTAGGCCCTGTGCTGACAATGCTTTTTTAATGTGTTTTTTGTCTAAAAAACGCTTGTATATCTTTCCCCCAGCAAAGTTTATGAGAATTCTGAAGGGCTGTGACAATTATACTTTATTCTCATTGCTTTTTCCTTGCAGATTTGCAGCGTTTTTTTGGCCAGAGAAAACAATGAGCATGTCAACTCTTGGTGCGTATTAGCAGCGTTTTTCAGCCTTCCCTGTCACCGACAATAGTGAAAAAAAACGCAAGACCAAATTCTGCACCAAAAACGCATTGCATATTTGTTGCATTTTTCTGGCACAGGGTGCAGGTTAGCAGCGATTTTGCTGCAGAAAATTTCTGCACCAAATACTCAGCGATGGCACGTAGGCGAACACTGCAGCATGGTGGCTCAGTGGTTAGCACTGTATATGGTGGCTCATTAAGGTGGCTCAGTGGTTAGCACTGTGTATGGTGGCTCAGTGGTTAGCACTGTATATGGTGGCTCATTAAGGTGGCTCAGTGGTTAGCACTGTGTATGGTGGCTCAGTGGTTAGCACTGTATATGGTGGTTCAGTGGTTAGCACTGTATATGGTGGCTCAGTGGTTAGCACTGTATGGTGGCTCAGTGGTTAGCACTGTATATGGTGGCTCAGTGGTTAGCACTGTGTATGGTGGCTCAGTGGTTAGCACTGTATGGTGGCTCAGTGGTTAGCACTGTATATGGTGGCTCAGTGGTTAGCACTGTATATGGTGGCTCATTAAGGTGGCTCAGTGGTTAGCACTGTGTATGGTGGCTCAGTGGTTAGCACTGTATGGTGGCTCAGTGGTTAGCACTGTATATGGTGGCTCAGTGATTAGCACTGTATATGGTGGCTCAGTGGTTAGCACTGTATATGGTGGCTCAGTGGTTAGCACTGTATATGGTGGCTCAGTGGTTAGCACTGTATATGGTGGCTCAGTGGTTAGCACTGTATATGGTGGCTCAGTGGTTAGCACTGTATGGTGGCTCAGTGGTTAGCACTGTATATGGTGGCTCAGTGGTTAGCACTGTGTATGGTGGCTCAGTGGTTAGCACTGTATGGTGGCTCAGTGGTTAGCACTGTATATGGTGGCTCAGTGGTTAGCACTGTATATGGTGGCTCATTAAGGTGGCTCAGTGGTTAGCACTGTGTATGGTGGCTCAGTGGTTAGCACTGTATGGTGGCTCAGTGGTTAGCACTGTATATGGTGGCTCAGTGATTAGCACTGTATATGGTGGCTCAGTGGTTAGCACTGTATATGGTGGCTCAGTGGTTAGCACTGTATATGGTGGCTCAGTGGTTAGCACTGTACAGTACAGTGGCTCAGTGGTTAGCACTGTACGGTGACTCAGTGGTTAGCACCGTACAGTGGCTCAGCAGTTAGCACTGTACAGTGGCTCACTGGTCAGCACTAAATGGTGGCTGAGTGGTTAGCACTGTACGGTGGCTCAGTGGTTAGCACTGTATTATGGCTCCATAGTTAGCACCGTACGGTGGCTCCGTGGTTAGCACTGTACGGTGGCTCTGTGGTTAGCACTGCACAGTGGCTCAGTGGTTAGCACTGTATGGTGGCTCCGTGGTTAGCACTGTATGGTGGCTCCGTGGTTAGCACTGTACGGTGGCTCCGTGGTTAGCACTGTACGGTGGCTCAGTAGTTAGCACTGCACGGTGGCTCTGTGGTTAGCACTGCACGGTGGCTCCGTGGTTAGCACTGTACGGTGGCTCAGTGGTTAGCATCGTATGGTGGCTCAGTGGTTAGCACCATACGGTGGCTCAGTGGTTAGCACTGCAGCCTTTCAGCGCTGGGGTCCTGGGTTCAAATCTCACCAAGGATGACATCTGCAAGGAGTTTGTATGTTCTCCCCATGTTCCCATGGGTTTCCACTGGTTTCTCTGGTTTCATCCCACACTCCAAAGACTGATAGGAGATTAGATTGCGAGCATCTATTGTAGACCAAGGACACCAAAATCGCAGCCAATAAATGCAACAAAATCTGCTTTTTGGAAGCAGCTTTTTTTACTGCCAAAAGAGCAGGTTTTGGCTGCAGAAAAAAAAACATGTGAACACAGCTTTAGGAAATTTCTTAGTTGGGGGAAAGGGATGGGGGCAAGGATCACCATTCGGGTCCCTCAACTATTAGCTAGAATAGAAAGCACCTACAAGGGCATTTCTCCTCTGGAGTGCATTGTTTTTCATATGTAATGTTTTATTCATCCTGTGGCGGCGCTGTTCCACATTTATGACACCCCACAGGATCCAGGATACCTGTTTGATCGCCATTTATCTGGCTGCTGAGACCCTGGTATTTCTCATTACTGGATGGGATGGGGGCTGTGTCATTTAACCAATAATGAGCACATGTGACCACCACTTATATACAGTTAATGGAGTGGTGGTCGCACATGCTCACTGCCACTCCATACAGGGGACCTGGTTCTTGTTGGTCCCTCTGGATAGCGAATATATTTTTTATTGGAAAACTATATTATTTTTTATAAAGGGTCGCTGCATAGCATTTAACATGACAGAAGTGACTAATAAAGTTGGTGCCAATGAGACAATCTATTGGCCACATCAGTAATCCTTGGCTGCTGTACAGGAGCCATGAAAACCGCCCCTTACCTGACTTCATCTGTAGCTCTTCGATTGATTAGCTGACCTGGTGTGACTTCACATGTGACGCTGTTGTCACTTCAGGCCGGGTAATCAAAAATAAGAGCCGCCGATGCAGTCAGGTAGGAGTTGGTTCTCGCTGTCCAATGGCCATAGATAACTAATGTGACCGATTGGGAAGATCATGAACCTATGGGTCAGTTAGAGCATAGGTCCCCAACTCCGGTCCTCAACTCCCACCAACAGTGCATGTTTTCAGGATTTCCTTAGCATTGCAAAGGCATCAGAATCATCTCCTGTAATTAAATTATCACTTGTCCAATCCTAAGGAAACCCTGAAAACATGACCTGTTGTCGGCCCTCGAGGACTACAGTTGGGGACGTCTGAGTTAGAGAACAACACGGGCGAGGCAAATACTTTGGTGGCATTAATGTTATAACCAAATACCGTCCACCGTCCGATATAATGTTTATATAAACCAGAGAATGTTCTTTTATCATTACAATGAATCTGACTATTCCACTACTCCCCCCCCCCGTTCCCGAGGAGCTTTCCAAAGCTTTTATTTTCTTGCTTATAGTCTCTTGTTGCTTTACATTTCCCTCGGGCCATCTTTACTTTACATTATCAGAGTCAGACGACGTTAATTTCACCATATATCTTTTTTTTTTCTGCGTGTCTGCATCGCTTGCAGAAAGTTTCCCATGAAAGCCTCCACATGTGACAACCACATGCGAACGCTGGCACATTTTTGGCTTTGCTATACAGATAAATGCTTGACTGTAACAATTTACTAATGTTTTTGCAAAAGATTGTACTGCTAACCATGAGAAAATGTCAGCATATCCAATCTAGTAATTCACTTCCCAAATTCCATTGAAATCTGCACCCCAGCGTGTTTTCCTTTACCATTCACAAGACGGATGAGAGAGAGAGGGCGGTTTTAGGTTTCACCAACTCTCACAGGAAACGTTAAGGACTCGAATGAACAAGAAAAGAAGAGAATTCTAGAGAATATTTCATAGCACCAATTCCCGTTATGGAATATGGCCACTAGTGATGATTGAGCACTACCATGCTCGGGTGCTGGGTACTCGTCACGAGAAGTTGATGCTCGGATGGGTGCACCTGGAAAAATGCTCGAATTCCCTATTGACTCCCATTATATTGGGTACTCGAGTCGCACCCATCCGAGCATCCAACTGCGCGTTTCGAGTACCGAGCATGGTAGAGCTCTCGCATCACTAATCTCTACGATATTACATGCTAACGTTTGCCAATCGGTATCCAAAAAGCAGGAGGTTTTATTGCGTATTGTCCACTGGTGAAGATCAGCAGCCAAAGTGAAGTCTAGTTTAAAATTCCCACTCCCTACACAACCATTCCATGCCCCCTAAACGTCTCTGTCTATACTTCCGAGACATTTGGTGATCAGAAGATGATTTCTAGAAGATCTTAGTAGGACCCGAGAGATTTGACATTCTTCCAGATGTACGGTAGTTGAGTACGTCTTCTGGAAGCCTACTAGAGGTTTCGAGAAAGTTGCCAAATAAGATTCCGATCAGTGGGAGTACAATCTCCTGGACTGTGCTGATGCACAAAGACAAGGCTCCTTTCAATTTGCTTCAATCCAATGTTGCTTCCACTGTGTAGGAAACTTAGGATACCATCACACTTGGCGATGCACCAGTGATCCAGACAGAGATAAGACTTGGTAGGGATCGCTGGTAAGATGTCAAACAGTCAGATCTCACCAGCGACGCAACAACGATCCGGAATGATACGGAGGTCGTTGGGACCCTGTTTCTCAGACCTGTAGTATTGAGGACATTGGTCTTTGTCCCTGTCAAACACAGCGATGCATGCTGCCCAACGATCAAAAAATGGTCCAGGCGACTCTGACATGACCAGCGATCTCACAGCAGGGGACTGGTCGCTGCCAAGTGTCAAACATAGCGAGATCGCTGGCGAGGTCGCTGTTGTGTCACCAAATTTGTGACTTAACAGTGATCTCGCTTAGTGTGACGGGGGCTTAAGCATTGTGTTCCATTTATTCTACGGATTATCAAGGTCCTTGAAGTCAGACATCCACTGATCAATTAGTGATAGGAATACACTTAAATGGATGCAATCAGGTCTCCAATAAAGGTGATCAAAAAGACTGCAAAGGACCCTGAGTCCAGTGGCCACATTGGTAGGAATAGTGGCCTTCAGACCAGGGCTGTGGAGTCAGAGACCATTTTGGGTGGAGTTGGATTCAGGGAAATTGAGGAGTCGGATGTTTGGCTTACTGATATAACAGCCATGGTTGTGGGTCCGGAGTCCGTGTCTATTTTTTGAGAGTTGGAGTCATATTCAGGGAAATTGAGGAATTTGGGTCATATGTTTGGCTTACCAACTCCACAGTCCTGGTTGTTAAGTCAGAGTCAGTGTCCATTTTGTTGGAGTCTGATTCAGGGAAATTGAGGCGTCATAGTTGGAGTCCAATGTTTGGTTTACCGACTTCACATCCATGGTTGTGGAGTCCAAGTCCATTTTGGTAAAGTTGGAGTTGGATTTAGGGAAATTGAGGAGTCTGAGTAGGATATTTGGCTTACCAACTCCACAGCCCTGCTTCAGACTACCTGCTAGCATTGCCGATGCCTCTTCTGGCTCGTAGGCCTGGTGCAATGTCTTGAACATGTTGCCCCTCAACAATGAAGGAAAACCAGACCTACTCATCAGAAAAGACATGGAGAATTTCATCGGGTCACAAGCTACCGAGGTGGCCTCTGGACCAGAGGCTTGCCAATCTTTTTGATCATCTCCACTCTCCAGCTTACAGACCGAAAACTAAAATAATTTTCTTGAATCTGAAAGAATGACAAAGTCACCAGATTGAGGGATATTAGGATATCTGCTAATTATAGAGTTCCTTCACAAATATAGGAGGATGGTAGGAGAGCAGACATATATATGTATGGCAGGAAGGAAGTCTTTTGTGGAACAATGTATTGTGCGGAGGGAAACAGATGACTCCCGTACATCACCACTGGAGAGAACTGCAAACGTGGTGACGCAAGAACCTGCTGCTTCTTGTCAAAACGGGGAAAAAAAGAGAAAAATGAATATCTCCTCTGGGCCGGATTTGGAGGCCTTCAACACCTTTTGGCACCACGTTGACCTTTTTGGGCCCATCACTTGTAAAAATATGGCAGCACCACAGACGGATAAAATATCTTATTGCCCGTTCCTTACACGCATGTCATTGACATATGAATCTTATGGAGATACAACAGAAATGGCATCTTCAGAAGACCCCCCCCCCTCCCCGAATAGCAAAATGACTCATAAAATTGGAAAAGGTCAAACCTTCCGCCTGCAGCCACTACCAATATAAAGAAATGTCATCTGTGATAGAAAAAAGGGATAAGAACGAAGGAGAAGAAGCAAAAAAAAAAAGAATCACTAAGGTCATTGTGAATATGATCAGGAGGAAACAAAAAGCTCTCAGAGTCCCATCAGTTATCTGCATCCCATCTGCTTCCGGCCCACAGGAAGTCCCGGGACCTCCAGGCCCAGCTGCAGCCGCTGCCTCCCCCCGGGACGCCGGTCAGTGAATCTGTTCTTCTCCGCGCTGAATGCCAATGTCATACATCAGAGAACGCAGGCAAAAAGTTAATTAATGCAGCCGCGCACCATCCTCCTCTACTGTCACCGGTGAAATAAGTTGTTAGCGCTCCAAGCATCGGGACCATTAATCATAATAATGCACGTTGTGTTACAGTCAGTAAAACACACAAACAATAGGACAAGGTGACGCTCCCCTTGAACAGGCTCGCCAACAATAAACTACAGGTGGAGCCTACAGCACCCATGGTATGGGCAGGTTCATCGATGACACTGTGCAGAGGTGTCTACATAGTTTTAGGGTTAATTCACAATTAAAGGAGTTCAAGAAAAAGACAATCACCTAATTCTCAATTGCAGCATTTTATTGAAAGGGGCTGAGCTGTATTACCAAAATATAGCTCAAGGACAAGAGTTAATTTTCCCAATTTTTGTTTTTCAGAGAAACATAAATATGAATAATTTTTTACCTGGTGTTAATGCCGCTGTCCTCCTGAATCTGGCGCTGTTTTTCTTTTGCTCCTACTCCTCTGTGTTCCTGAGATATGGCCTCCTCTGTCTTGTATAAGAATGCAATCTTTTTATCCAACTGGGTGTGGTCCTCAAAAAGGCTCCCATAGAGAAGAGTTAAGGCTGGAAACACACTGTCTGTGTGATATACGAGTCACTCGGTTCATTAACCCTGAATAACCTCTTCCTGTCAGCAACTCCCTACTCCCGTCCTCACAGGGAGAGGTCGCTCAGGGTTAATGATCCAACACATCTGAGTGACTCGTATATCACACGGACAGTGTGTTTCCAGCCTAAGGGCCAGGCCCACTTGGCTAATAAGTCTAGATTTACATTCAAGGAAGAAGGGGCCATATCTCAGGAATGGAGAGGCGCAGGAACAAAAGAAAAACAGCACCGGATTCAGGAGAAAAGCAGAATCGACACCAAGTACAAAACTAAATAGATCAAACCCTTATTTATGGCAAATGTGATAGGGTTATGTTTTTGACAGGGAGATAGGAGTTATCTCAATGTAAAAAAAACTGAAAGAAAAGATAGATAGATAGATAGATAGATAGATAGATAGATAGATAGATCAAAAATGACACTATGATGCCTGAAGGCCATTAAAGGCGGACTACATCAGATTTGGAGTGCTGCAGTCATTTTTGGTCTGTATAAGAGGCCGGGACTGAACTAGGCCGGGACTGATTTGCACCACCCTTATTAGGGAACAAGTGCTGCTCTATATTTAGATAGATAGATAGATAGATAGATAGATAGATAGATAGATAGATAGATAGATAGATAGAGGGATAGATAGATAGATAGATAGATAGATAGATAGATAGATAGATAGATAGATAGATAGATAGAGGGATAGATAGATAGATAGATAGAGAGATAGATAGATAGAGAGATAGAGAGATAGATAGATAGATAGATAGATAGATAGATAGATAGATAGATAGATAGATAGATAGATAGATAGATAGATAGATAGATAGATAGATAGATAGATAGATAGAAATGTGCCTGGGTCCATCTTACAAGACGGAAGGTAGTGCTAGTCTTCCACAAAGGATATATAACTAGATAGACAGACAGACAGACTTTTTTTTTCTTTTTACGATCTGTAGAACCCACCTCCACTTCTATGATGAGGGGTCTCATTATTGGGGACCCCGTGTGACTAGCTTCATAGGGGTTATCTTCGTCACGTCTGTGAATGCTATGGGTGCCCATGAAAGACAATTAGTGCCCACATTTTTTCAACGAACATTACATCTGCCATCATGCAGAGAAGACAGAACACAATTTCTTTTCGGAGATCTTTTAGGAACACATCCAAATCCAAAAAGATATTTGAAACCTGGTCCCCACTTAGGGGTTCATTTAAAGTAACAAGGACAATAAAGCAAAGCAAAATGTTAGATGAACGACCCACCGCCTTGGAGTAGACTCCACCGATGGTGCGTACCAGGGCCCGGGTAGGAAAGCCTCTAGTAGGATCTGAGCCGGGATTGTTACCATTACTGGGCACTGTTAGGACTAGTACTCTTGATGGGTTCACCCATGTCAAGTATTGTTAGTGGTCATTATGGTGCCACTTTTACTTACAGAGAGAGAAGTGGGGGTCATTACAAGCAAGATCCGTGACTAAGTAGGACGGGAATGGTTAATGGGCAGAGGAGGACAATTCTATATTACAGGAGGATTTATGTAAACTAGAAGCTTGGGCGGCTAAATGGCAAATGCGCTTTAATGGGGATAAATGTAAAGTCATGCACTTGGGCAGAGGAAACAAAAGGTATAATTATGTGCTTAATTGTAAAACACTGGGCAAAACTGTCACTGAAAAAGACCTGGGTGTATGGATAGATGATAAACTCACATTTAGTGGCCAGTGTCAGGCAGCTGCTGCAAAGGCAAATAAAATAATGGGATGCATTAAAAGAGGCATAGATGCTCATGAGGAGAACATAATTTTACCTCTATACAAGTCACTAGTGCGACCACACTTAGAATACTGTGTACAATTCTGGTCTCCGGTGTATAAGAAAGACATAGCTGAACTAGAGCGGGTCCAGAGAAGAGCGACAAAAGTCATTAGAAGACTAAGGGGTCTGCAATACCAAGACAGGTTATTAAACTTGGGGTTATTTAGCTTGGAAAAACGAAGGCTTAGGGGTGATCTTATAATAATGTATAAATATATGAGGGGGCAGTACAGAGACCTTTCTAAGGGTGCTTTCACATCTGCGTTTTTCGTAATTCGCGGCAGATGCGGTGAAAAAACCGCATCTGCCGCGATTACCGCATACCGGCTGCACTTGCGGCGCGGTTGCGGTTTTTTCTATGCAATGTATAGGCATACTTGCGGCAGGTGCGGCAAGTGCGGTTTTACACTTGCGGCAGGTGCGGCCGCGAAAAAAACCGCAGTAAGCCGCGGTTTTTTTCGCGGCCGCACCTGCCGCAAGTGCAAAACCGCACTTGCCGCACCTGCCGCAAGTACGCCTATACATTGCATAGAAAAAACCGCAACCGCGCCGCAAGTGGAACGGTTATGCGGTAATCGCGGCAGATGCGGTTTTTTCACCGCATCTGCCGCGAATTACGAAAAACGCAGATGTGAAAGCACCCTAATGATCTCTTTACTCTTACTGGGACAAGGGGGCATCCTCTACGTCTGGAGGAAAGAAGGTTTAATCATAATCACAGACGCGGATTCTTTACTGTAAGAACAGTGAGACTATGGAACTCTCTGCCACATGCTGTTGTAATGAGTGAGTCACTACTAACATTTAAGAAGGGCCTGGATGCCTTTCTTGAAAACTATAATATTACCACTTATACATACTAGATTCTTTGATAGGGCGTTGATCCAGGGAATTAGTCTGATTGCCGTATCTGGAGTCAGGAAGGAATTTTTTCCCCAATGTGGAGCTTAGTGTTGCCACATGGGTTTTTTTTGCCTTCCTCTGGATCAACATGTTAGGCTATGGGTTGAACTAGATGGACTTAAAGTCTTCCTTCAACCTTAAAAACTATGTTACTATGTTACTATGTTACTTATCTGGTACTACTGAAGAACTTGGAACCACAACAAAACTTAATATGGCGGCTATTGAAAATGGATGCAGCGATCGCCTCAATTTCCCCAAATCCGACTCAGACTCCGCCAAAATGGACACAGATTGTGACTCCACCACTCCAACTCTACAGCCCTGGCCGGCACTAGCTGTCAATCAACCAGGAGCACACTGCCTCCGTCACAGCCGCCCGGCACGAGGGAATCTAGGAGGCTGAGTCGTGGTGCACACCCCAAAAACAAGATGAGGCACCCCCTTTACATCTAGAAACTTTCAAAAATCCTGTTGTATCTAGTCTTACTGATAAAACAGATTATATAATATTCTCCTGTTTTCCTGTCGCCGCTATAATCCACATCATTGTAATAGGAAATCTCCAGAGCGGCAGATTGAGCCCCGGTGACGTCCGGAACACGTGTCTGCAATCTTATTAGTTGGGATATTTGGGTAATGTCATCAGACAATGGCACAGTAGCCGCGAGGAATGAAAAATAAAGGCCTGCAATAACGAAGCATTATTTGTGCAATCAGACCCGACAAATTGTTAAATTAGTTAGAAAGTATTAGACTCGTCTTAAAGTGCCGTCCTAAGGGGGTTGTCCTAATTGTGGCTCTTAAAGGGAACCAGTCACAAGGTTATTGCCAGCTAATCTGAGAGCAGCATAATGTAGAGACAGAGACCTTGATTCCAGCGATGTGTCACTTACTTGGCTGCTTAGCATAGGTTCGATAAAATCACTTATCAGCAGGAGATTATCACTGGAGGACTCCATGACCTGCTGCTGTCAGGTAGTCCTCCATATTCATGAACTCTGTATAACTCCGCCGCCCCCACCAATAATTGGCAGCCCTGTAGATGAGCAGAAAGCTGCCAATCAGTGATGTGGGCGGGGTTATAGAGCTCCACATTTATATAACTGCTAGATCTGTAGCAGGGAAAACAGAAATTTTAGCAAAATGAGAGCAGGCAGCTCAGTAAGTGACATCGCTGGAATCAGGGTCTCTAACCCTACATTATACTGCTCTTAGATGGGGTGGCACAAACCTGATGACAGAGTTTAGAAGCAGGTTTTTGCTACCACTTCTCGGAGCACCCTAATGTAGGCAAAGACTTCCTGAATACAACGATGTATAACTTATGATTACTGGCTGTAGCCATTTTGACACATTCAAAGCATTTAGGTTTAGAAACATAGAGCTGCACCCACACCGGGCTCTGTATAGAGAGTGTGCATTGACAGTGAGATGTCAATCATAGCAGAAGGCGTGTCAGACTACCCTGCATGTGGACTTTGCAGTCCTGTAAATGGTAATCACCAGGTGATAAAGCCTTTAGTTTAAGTATACAATAGCTTAGCGCCTGATAAGAGAGACACAGCTGCTTTGTGTTTTTTGCCCCTTACAGCATGCTGTGCTTAGCGTATATAGCAAAAATCTGCAGACAACTTCCCTTTAGCAGAAATTGATGATATTGATGCATATGTGGCCATAAGAGTGTGCAAATAGGGGCCCCATTTCTGAGATGGAGTGGGATCACAGAGGTGGTCACTCGGAAGCATCATGGAATCTGTTCACAGTGGATTCTGGAGCCTAAATGCAGAGAGATGCACCAAGGAGGTCTGGAGAATGCGCCATGTGTGCTAGGGGGGAATTATTTGCAAAACCTTCCCCTGCACTTCCTACAAAACAAGACCCAGCAGAGTAGATGGCCATTTCTGCACACTAAATGTGCGCAACATATAAAACAGGAATAAAACTCTAAATGTACCCAGAATGCGTGACCTGGATTATAAATCCAGCAGTCTTTCTAAAGCAGGAGTGGGGAACCTCAGGACCCAGGGCCGAATGCGGCTGTCAATGACTTTTGTGCGGCCCTCGGGCACATTCCTGGGGGCCGCAGTGCTCGGACTGGCAGATGCGTTTTGCGACTGTCTGCCCTTTAAATCCAACTCTCCAGTGATCTCTATACCCCAGCCTCAGCTTTCCCAGTGCGGTATATGCCCCCTACCTCTCCAGTGATCTCTATACCCCAGCCTCAGCTTTCCCAGTGCGTAATATGCCCCCAACCTCTCCAGTGATCTCTATGCCCCAGCCTCAGGTTTCCCAGTGCGGTATATGCCCACAACCTCTCCAGTGATCTCTATACCCCAGCCTTAGCTTTCCCAGTGCGGTATATGCCCCCAACCTCTCCAGTGATCTCTATACCCCAGCCTCAGCTTTCCCAGTGCGGTATATGCCCACAACCTCTCCAGTGATCTCTATACCCCAGCCTCAGCTTTCCCAGTGCGGTATATGCCCACAACCTCTCCAGTGATCTCTATACCCCAGCCTCAGCTTTCCCAGTGCGGTATATGCCCACAACCTCTCCAGTGATCTCTATACCCCAGCCTCAGCTTTCCCAGTGCGGTATATGCCCACAACCTCTCCAGTGATCTCTATACCCCAGCCTCAGCTTTCCAGTGCGGTATATGCCCACAACCTCTCCAGTGATCTCTATACCCCAGCCTCAGCTTTCCCAGTGCGGTATATGCCCACAACCTCTCCAGTGATCTCTATACCCCAGCCTCAGCTTTCCCAGTGCGGTATATACCCACAACCTCTCCAGTGATCTCTATACCCCAGCCTCAGCTTTCCCAGTGCGGTATATGCCCACAACCTCTCCAGTGATCTCTATGCCCCAGCCTCAGCTTTCCCAGTGCGGTATATGCCCCCAACCTCTCCAGCGATCTCTATACCCCAGCCTCAGCTTTCCCAGTGCAGTATATGCCCACAACCTCTCCAGCGATCTCTATACCCCAGCCTCAGCTTTCCCAGTGCAGTATATGCCCCCGGCCTCTCCAGTGATCTCTATACCCCAGCCTCAGCTTTCCCAGTGCGGTATATGCCCACAATCTCTCCAGTGATCTCTATACCCCAGCCTCAGCTTTCCCAGTGCGGTATATGCCCACAACCTCTCCAGTGATCTCTATACCCCAGCCTCAGCTTTCCCAGTGCGGTATATGCCCCCAACCTCTCCAGTGATCTCTATACCCCAGCCTCAGCTTTCCCAGTGCGGTATATGCCCACAACCTCTCCAGCGATCTCTATACCCCAGCCTCAGCTTTCCCAGTGCAGTATATGCCCACAACCTCTCCAGCGATCTCTATACCCCAGCCTCAGCTTTCCCAGTGCAGTATATGCCCCGGCCTCTCCAGTGATCTCTATACCCCAGCCTCAGCTTTCCCAGTGCGGTATATGCCCACAATCTCTCCAGTGATCTCTATACCCCAGCCTCAGCTTTCCCAGTGCGGTATATGCCCACAACCTCTCCAGTGATCTCTATACCCCAGCCTCAGCTTTCCCAGTGCGGTATATGCCCCCAACCTCTCCAGTGATCTCTATACCCCAGCCTCAGCTTTCCCAGTGCGGTATATGCCCCCGGCCTCTCCAGTAATGTCTAGGCTTCTAGCAACCCTGAAAAAGCAGTTGAGAAGCAACATGACCAATATCACCCACTCCAAAGAGAAGCAGCTCCAGCCACCACAGTAGGGTGAGCTAATTGAATAACCAAATATAGTGGGTCACTTTCAAGTTGGTAATTTTGTGCGGCCCTCGAACTATTGTAGAAATTTCCAAATGGCCCCCCGACAGAAAAATGGTTCCCCGCCCCTGCTCTAAAGTGTCTAATGTCCTGGTCTATAATAAGATCTGTGACCCCAGGGTGGCAGCTGAGGATATCCGGAGATTTCTTCTGACACTCCGCCGTCTCACACCCTCTCTCAAGGATACAAGTATTCAGCAGAATCTCTCTTCTCCTTCGTGATCCTCCGTGGTCCGCAGAGACTTCCATACCCAGCGCCCCGGAGCGGTCACCCAAGGACGGGCTGAGAATGTCGCATGTAATTAACATCAAGGTCGCCACCAATCCGCTTTCTATTCTTATAGAACAGTTGTTTCTGAAATGCCTGCAAAACGGAGCCATGTGGACTGGATCGTATACTAAAGAGCTACACAAAACTGAAAAGAATAGCAATATATCAACTGAGGAGAATACAATCTGAAGAGGTGAAATCCCTCTTAAAGGGAATCTATCAGCAGGTTTTTGCTATGCAAGTTGAGGACAGCATGCTGTAAGGGTTAAAAAACAAAACAAAAATCAACTATGACTCTCTCATCAGGCACTGGGTTATTGTTTACTTAAACTAAAGTGTTTATTAGCCTGTGATTAACACTACAGGACTACACTGTCACGCACATGGCAGTCAGACACACCCTCTACTGAGATTGACACCTCCCTGTCAACGCACAATCTCTATTGTTTGCCTGGTGCGGGCGAGGGCAGCTCTCCAGCGTTCCTGAAAATAAATAGTTTAATGACTGAAGCCATTCTGACACAATGTGACACATCGCTGGATCAGGGTTTCTTTGTCTAAATATGTTGCTGTCAGTTTAGGTAGCAAAAACCTGTTGACAAATTCCCTTTAAAGGTAACACGTCACCAGGTTTTTGCTACCTAAACCAATACAACAGAGGCATAGACCCTGATCCAGCGATGTGTCACTTACTGGGCTGTGTAAATCCGAAGGGATGGTGTTTTTCGATCCGCGCAAGCCGTACGTTGAAAAGGGCCACAAAGGATCAGAGGGGAATGGTGCTTTATTCAACGCATTTCAAAGCATGTCCTCCCCTCCTTCATCAGGAGTGCAACCATGGTCCGGCAACCCGTACCACAGGTGAAAACACGCTGCGGTCGGGAGAAGCACAGTGAGCATGGGATTTCTAGAAATCATTGCGCTGCCAATAAGGAATCACAGTCCCACCGGATTCCAAGCGGATTAATCCTTTCAACCAAGACGCTTGGAATCCAGTGGGACTGTCAGTCTTTGACGGCAGCGTGATCCTTCGTCCACCCGCTCTTGTCCTCTATGTACATGGGTGGCTTGCTGCAGCCGTGCATGCTTTGACAGTGGTTGTGTCTCATACAACCCCATAAGGTGAGTGGTTCAGATACCATTCCTTATCTAAGTAATATCGGATAAGACCCTATTTGCGCTGGTCTTCCCTCTAGCCTATTTATTCAATGCTTCTACTTCTGGGATCAATTAAACCCCCATTAGCGGAACATTCATCCCCATAAACCGCAGTAACACGTGCAACAAGGGAGAACGGTAGACAATGAAAACTAGATATAGAAAGGAGAAAGTGTCACAGGTGGGATCCTGTCTGCGATGAATGTGCGGGCCCATTCGCATGACGCGAAGGTGTGGATACCTTTGCAGCAGCGTGTTTTCCCAGCGAAGTCTATGGGGTCTGTGAAGTCCTGTCCATATGGTGCGTTGGTTTTCTGCTGCAGATACGCTGCGTACTTTAGTGCATGTCAATTCTTCATGCAGATACGCTGCAGACTTGACCACAAGAATGCCGAGTCATAGAAAAGTCGATAGCAAAAAGCGTCATATCCGCAGCAGGTAAAAACGCACCGTTGGCTTTAGTGCAGATTTTGGATGTCAAAGATCTGCACCACCAACTCAGCGTGTGAACGGGCTCTGAAGGTTGTGTTACAACCCCAGAATCTTGCTATTGTGGATAAATCATCCCATCTCTTTTGCATGGCTCAGAGCCGATCGCTGACAATCCGGCGGCCCATGGGCTTGTGTATACTGAGGCTGAAGACCATGTGCGTATAAATGGTGAGCATACCCAGCCTCGAAATGTGAACAGAGAAGCCGCTAACCCATAAGTAATCATTAAACGGTTTCATAAAGGGCAACTTCACCGTGGCTGAATTCGCCAGGGGCAGATTATCTTGTGGATCACAATCGCTGCTATTGAATCTCAGACATGTTCTATAGAGGACTAGAGAGGGAAATACGCAAAAAAAACAACAGTAAGAAGATATAAACGCCCACTCTTCAAGGTCTTGGAGGTGGCTGCCCCTTTAACCCCTTCACCCCCGGGCAATTTGCCATTTTCTGTTTGACCCTCCCCTTCTTCCAAGAGCTGGAACATTTATTTTTCCGTCTATATAGACATATGAAGGCTTGTTTTTTGTGGAAGGAGTTGTACTTACAGTTCATTTATTTTACTTTACAGGAAAATGGGAAAAATTTCCCAAAAAAAAAAGCGCAATGACACGTTTTTTTTATCCACTATGTTCACTAAATGGTAAAACCGACGTGATGTTGTAATGCTTCAGGTCGGTACGAGTTTGTAGATACCAAACATGTATACTTTTACTGTTATCTAAATGGAGAAAAAAAAAATTCAGAAGTTTTTAAAAGAAAAAGATTTTCACTCTTGTCGCCATTTTCCATGACCGGTAGCGTTCTCATTTTTCAGGATCTGGGGTGTGTGGTGGCTTATTTATGCGTCTTGAGCTGACGTTTCTAATGACACCATTCTTGGGTGGATGTGATGCTTTGATCGCCCGTTATTGCATTTTATTGCAATGTTGCGGCAACTAAGAAAACTTAATTTTGGCGTTTGAACTTTTTTTTGTGTTTGCAGTTTACACATCTGATTAATTGATTTTATTTTTGATAGATCGGGCATTTCTCAATGCGGTGATACCAATGATGTGTATTTTTTAAGTATTATTTTTAATGGGGTAAAAGGGAGTGATTTGAACGTGTATTTTTTTTTTCATATTTTTAAAAAACATTTTTATTTTTTCTTTATTTTTACACTGGCCCCTAGACGGCCTTAGTGCTGCACATTGTGATCGCTTGTCCTACGTGCTGATGAGCTGCAGCACTTCAGTACAAAGGGGAAGTGATCACTTCATGTGGATGCTGGCGCTCGCCAGGCATCCACGGGAGGTGATTCAGGACAACTTCTGGGGTCATCAGAGGACCCCAGGCTATCCAGGTAACAGACTGAGGTCCCGTGATCGCTTCACAGGACCTGCGATCCCAGATGTCCACACTAGTCTGTCTGAAGCAGACATGTTCATTCTCAGTCAGATCCGTATTCACACTGAATACGGCCACATAACCATGTAAGGGTAAGGGGGTGGGGCCTACACAGCGTCCACACTGTTGACTGCAGCTGATGAGGTGACAGTGTATCAAATCACTTCAGGCTGCAGCCCAGTTGCTGAGCAACGTCATAATGTCAGGATCAGTGCAAACTCCTGTTTTCTTGGCACAAGCTTCTGATCTGTCATCTGGCTCCACACAGTTCAGTCAGGATCTCTGTTAACCCCTTCTCTGCTGGCACATTACACTGCTCCCTATCTGCTGATGGCCACGCCACACAAAAAATGTGAGAAAATAAGTCATACGTCACGAAAAAAAGCATTAACTTAGCTGACATGTGACCCATCATTAACAGTATTGTGCAGTATTTCTTTATTTTTTACTGAAATGACATTTACACTTTAAAGGGCTCTATACGGTAACATTTAGGCCTCGGCCTCATTCAGTTTTGGACCAGGATCATCCATTATTACACACCCTCTGAAAAAATGTAAAGGGGGTATGCAGAAAAGCAAACTGGAGAAGGGAAAAATCAATTTTTAATTCTGCTCGGCCCCCCCATAGTGTGCACCCCTGACACCATTAATAAAAGACCATAAAACACCAAGACCAAGACAGCAGCACGAGACAAGGCGCCATGAAAAGCACAGGCGCAAGTCATGAACTGTTTATCTAACATACATTTATAAGATAATGGTCTATGTATCCTGATACAGATAACATATATGTATATGGGTCTATACGGGAGTGATAGGAGCTTCCTGCTGGTGGGTGTTTGCTTTTTATGTTTTCACTCAGACTTCAGTAATTTAACTGATTGAAGGCAAAAAAAACAATAATATTTCCAAAACATTAGTCACAAAGTAGGAAAATAAAAGTAACCGCGAACACGTAGGCTTTATTACAACATGTCTAAAATAACAGGAGGGCTCGGCATACAGGTCTATTCATCCGTGCATTGTGCAATAAGGAGTGCACCATTGTCTGCCTGTACTTGTCAAGTGCAAGTCATCTTAGGTAACTTTAAAGGGAATCTGTCACCAGGTTTTTGCCATCCCATCTGAAGGCAGAATAATGTAGAGATAGAGACCCTGATTCCAGCGATGTGTCACTTACTGACCTGCTTGCTGTCATTTTGATAAAATGACTACAGATTTAGCAGATCATGAATGTGCTGCACTACTTAAGTAGTCCTCTAATGATAATCTCCTGCTGATAAAACAGTGATTATATCAAAACTACACTTAGCAGCCCAGTAAGTGACACATCGCTGGAATCAGGGTCTCTGGCCCTACATTATGCTGCACTCAGATGAGATGGCAAAAACCTGGTGACAGATTCCCTTTAAGAGGTTGTCCAATACATTTGATATTGATGGCCTGTCAGTAATGAATGGGAGTTTAGATGCAGGACCACCATAGATCTGATAGTCACGGCTTATCCCGAGTATCGTCCATCAATATCTAAGTCCTGTCTATGGGGATAACATGGCCCTTTCAGCTAAATTTGAGCGCTCTTGTAGTTATACACAAGATTTAGTAAGATTCCAGCAGGACCCTACAAAGAACATCGGCAAGGAGTGATAGGTTCTCCCCGTATTCATAGGTTTCCTCCAAATCCTAAGTTACTGATAAGGAATGTAGATTGTGAGCCACAATGGGGACAGTGAAGACGGTGCTGTGAAGTGCAATGCGTGAGCGCTACATAAGCAAGAGGAAGAATAATAAAACTTTTTGGCTGAACCTTTTCCTTCATTCGGAGCTTTGATTGCATCACGCCTTTTGTTGAAGCACAGATTATGTAAAGGGGTTGGATGAGATTTCAGAAACTGCACCACTGTTATGACAGGGGGTGTGACGTTGCGATCAGGTTCATGGGGTGGCAATTTTAAGCAAACTATAGGGGTACACGCGCCATTTTAAAAGAAACAAAGCTACCATGTTTTTCTAACCTGGCTAATCTTCCTGGGGTTGTTTTGGCATCCAAAATAGATTACAGAGGTCAGAACGGTGGAGGTCCGACACCCAGCACCGCCACCGATCAATGGTTATTAGTTCTGCTGCAGTCCAAATATAAAAACCGAACTGGGCTGTAAAGTGCCGTTTAGTTTAAAGGGTTTGTCCACTATTAGGCAACCCACTCTCAATCCCCACTGTAAAACAACACTTATTCTCACCTCTGGTACCATTCCTGCAATGACAGCGATGGCTCCCCTGGGGATTGTGTGACATTATGTGATGCGATCCCTAAAGGTACCGTCACACGCCACCATATGGCTTCCATATCGCCGGCGATTTGATGTGAGCGCGCACGTTTTGGGCACTTTTTTCAGAGCGATGTGGAGATGTCACACGTAGCGATCTCGCATGCGATCTTCGGCGATCCTGCGTTCCGGAATTGCCTGCAGGAGACTGGAAGCGATCTTCCCTTCACACATCACCATGTCATAGCAGCGATGTGGCCATACTGTTTCAATAGGGGCGTGCTAGAGTGTGTTTCACCGCCCCCTATCACTGCGATTGGTGGATGGAACTGCGTTCCCATTGGTCAGCCTTGCGTGAATGCACAGGTCATCAAATAAGGCGCCTCGGACACGGCCAGCCAATTGGAACGCAGTATCACCCACCAATCGCCGCAGATGCAGCGCAAAAAAACCCCATCCAAGCACGCCTACGGGATTTATATCAGGATCGCTGTGTACGTCGCTATCGCTCTGTCACACTCCAGGATACGCTGATATCGCCTGGTGGATACCGCCTGATTTCACTACAGTGCAGAGCAATCAGGTGACGCCATAAAATCGCCCAGTCACACGCCACTACGCACAGGCGATGTGGTTTCCACATCACCGAATTCGGGAATTGCCAGCGTTCTCACCAGCGATATGGTACCTTAAGATCAATCAGCCCTGCCTTTAGTCTCCTCTCCAATGGACGTAATTGACATCTGAAAAGTGAGAGAGAAGCCGCCGCGCTCACTTCTTATGTATATCTGTATTTGTCCCAAGAGGGGAGAGGGAAGCCGGAGCTAACTGGCACAGGGATCGCATGACATAATGTCACGCAATCCCCAGTACCGTCATCACAGAAACGACACCGGGGGTGAGAATTAATGTTGTTATTTTACTGTGGGGAAACATAAGGATTGAGAATGAGTTATGGCGGGTTTACACGTCGCGATATCGCAGTACAATTTCAATGAAAAGTCACGTGATTCGATCGTTGGACCCGATATCGTTCCTGCGTTGTATGGTGTGAACGTCCAATACGATGCAGGAACGATGTCAATGCGATATCGGGGATTGAATGAGCGTGCTATTCAATGCCCCGATATTGAAGGGAGATTGGAGCAGATCGTGCTGTGTAAACGCCCAATTACGATGCGATTTGAAACGTCACCCATTCACTCCCATGTTAACTATGCGATCCTGGGTTGGGAGGCGGAGACATCGCACGGACGTTGTATTTCGATATCGCAGCATGTAAACAGTCAATGCGATGCGGGAGGAACGTGCACTAATTGCGCGCTCCCGCGCCATTGAGTTGCGATATCGAAACGATATCGTGGCGTGTAAACCCACCATTAGACAACCCCTTCTATGTAGTGGTCATTGTCAAGAACTGCAGGTCAGCTCTGATTCAAGAGGCAGCCGCACACTGAATGGAGCTTTGCTGCAGCTAACCACAGCTGATCGGTGTCTGATATTGGTTTACCTATTCTGTGGAAAGGTCATTAATGTCAGATGCCCAAACAACCCTTTAAATTCACGCTTAGTTGTGCATCTACAATGAGGTTTTGTTGCAGTGGAAACTAGTGACAGAAAATTGCAAACTACTAGGGAAACTTGACATGTCGGCTGCATGAACAGCTGCTCTTTACAGTACAACCCATGCTGTTAACTCAATACACAGACCTACAGGGCTGCATGTGATGCTGCTCCTTATTATGTTTTCTCGCTACGGCGGTGCCAAACAGTTAAAAAGTCAACTCGCCAAAGTAACTGATATAAAAGATTGTTCCACTACGAGGCCCAAGTCCTCCTGCGTTCTGTCTCCCCGCTGCTCCGTCTCAGCCGAGCGCCTGGTTCTGTTTAGTCTGGAGAACACCCCCTTGGACAGACAAAATTCTGAGACCGTGGCTTGAAAAATAGTTTTTAAGAAGATCAGTTCCCCAACTGTGCGGTTGGTTCGCTGCTGTAACGGCTCCATGTCCAGATGAAGCAGAGCCGGATTTTACATCTGGAAGTCACTTTGAAGTCAATGAGTTACCAAACATTTTGTTCCTTATAAAAAGTGGCTATACTTTGTTTTACTCTTTATGTGCCTATTGTTCCCTATATTTGCATCATCCTTTCAACAGAAGACACAGTCAATTTAAAGGGGTCGCCCACTATTGGAGAATCCCAAAAGCCAAAAAAAAAAAACAATGTACTCTCTGCCTCCGCGGCGTTCCAGCGATGTTGTGTCACGTGACCACTACAGCCAATCAGCAGCAGGTCAACAATATTCTATCAGAGTGGCCATTCGCTCTGCTGAAATCGTAAAGGAAGCAGCTGTTCAGTGGCTGCTGATTGGCTGCAGCAGTCATGCAACAATGTTGCATTACTCGCGGGGAACAGCAGCTGGAACGAAGCTGCATCGGGAGGAGAACACATAGTAAAGGATAGTAGATCACAAAAAAACAGTATAACAAATATGTAGAAATAATCGAAATAGGATCAGGTCTTAAATAAGTTAGATAGAGACGTTCTGATATGGGTTACCTTGATGTTGGTAGAACGGCTTCGTACATTTTTTTGCAAACAACGTATTAACGAAATACCCTGTTACTGACACTGTTTTCCAGCAGCACTAGCTTTTTATTATTACCTATTACAGCAGAGTATTTCTGCACGTTTATTATGCTGTTTTTTTGTGATCTAGTTTTCTGGTGGTGTGAACACAGTACTACAGACTTGTTCACTTTGTGCATTGGCTCACCTGTAAGTGTCTAATTAGTTTCTTGCTATGCAAGATAGGAAGGGGTGGGGGCATTCCTAAGTGAGCCAGGCACATAAAATGCCGTCTTCTACAGCATGTCCATATTGGACTCTGGCCCTTCTGTGTCCTGCATCCATAGGTACTGTACATAGGATCAGGTTTTAAATAAGTTACCGTACATAGGGACCATTTTGATATGGGTTACCTTGACGTTGGTAGAACGGCTTTGTACATTTTTTTGCAAAAAAACTTATTAACTAAATACCCTGTTACTGACACTGTTTTCCAGCAGCCCTAGCTTTCTATTGTTACCTATTACAGCAGAGTATTTCTACACATTTGTTATACTGTTTTTTGTGATCTAGTTTTCTGGTGGTGTGAACACAGTCCTACAGACTTGTTCACTGTGTGCATTTTCACTTTTACATCCACCAAAAGAAAGAAAAAAAAAATAGACAATTTTTCTCCCATGGACCGTTCATTTTGCATCTCTTTGTAAGGACTAAAAGCAGTAAACTGATCTTTTTTCCCTATTTTACACAAAGAAGTGGATCAGATATTATATGGATGCAAAACATAAAAGTCAGGGGGGAAAAAGAATCTTCAGTTTTATTTTTTAATCCGTTTTTTTTTTTTACTGATCCCCATAGTCGTGATCCGCAAACACAGATAAGAATAGTACATGAACTTGCCTTGACGGAACGGACAAACAGATCTATTAGATGAACAGTAGTGTTAATGGTTTCATGTATCTATTATGGGTTATAGTTCGCTGTCGATCTTAAAAATGGACGTGGACGACGAATAGATGTAAAAAGCTCGGACTTTCTCGCCTGTGGTCCCTCAGTGCAAGGGGCGGCAGGACTGGATCCCCGGGAAAACAACATCCACAATAGAAAGGTGTGCCCAGTCCCCTCCATTGTATGTTGTCTACATTACAACAGTCAAAGGAGTGAGTCAGGATGATGTAATGACAATTTGTCCGTCTATCTGTAGAAAAGGAAGCGGCATAGCCTTAAGCTTTTACACTGAGATCAACGGCACCTTTGTGCTACCAGTCAGTCAGTGCGGGCGCACTTACAGTACACCGGATGGTAATTGGGAGTATGTGTACTTGGCACTCTCATATCGCGGTAATCATGCTGCCGATTACCCGACAAACAAGCAAAACTCCTGCGCTGTTCTTAGAGATAAATGATTCTTCATATCATTATTCTAGGCGGAGTGAGCTGAAATTTGCAACATAACATACATGCGATATGAGAGGACATGGGATGCGATTTATTAAGCTAAATGCACCAAAATTATGGCTTTCCAAAAAAGGGACAATGTCTTGCACCGTTTTCTCACTCAAGTGTGCGAGAACCAAGGTGCAAGACATTTTCTTTGTTTTGTTTTATCCGCAAAGCCTTTAGACACTTTCTGTGCCTGTAGAATGCTGAAGAGAAACACATGAACCATAATGCAACACCAGGCCCCAAACATTGTAACCCACGATTCTGGCACAAAGTCACCTACTAATAGGTACGGGTTACCCAGAATGGACTGTGACGCCAGATTTATCACACAGCCTGAACCACCAAGGGTAAATCTGGTGCATTTTTAAGAGAATCAGTCAGCAGGTTTTGCTGCTCATCTGAAAGCAGCATGATGAGATTCTGAATCCAACAATGTATCACTCAAGGTACCATTACACACAGAGATATATTGCTTGCAACTCACTGGTTGCAGTGAAATCATGGACACATTGTTACATTTGTAAATGGCAACAAAATGGAACAATGTGTCCATGATTTCACTGCAAACCAGTGAGTTGCAAGCAATGTCTGCACAGATATCTCTGTGTGTAACAGTCCCTTTAGATTACTGGGTGCAGCCGTTCTGATGGAGTTGTTAGATTTATCCATGTAGAAGAGCTGAGAACTGCCCCCACCCACACCAGGCTCTCTATAGACATTGGACATTGACAGTGAGGTGCTAATCACAAGAAGGGGCTTTGGACTACTGTGCACGAGGCAATGTAGTCCAGCAATGATAGAGGCTTGGCGCTAAAACAATCATTGCAAGTAACCACCTTGATAAGAGACACATCACTGAATGTTCTGTGTTAACCCTTACAGCATGCTGTCTTCAGATTATATAGCAAACATCTGCTGATAGATTTCCTTTAAGACCATCTAGGCAGAGCTCACATACATATGGGTTTTATGGTCAGGGCTTCTGTTGGAATCCACAAAACGCAGTATTTTAACCAGAACCCGGACAGAGCATTTGTGCACAATGCCCATTGTGCAGGCTGGTGGCGGGAAGGATTTTTATTGCTCAAGCCTCCGCTGTTCCCAGCCTTGTGCAGACAGACCGTGTATGAGGAAATCCTCCTTATACAGAGGAGGTGCAGCAGAACGTAAAACACTTAAGGAACCAGCAGTGGAGCATAAAGAATTGTTTGTATTTTTTAAAAACCGGTATGACCTGAAACACCCTCATCTTATGTCTCACTTCCACCTTCTTATCTTGTATTACTTCACTTAAAGTTATTCAAGTTGTATACAAAGCATCAGGTGCCGAGCCGGTGGCTTTGGCAGTGTGATCAATGGGTTAACTTTGTCGTGGCTGCAGATGTCCTATATAATAATCTGATCATGTAGAAGAGCAGAAACTAAATATATAGTATGTGAAATTCAATCCTAAAACACTAATCCCAGATAATGTGGTGGATGGTGGACGGTGGACGGCCGGCAGTATCTACTTGCTCTGTGAATGGTATACAAGGTGAAGTACGGGCGGCGCGGTGGCTGAAGTGGTTAGCACTGCAGCCTTTGCAGCACTGAGGTCCTGGGTGCAATTCCCACCAAGGACAACATCTGCAAGGAGTTTGTATGTTCTCCCTGTGTTTGCGTGGGTTTCCTCCGGGCACTCCGGTTTCCTCCCACATTGCAAAGACATACTGATAGGATGTTTAGATTGTGAGCCTCAATAGGGACAGCATAACTGATGTATCTAAAGTGCTATGGAATTAATTTCTTGGACTGGTCTCCTGAGATCAGTGAATACTTTGCAATGGAATTAATAGTGTTATGTAAATGAATAAATATTATCATTATAAAGTATATATTTACACATTTTGCATGATGGGCGATACGTAGGTAGACAGAGGTCAATGCACAAGGACTGCAATTTATTAGGGTGTAAATTAGATTTTGGCAGAAGATTAAAAGGGTTGTCCCATGAAAACAAGTTATCACCATGATTGGTGATAACTCCCTGATTGATGGGGGTCCAACCGTTGGGACCTGCGGTTATCGTCGGGAGCTTTCATCCCCGCACGGCAGATTAGGTGTCCGATCACCACCCCCCTATGGGGCGGCCAGAATAAGCTGTGTGTAGCACTTGGCAGCTCCGTAGGGAATGAATGAAGCAGCGCACTGGTGGATAGAAAAGGACCCCCATGCAAGAACAGAATATGGGGCCCCCTTGCAGTCCTATAGCTCATCAAAAAACACGATTCCACCTGCTTTGGATGTGGAAATGGGACCCATAACCTCTTTGTATTTGCACAGGTTGCATCAATCTAATAGGGTCACTACAGTCTAATAGGGATAAAATGTGCCCCGTGCTGCCAATTGGTGCAGGTCACAGCGGCCGGCCCTCCACTAATCTATATCACTTACCCAATGGATAGGTGGTAACTTGTTTTCACTATTAAAACCCCTTTAAAGGATCCTAATTTGAATAAAAAGGTATCGCTTATACAAATAGCAGAGGACTATTGATGAGTGTGCACTACCGTGCTCGGCTCTTGAAGCGAGCAGGTCGGATGCTTGGACAGGTTCATCTTGAGTACCGAATATAATGGAAATCGTTTGGTTTCCTGAAGAAGGAGCGTGGCTATAGCTCCGAAACGCGTTGAATAAAGCCACTGATCCTGAAATATCTTTATGATCCTTTCATCCTACGGCAGCGCGGATCGTTCACATACATATCCACTGGTTTTACCAGAGTATAATGGAAGTCAGTGGGGAACTCAAGCATCTTTTGGAAAAATGCTCGAGTTTCCCATTGACTTCCATTATACTCAGTACTCGAGTCGATCCTGTCCGAGCATACCATCTACCCGTTTCAAGCACCTGAGCATGGCAGTGTTCGCTCATCACTACAGAAGCCCCAATGATTGGCATTAAGAACTGACTGACGATACATTTTGTGAACACTTTTCCCTGTGGAATTTCCGTTCCAGCACATCTAGAAAAGCCTCGTCTTCCTCTCCTGACTCAATGAGAATATTTTAATGTCAGTTTGATAGGGGTCAAGTTTTACAATGGTAGCCCCCCATGTCAACACAAGAGACCCATAGGCATGAAAGCACACAGAGCACAAAACAATGATAGCTATTGAGCGTCCGAAAGATAGAGGTGGAGGGTGTGCGGCGATGGGAGGCGCGGTCTTCCATCCAAAGATAATATTCGCACAATAAGAAAACAATCTTGCGGCAGATGAGGAGGCCTCACCTCCTTCAATTACCTCCCCTGGGGTAGAATATTCCTTCCTATGCCCACCCCTTAGACATACATGAACCCTGTTCCCAGCTGTGCTCGGCGATGGCCGCCTTTTCAGCGTGACTGCAGAAATATTTTCCTTATGACTTCTGAGTTTGGATGTGCTCCTCACCCCCCGCCCTATGACAAAGAGCTTGTAAGGTGGCGGTGAACCAGTTCAAGATGATTTCCACATTACTTCCTAATATTATATAAAAAAATAGGTTTGTTCGCATTTTCCATAACAGAAATGGAGGCATGCTTGTCTCCTATGGATCCATAGGTTGCATTTGTGGTTATATCGACATCACCAGAAGCAAGGACGGCACTGTCTGGATGTCACTAAAATAATCATTGGCTGCAGCGGTCATAGAAATTGAACAATACATTGTATGGTCATCTCTAATGATGCCTGGCTCCATTCACTTGACCGCCGCAGCCAATCACAGGTCTTAGTGGTCCGGTGACATCCCAACAGCGTAGTCATCACTTCTGGAGTCAGCAATAGCCACCGGAGCAGCCTGGGCTGGATCCACTAGGTCTTCATCTCTTATTTTACAAAATGCAGGACGACTGTGCAGCTTATCCTAAGTCAAGGAAACGATGGCCTAACCTGCCGGCTTTGGTAGGGTCAGGACCACCTAATGTGTGTGTGGAGATCCTAGACTACCCACCTGACTGATTGGGCTTGATGAATTTCAACACTCAAGTGTGACCCAAACCAGCTTGCTCCCACCATTTAACTGAAAGTGAATGCACGCTCACCTGAACCGAGCATACATGTGTATGGGTGAGTCAGAAGAGATCATACCACTAACTCTGGTGTATATTAAAGGGGTTTTGCAGGCTTACTAGATTGAAGACTTATCCTATAGATTGGTCATCATAATCAGGTCAGAGGGGCTCCAATCTCTGCAACCCCAAACGATAAGCAAATAATTCCATGTACAATCTGCTTTATGGATCACCAAGTCATCTGGGTTTTCCCCGGAGGGATTCCACAAATAGGAGCTTCTCCACCCCATAGACTTGTCTGAAGGCTCATTCCCATATTCTCTGAATTATAGGGTCTGTTTAATTTTACTTTAAGATTTAAAGCACGCCTCCAGCGTTATTTTTATTGCACTGCTGGAGTGGTGCTTTAAATCCAAGTCCCCTGAGCCCCGTCTTATACTCAGCCCTTCAACGGTTTCACCTTTTATAGCCTGTTTCATACTAATCAATAGAAGTCTATGGGGGCCTTGAACTGGGTTTCATAGAGATGCACTGAGAGCTTGTGATGTAACTTCCGACTTCCGGACAGTCAAAAGTTACAGTCACAAGATGGCGCCGTGGGACCAGAGTTGAAGCACAAAAATGAATCCTGGAGGCTGAGGATAAGTCCGGGAGGCAGAAGACTAAAGGTACCGTCACACGTGGCAATATTGCTTGCAATTTCACTGGCAAGTTGCTGGTTGCAGTGAAATCATGGACACATTTTTATATTTTGTGGCTGTGTACAAATGTAACAATGTGTCCATGATTTCACTGCAACCAGCAAATTGCCAGTGAAATTGCATGCAATATTGCCGCGTGTGACGGTACCTTAAGGTTTACATTGCTACTCCAGCGCTGAAAAAAACAAATAAAAGCACTGGAGTGGCGCTTTAAAGGAAATTAGCCCATATACAGAATTGGATGAAAAATAGTGTACAGTTATTATAGTGTCTGCCGAAGTATAGAACAGCTGTAGACTTATGCTTTTGGAGGTACTGTGTTGAGCAGACAGCTAATAGAGCTGTGCTAATTGTAAGAGATGGTTTATGCTGTACTGTGTGACCTCTCCGTGGTCCAGATCCTTCCTGCACTCCTCCATATTGTAATTATGACAATAATGGATCCGGTATGTCCCAAGTCAAATAGTTAATTCTGCCACAAATTAGTGCTGACGATTCTGCTGAAAGCTCAAATCTGCAATGGGGACATCTTAGGATTTTATACTATTCAGACTCATAACCTAGAATTAAGAGCAATTGCCATTATGTGATATCCAAAGAGCAGATCCAATGATGCCATTGGTATATGTGGCACCCCAGGGGTTAATGTGCCACAGTAACATCACACGGGTTCCCTCTGCACAACACACTGACTTACACTAGCACCTCTGGGCCAGGAGGGGGAGCACAACCTGCTCTCTTATGTACTCCAGGTCAACAGGAAGTAGTTAGTCAGCTCTGAGTAGAGTTCAGAGGAGTTCAATTCCTGGGAGAACTGAGAGAGACTGTAGTGTCAAAGAAGCTATGCCAAGCTTCTCTACAGTCTGCTCACGATTCCAGGCCTAGCTAGGGTCTGAGGAGAGGAGAATCAAAGGACAGAGAAACACATCTGGGAGCTTGAGTGCCATCACCACTCGCCCCAGAGAAGCGCACAGAACGGACACCGGATCCGGCACTGTGACTGACACACACAGCACAGTGAATCCAGGAGTAGTGGAGTCTCTAGACCACCACAGTACCAGAGCAAAGCAACACAGCAGGGTCAGCACTACACAGAAGACTCAAGTTGCCTAGCCAAGTGGTACCAGCAGAGAAGGAGAGAGTGAGACAGTGCCAGCAGCTAAGCTAGAAGCAGCAGCAAGGACACACACAGCGCAGCACGAGGAAGCTGAGGACCCGGACAGGGTGGGAGCAACCCGGCCCCAGTACAGACTCCGTGGACTATAACCTGCAACGACATCGCAGTAAAGCTTTGGAAACTACAAAACGTGAGTGTGTGTTCCCGTCTCCACTATCATCCCCTACTATTACATCCACAATAGACAATACCAACCACTGCCCCGGGGACCTTGCTTCTACCTACGGAGAGCAGTACCATCTAAGCTGCCTAACATCATCCCCGGAGGTTCTGCAGCAGCGGTGGTCCCCCATATTAACCACACACCGTGGGTGGCGTCACGATAAACTATATCCGCTGTACATATTCCCCTTATTATTGCCAGGGCCCGGGACACGGTCCGGATCAGGACCTCCGTGACATCCCCCGTAGCAATGCAGTCCAGTACAGAGTACCCCCGTCCCAGTGGGCTCGACATTTATTCACAAATAACGGGTGTGCTTCAAGGGTCCCACAAATCCCATAAGAGCACGTGTTTTACAATCTCCATGCCTGCCAGGGTGAAAAAAAAAAAAGTATTTGTGATTTTCATCTCTGTGCTGTTACAATGATCTTTCTATTCTTCAGGAATGCTACCATTATAACTCATGTCCTGCCAAGTTAGGGGGGGAAGAGGAGGGGAGGAGGGGGTGCAATCAGGGAGACAGCGCTTGTAACTGGGATCTCATTAATAGAAGGATGGAGGGATAGGGAGAAAATGGACAAATCCCCATAGCTATTGGAGATGAAGTACAATACAGCCATTCGCTGGTCATGATAAACTCAGGAAATGCCCTAGAACTTCTTCCCCTCTGACCCCCAGGACCATTCCAGTAATGCCAGACATCTGACAACAGAGGAACCCCTTTCCTGCCAGCATGCTATAAAGAGGACTCCAACTGTCTGCGCCTCACAGCCAGAACCCGAAAAATGCCATGGGTGCGGCCCGGGTCAACAGCCTTTTTTGTTGTTCAGAGTTTTATTTGAACGAACCACAGAATCTATATCTATTTTAGGAAGATAATTTGCAACAGCGTTTAGTTGTGCTCAGATCTGCTGTGCAACCCCGAGACCAAAAACATGAAGATATGGAAAACAAATAACAAAAGGGATGAGAACAGATTGTGCCAAGCTACAGAGTAGAAAAAGAGATTATCCAAAATGGACAAAATCTCGACATAGACATTAATCCGGTACAGGAAACAGAACCTTAAAGGGGCTGTGCCATGAACAATTGTACATTTTAATTCATAGATCTTAGAAAAATAATAAGTTCCACAATTGGATGTGTTAAAAAATAATGTTCCTGTCCCAAGACATTCTTATAAATGTGTCCCTGTGTAATGGATGTGTCCGACCATGCAGGAACAAGTGGGATATACCACAGCTCCTGGGCAGGGGAGGAAGTAAGAACAAACAGATATTACAGCCGGGGATCACAGAATATAAGAGTATACAGACATTTCAGCCTTTGATCACAGAATATAAGAGTATACAGACATTACAGCCAGGGGATCACAGAATATAAGAGTATACAGACATTACAGCCGGGGAGCACAGAATATAAGAGTATACAGACATTACAGCCGGGGATCACAGAATATAAGTGTATACAGACATTACAGCCGGGGATCACAGAATATAAGAGTATACAGACATTACAGCCGGGGATCACAGAATATAAGAGTATACAGACATTACAGCCGGGGATCACAGAGTATAAGAGTATACAGACATTACAGCCGGGGATCACAGAGTATAAGAGTATACAGACATTACAGCCGGGGATCACAGAGTATAAGAGTATACAGACATTACAGCCGAGGATCACAGAATATAAGAGTATACAGACATTACAGCTGGGGATCAAAGAATATAAGAGTATACAGACATTACAGCTGGGATCACAGAATATAAGAGTATACAGACATTACAGCCAGGGATCACAGAATATAAGAGTATACAGACATTATAACCAGAGATCACAGAATATAAGAGTATACAGACATTACAGCCGGGGATCACAGAATATAGTATACAGACATTACAGCCAGGGATCACAGAATATAAGAGTATACAGACATTACAGCCAGGGATCACAGAATATAAGAGTATACAGATATTACAGCCGGGGATCACAGAATATAAGCGTATACAGACATTACAGCTGGGGATCACAGAATATAAGAGTATACAGACATTACAGTCGGGGATCACAGAATATGAGTATACAGACATTACAGCCAGGGATCACAGAGTATAAGAGTATACAGACATTACCGCCAGGGATCACAGAATATAAGAGTATACAGACATTACAGCCAGGGATCACAGAATATAAGAGTATACAGACATTACAGCCGAGTATCACAGAATATAAGAGTATACAGACATTACAGCCGGGGATCACAGAATATAAGTGTATACAGACATTACAGCCGGGGATCACAGAATATAAGAGTTTACAGACATTACAGCCGGGGATCACAGAATATAAGAGTATACAGACATTACAGCCGGGGATCACAGAATATAAGAGTATACAGACATTACAGCCAGGGATCACAGAATATAAGAGTATACAGACATTACAGCTGGGGATCACAGAATATAAGAGTATACAGACATTACAGCTGGGGATCACAGAATATAAGAGTATACAGACATTACAGCTGGGGATCAAAGAATATCAGAGTATACAGACATTACAGCTGGGATCACAGAATATAAGAGTATACAGACATTACAGCCAGGGATCACAGAATATAAGAGTATACAGACATTATAACCAGAGATCACAGAATATAAGAGTATACAGACATTACAGCCGGGGATCACAGAATATAGTATACAGACATTACAGCCAGGGATCACAGAATATAAGAGTATACAGACATTACAGCCAGGGATCACAGAATATAAGAGTATAGAGATATTACAGCCGGGGATCACAGAATATAAGCGTATACAGACATTACAGCTGGGGATCACAGAATATAAGAGTATACAGACATTACAGTCGGGGATCACAGAATATAAGAGTATACAGACATTACAGCCGAGTATCACAGAATATAAGAGTATACAGACATTACCGCCAGGGATCACAGAATATAAGAGTATACAGACATTACAGCCGAGTATCACAGAATATAAGAGTATACAGACATTACAGCCGGGGATCACAGAATATAAGTGTATACAGACATTACAGCCGGGGATCACAGAATATAAGAGTATACAGACATTACAGCCGGGGATCACAGAATATAAGAGTATACAGACATTACAGCCAGGGATCACAGAATATAAGAGTATACAGACAATGCAGCCAGGGATCACAGAATATAGAGTATACAGACATTACAGCCAGGGATCACAGAATATAAGAGTATACAATCTCAAAAAGATGTCCTAACGACCATGCTCCCGTGAGATCGTTGGTGAGATCGTTACAACATTGTACCGTGTAACGGCACCTTAAGTCACATTAAAAGGCTTGTTAAAGAGTCGATTATGACTACAAGGATTGCTACCCTTATTGGGTGGCATTAGAGTTTTTCACTTCCTCAATGAAGGGACAATTCCCAACCCAAAGGAGACGAGGTTGTGACAAGCAGACAGCAAAAACATCAGAACAAATCGGATTTTGTCTTGCAACTGGCTTGACTTGATATTTAAAGATTTGCAATGCGACCTCCACCAGCTGCATTAGGCCTCGCGGCTAAAGTCACCGAGTAGTTTGATCCATGAGGATCCAATCAATGAGCCTCCAGATCCTAGAAGAAGGGCATGTTGCATTATACCATAAACTTTCATACACTTTGGGGTATTCTCAAGCTTAAAAGTTATCTCCTATCAATAAGATGGAAGACAACGTTCCCAGTAGTTGCCGATCCAACGATCTTGCCAACTAAAGCCCGAATTAATGGAGCGACAGTTGACCAAGCGCACTGCTGCTCCAGTTATTCTTGCCAAAGTCCTCTGGAGGCAGCAATCATCCATCTCTGGTAGTTCCATAGAGAATGAACAGAGCAGCAGTGTGTATGATCCACCATTGCTCCTTTTATAGGGGCTCTGGAGCTCCAGGTCTCAGGAACGGTGGACATCAAGGATGTTATTCCCTGTGAACTTGGCCTAAGAGGAAGTGATCATTCATGAGTAGGTGCTTCACTTCAATTTGGGGGTACCTCTGTAGGTTTCAGGGTGAATGCATCAATCTAATGGGAACTCAAAATGGATATCCACAGAGCAGTGAGTGCGGTAAATGCAGAGCGCTCATCATTATAGACACAGAGGCTCGGAGTGACGCACAGGAGGTCATCACCATGGTCATGAGGTGTGATCAGCTGGTGATTACAGGCAGATCACAATGTACAGTCACACATAATAGTTATATAATGGTCCCGGACGTGCACACGCGGAGCTGCGTGATTAAACACGAATGTGAGGGCCTATTGACTCGCTTCCCAGAGCCCTACTGTCAACAAACGCTCCAGCCAAGAGGCGCGACACAATAAAGCAAACCATGGCACGTGGTTGGCATATCCCTGGCAGGCAAATACTGAATATAAAGCTATGAGACATACAGTAAGAGGGGTTAATCAAGGCCAGATTATCATCACAGGAGCAGATGGTGTCACTGTCCCAGGAACCTCTCCCAAGGCTTTAGAGATACTGAAGGGACTTTATTACAAGCGTCTCAGAATTTTCCAACTTTTTCATGCATTAAAAGTGAACGTTTTTGCCAAATTTGAAATGAAGACATTATGAGGAATCAATCCCGGGCAGCCGATGTAGTCATGATTTGATGACCGTTGCGTACACCCAGTCCTAAATAAGCACATAGCCAAAAGTGGATCCAACAGGAGGGAGGATGCTCGGTGCTCGTAATGAGCAGTTGGACGCTCGGATAGATGCGACTCAAGTATTGAGTATAATGGAAGTCAATGGGGAACTCTTCAGCAAAAAGGGTCGAGTTCTCTATTGACTTCCACTATACTTGGGTACTCAAGTTGCGCCTGTTTGAGTGTCCAACTGCTGGTTATGAGTACCAAGCACCCGAGTTTGGAAGTTCTTGCTCATCACTAGTGACAACTTCTATATCCATGGGGGTCCATCCACCAAATGGTAGAACAGGGAACTTTTATCCCTGCCAGGATGCAGCGGATGAGCGAATGGTTAGACTCCAATAATGGTCTACGGGACTTCTGGAAATAGCCGAATGTATTACTCAGTAGTCCCCTAGACAATGAATGGTGTGGCAGCTGCAAATGTGCACATCCACTCAGAAGACAGCTGCACAGTCTCGGTCTGCAATATCAGCATTAGGCATAGCTCGATGAGACCCCCAGAGAACAATACATTATCCCTTCTCTATATTTCAGAGGCCCAATAATGGATATCATGCTAATTAGATACAGGATAATGTGCTGGTCGCTGGGGGATCCATCTGTCAGACCCCCAGCAAGTTATCCCCGATCCAGATATTGGGACTCTGGAACCTTGATAACCAATAACTTGATATTTTGGGAATAACCCTTCAAGCTCTGACAATTCTCTGAAGCATAGATAGAAGAGGGGGATAGCTTCGCTATTTAAATTAGCAGTCAGCAAAACTCCTTCACTGGAAACATTGTCTTGTGGTGGTCAAACAGAAATATAACAACAGGTCCGGCAAACCGCTCAACGGGGTACTGAAGGTATCAAGAATATATATTACCAAGTTACCTAACTTGCTGTTTATTATTAAGTTATCCATCATTTTTAAAGGGAACCTGTCAGGTGGTTTATGCCCCCCCCAGCTATCACTGTCTGCACCTGCAGCTTCATAGTACTGTTCTAACCATCCCTGTCTGAGCTCATAATGTAATGTTAAAGGTGAATATGAAGCATTTATACACTTATATTTTTCTTATGTGAATGAGGCAGTGACTACACCTTGGAGGTCGTAGTCACTCTGGCAGGTTAATAGTTAACTCATTGAACACTTCTCTGTATAAAGGACATGTGTGATTTAACGATCATGGGACCATAGGGGGCGGAGCTAAGCAAGCAAAATCATTATGGGCAATGGAGACTTTGTGCCGCCTATTATAGTCACATGATCGTGACATCACACAGGTCCCACAGCATCTTCTGACATTCGGCAGAAATGTTAACTATTAACTTGTCAGTGTGAATAAGTCCTCCGAGGTGACTACACGCTGCCTCATTTACATGAGAAAATGGAAGTCACCTCGGAGGACTTATTCACTCAGGCAGGTTAATAGTAAAAATTCCTCCTGAATGTCAGAAGATGCTGTGGGATCTGTGTGATGTCACAATCATGTGACTATAAAGTCTCCATTGCCCATAATGATTTTGCTTGCTTAGCTCCGTCAACTATGGTCACATTATCAATACATCACGCAGGTCCTTCATACAGAGAAGTTTTCAGTGAGTTAACTATTAAACTGCCAGACTCCAAGGTGTAGTCACTGCCTCATTCACACAAGAAAATACAAGTGTATAAATGCTTTTTTTCACCTTTAACATTATACTTTTAGCTCAGACAGGGATGATTAGAACAGTACTATGAAGCTGCAGGTACAGATAGTGATAGCTGGGGGTGTCATAAACGAGCTGACAGGTTCCCTTTAAATCCTTTTAAAAAATCGGCACCGAAAACCCACAAGTGTGAAGAAAGCCCTTTCTCCTCCCGGCAAACTGTTCTGTATTCTCCACTGTGACTACTGGGTATGGGCAGAGTACCGAGGCACCTTCTCAGAAAGTGGATTGGCCGCTAGCTCTAAATGAAGAGGTTAATTATGGGAGCACCCATTAACGAGAACTTCCAAGATTAATATTTCTGATGGGAAGCGATCATTAGACCTTAACCGCCACAAGACAGTCGTTGACAGTGACAACACCAAGCTGTAAAAAACCCTGGAAAAGATGCCGTAATGGGCAAACCACAATGCCCCGAGCCATAAACAGTGGACTGACCACAAGACGTTTCCGGCCAGTGATTCATCATCCAAGTAGGAAGGAATTTCTAAATATAAAGATAGTAACCTATATAGAGCCCTGGCAAAATGTTATAAAAAGATGGAAAGACTACACAGAACATATAATAAGTCCCAGTCTGGAACATTCAAAGGGAAATGATCCAATAAATGTAGCCAAGAGAACTTAGAAGATTCACTGGATCACTAAATATTTCTGGTCAATGGCCCAAATCATCAATCAATTAACTTGATTATTTGTCTGTTTTTTTTCTTCATACTCTAGGAGTATCTTTGTTTTTTCTCCATTTTGTATACACTGGTGTTCTATTAGTATATTTTCCTGATATTTTTTGGGATTTTTGTCCTCTGTTGTGACATACAATGGGCGAAATAGACCTTACAAAATATAGGTGCATCTCAATGAATTAGAATATCATCAAAAAGTTAATTGTTTTCAGTAATTCAATACATAAAGTGACACACATATATTATATAGAGTCATTACACACAGAGTGATCCATTTCAAGTGTTTATTTCTGTTAATGTTGATGATTTTGGCTTACAGCCAATGAAAACCCAAAGGTCATTATCTCAGAAAATTAAAGTAGGGAGGATGAAGGGTCTGAGAGATACAATATTATTAAATATTTATCAGAGGCTTCACCTTGTGTGGTTGTGAGAGTCACAACCACTATAAAGGCAGATCACGACTGCTGCAGTCCCCAGCGTGGTGCATATAGAGGAGGGAGGATGAAAGGTTAAAAACCACGCTGCCTTATTCCACGAGACAAAGGGTGAATATAACATTGATTTATTAGCCAATGCGTTTCAGGTCTCCCTGAAACATGGCAATATGATATTGATTTGTCCTGAGGAAGCGGCCAGGGAGCCCTGAAACGGGTTGACTAATAAATCAATATTATATTCACCCTTTGAGGTCTCTGGGAATATGGCAGCACTGTTTTTAACCCTTCATCCTCCCTGCTCTATATGCGCTGTGATCTGCTTTGATAGTGGTTGTGACTCTCACAACCACACAAGGTGAAGCCTCTGATACCTATTCAGGTCATATTTTATCTCTCAGACCCTTCATCCTCCCTACTTTAATTTTCTGAGATAATGACCTTTGGGTTTTCATTAATCATCAACATTAACAGAAATAAACACATGAAATAGATCCCTCTGTGTGTAATGACTCTAAATAATATAGGTGTTTCACTTTATGTATTGAATTACGGTACTTAAATAAAGTAACTTTTTGATGATATTCTAATACAATGAGATGCAGCTGTACATTAGGAACTCGAGTAAAGGGTTGCCCATGTTGATTTTGACATGTCTGAATAAATATGGATGAGGGTCTGTGAGTTTAATTCCATGGAGTGAATTGTGTCATTTCATGGAAAACACCGGGAACCAGGGAAAACTGTCCGACGGCAGACTTTCCAATGTGGTGGTCTAGTTAACATCAACTAAAAAAAGAATATTCCCATCTTTATTGATGAGTATTGTTGAATGAATAAGTGCTTGTAAATACACAATTTTGCAATTTAATGCTTATGAAAATGTTTTGATGTCCTTGCAATAAACACTTTTCTTTTGTTTGCAATGAGTAGGCAGAAAGCGGCACTCACACGAGCAGGTTTGCAATTGAGGCTAGTTTATTGTAGATCCATGGGGTTAAGGTGCAGGGAGGGGGGTGACAAGACAATGGTAACCGTTTCGTGCTTAGTAGCGCTTCCACAGGTCCTGTCACTCCCCTCCCTGCACCTTAAACCCATGGACCTACAATAAAGTAGCCTCAACTGCAAACATGCTCGTGTGAGTGCCACTTTCTGCCTACTCATTGCATTCATGAACTGTTATGCTTTCCAGCTGAGTACCACAAGAAGAGGATTACGCCACCCTGGTGAACCAGCACCGTGAGTCGCCAACAGGTCAGTGCCCGGTTCCCCTTCGTCTTTTCTTTTGTTTACATCTCGTTGCCTTGGAGACAGACCATCAATAGACAGCAGAACATGCTGATGCTTACAGGCTCCTTTCCATTGAGCTTATGAGCAGAGTGTTAGGCCCCTGGCACCGCTTCCCAGCTCACCTCTCCCGGGTCGGTATCTCTTGCTCCTCTGCCGACCGGGGCGTCCGGTATCCAGGCGTGCTGTGGCTCGGAGCCGTCGCCATGTTCCCTTCCTGTCAGCTGACCGCTGGGTTCCACATGAGCACATTACTATGGTCGTATTCATGTGACTAATCAGCGGCGCGCTAGGTGCACTCCTTCCCTGTGACTCTAGGGACCGGCAAGGTCCAACCTGACACTCCCCTTGACCAATAGCTGCTTTTCCCATGGTATATCAGGCCACCTCCTCTGATGGGAGGTGCCTGATTATTAAGTCAGTTTGCTTCTGCCTTGCTGACTGTTGGTCAGGCCTTCCTTGTGCTCTGTGTCCTGGAACCCTTGCTGTGCTCTTCCCCGGTAGCACCATTCCTGGTCTCCTAGCCTTGTACCCTGTTACCTGGAATACTTTTCTGTTCCTTAGTATAGGCTAACCTTACAAGCCGCCCCCCTGGTATTAGCTTCTGTGGTATTTAGACCCTCTGGGCTTGCCCCTGACAATCCCTGTATAGGGGTTGGGTAAACTAGGATCAGCTCACCCAGGGGAGTTGGTACCACGGCCCAGTGGGTCCACTCTAGGGTGTCTATCTCCAGAAGCGTGACACAGAGTTATCAAGCTGGACGGGGTCCACTGTATGGTGCCGTTACCACCTAATATCCCAGCCAGCTTCATTGCAATGCTCAAAAAGCTAGACTACAGCGGTGGTCGGTCTCCTGGGCAACAAAGTGTTAACATCTCAAAAATGGCTGCAAATTTTAAGGCGCAATTAATTGCAGCCGTCCTTGATTTTACAAGTAATATCTTCAGTAACCCTTGAAAGAACAGGAACGGTTTTACAAACATACAGATATACCGTAAATCTCCTGGAACCCCCCCAACCTTTAAACACTCCCTGAACACGCACATTAGGATCCACTGCCGGAGGCGCAATGTTTAGTACAGTTGTGAAATCAGAGGTCAAACCCCAAGACGTTTAGATGGGAGAAGATGGAATTCTAGATGGGAGATAGATTTTCTTTTACTTCCTACGCGATATTATCGCTCTGTGACATTTTCTGGAGCGCAGGGCTGACTCATACTTTTTTTTATGCTTCAATACAACATCATGGAATCAGCCCTGAGGAGTAATATCGAGCAATGCGATGCTATCATCGGCGCCTCCGGCGGTGCTCAACCTCTGGGGAAGGGACGATAGATCAGGCAAGGGTTAAGTTCCCCATAGATGCCAAGCCTGGCTTTAAATTGGGATATCCGTACACAGCAGGGAGTCCTCTCCGGAGCATATGGAATTCAATCACATTAGTAAATCACTGTCTGGATTAGTGCCACGGTGATGGACGGCTGTGTAGAGCCACTTACGGGTATTTCACATTGCGGATACCCCAATTAGAAGTGCCATAGAGGGTTCACGCAAAAATTACCATCTTACAATACAAGAACGCACCCTTGATGGAGGGGGAAAAAAAGGTTCAATCTCCTGACACAAAAAAGGGTTCTTTACTGTAAGAGCTGTGAAGTAGTGGAATAATCTGCATTCTTAGATCAGAACTTCAAGGGAAGATTCTTTTTTTTTGTAGACGTGAACTGACAAATTCTTATGGAAATGCACACACAAATACTTGGTTACAGGTTGGTCCTGTCTGATCGGTGCTTTGAGTCAGGAAGGATTTTTTCTTCCCTTTATGGAAAGTTTATATACAAAATGTCAAGTGATACTGTTTTGAAAGTTTTCGGATCATATAGGAAAACTAGGGTTCTATTTCTTCCCTCAGCTGTGATGGTTGACATCGCCCTACATTCCTCTGATGGACCATTATTCCATAATATATGCCTGAACCTGTCCAACATAGGAAAGAAGAAGTCCCATGGCTAGGTGAAGGTTGGTTGAAGGTTTTTTTTTAGTGAATATTACTCTTCATTTTTATGCATTTAAAGTGTCACCAGATAGTGGCCAACAGGCCAAAGCCTGCACCCTTGCAGCCCTGGCCTCTTGGGTTTACATCTGACCAAGAATGTCTACATGGAGGACATCGTCGAAAGCAGGGGCGTAACTACAACAGGTGCAGGGGTTGCAGCTGCACCCGGGCCCCGTAGCCTAGGGGGCCCCAACATTCACTTTGGCTTATAGAAAAAGGCTAATACTATTAAAGATTTGCAATAATTGGGGGCCCCATTGGAGCTTTCGCATCGGGGCCCATGAGCTTCAAGTTACGGGACTGGTCGAAAGGTTTTCATTACGATCTCTGGTTTCTTCTAATGTATTGAAATGGATTGTACAAGCTAGACGTCCAAGTCTACCATCTCTGTCCTTCAAGCCCCCCTCCACATCAAGTCCAGACCTCTGAGAGATCCGCTGACCCACACGGGCTTGGGCGTCACTGCTTCCACCTTCGGAGGGAACTACCTCCTTGAAAGTTGGCTCCCCTCTTGATGTATCTAATGATAGGGGATGGGGTTGAGTTGCAGTATCACAAATAACCTGTGAACCGATGTGACACAGTTTTTGGAAGAAAGTAGCATTTTAGGTTTTTTTCCCTCATACTAGACAACCCTTTTCACAATCTCCTATGACATCACTACTAAAAAGTGCTAGATAAGTACATGAGATCCTTCTGAGCTGCCCTATTAGAGCCAGGAGATGCTCTCCCAAATCCCACATTAGTAGAAAAAAAGTCCTACATCTCAATGATGTCACTGTACCCAATCCAAATCTTCTTATAAACATTGAGTTAGGAGTTGGCAGGATACAAATCTGAAAGTATGATATTAAAAAGTACTGTATTCACTGGCCGGAACTTTCTTCCTACGCATTTACGTAAGTGCTACAATTTTGGTGAGAAAAAGAGTCGGTGGAAAGTGTAAAAATTATAAGAGAGACGATGAGATATTGTAGTAACCGCCTCCACTAACCCAAGACTAAACATAATCCGTGGTGAAACTGCTTATGGCCAATGCACAAAAGATCGTCATGTAGCGCTACTGCTCAGGGTATAAACTAATGCTTCAAACAAGGGAAAATGGAGCAACCAAAAAAATGCTGTCAATTATTATTGATGATGAAAAGTAATTAATTAAAGAAAATACAAAAATAAATAACAATCATATCAGGCTTGTTTGCTACGTTATTGGTGACACAAGGCAAGGTTGATTGATATGTCAAGTAAGGACCCTATACACATTAGATAAAGGTCAGACAAATGTGCTGATTTGGGAAAGACCAGACAAACTATATGTTAAGTATTTGGTGCATTTTTTACCTCTATTTGTAGCCAAAACCAGGAGTGGAACATCGGAGGAAAATATAATAGAAACACGTCACCACTTCTGTATTTATCACCCACTCCTGGTTCTGGCTTAAAATATTGGAGGAAAAAACTCACCAAATACTGAAGTGTGATGTGGCCTAAGAGCGGAATTGAGCAATTTTAGCATGACCCACCAACATTTATCTATAGTAAATGTCTCTTAAAACACCCACAGTAGAAGTTATGTACGTGCTCTCAGGCCCTGGACTAGTAATAAGGTCTCATTCAGACATCCATGTATATCTTTTTTATTTTCCCTTCCCAGATACACACATACCCATTATAACCTATGGTGCTGTTCAACACATTTGCGTTTTTACACAGACGGCGTTCCGTATGACACCAATGGAAAATGTCCATTTTTTCCGGCAGCATGGATTACAAGAGCCAATACAAGCTATAGGTCCATCAAAAAAAGTGTTCAGCACAGGATAGCATCCATGTGCTGTATGTGTTGAACACTAAAATAGTATAAGGGAGGCTTTGTCATTTATAGGTTAAAGATCCATCCAATAACACCGATGACACCAGTACTGTTTTTTCATGTATGTGTTTAAACATAGAAGTGTGAACAAGGCCTAACACGCAGTCTTTGCTTTGGAGTGTTCTTTAGGGCATGTTCACACAAGGTTTGCAGAGGAGTCGAACATACCTTTAGGTAACATACTGTAGATTTGTGGTCATTAATGATGTAGTGGTCAGTCTGCTTTGTGCAAGCCGATCGTTGGTTATTTTTATTGCCTGTTTATTTTACTTATTGGTTGCCCATTCCCAGTTTCGACAGGACAGGGTTTTTATTATCAGCATGAACAAAACAATACCCTGACAACAAGTCTTTGACTTCTCTGGAGGGGCTTTGCCATCAGGTCTACAAAGCATTCACACTGGGACTATCGACCGATGCAACTGGGCTCCCATTCACAGGGGCGTAGCAATAATAGGTGCAGGGTTCGCGATCGCACATGAGCCTTGAAGCCCTAGGGGACCCAAAAGTCCTTTTGGCCGTTATGACCAATGCTATTAAAGATTTACAAAATTAGGGGCCCCACTGGAGCTTTAAACATCGCGGCCCATGAGCTTCACGTTACACCACCGCTCCTATGCATAGACTGGATGTAGATGGTCACAGAGCTTTTTACTCATTGTCCTTTTCCGCTTATCTGAAACGTTACCACGTTAATTGGGAAAGTGTAATCTTCTCATCCGCCAATAATCATCTTGGGGTGAGAAGTATTTTACATTACGATTAAGATCGTCGAAACCCCACATCCATAACTCAACGATAAGATCTGGTGACAACCATTTCCGCTGATTAGTTGCAGAATACTGTGATTTCCTGAATCTGTTCCCAGTCATCTGCTCCGAGCCTCGTGAGGTCCACGAGACGTCTACATCAGACGGGAGGATTTTGTTGGCATGGTGTCCTCGTACACAGGATAAACCTTCTCGACTGCTCGGGGCAAAACAGGGGGTTTACAGTAAAAAAAATTCACAGTTTTAAGAGCTCGCAAATTAAAACCCGATACCGGCTAATTTCAAAAGGACCCATCCGGCTCAGTGCCTCTCCTAGTTTGTGCCCCCGGGGAGGCTGGATGCCAGAGAAGTTTGCTTTAAATATATATATATGTATAATCTATTCCGCTCACATTGGAGGATTTTATGAGAAAAGGAATTAGAAGCGTGAAGAACATTGCAAAATCCTTTTACCGCGTGAAGACACAGTCAACTTTAACGCCAGAGGAACATTTACTCTGCTCTGTAGTGAGTCCTCTGAGGACGGCAGATATTATCCCCTATCTGTTTATCTCTTTGTGGAAATGACTCCATTACACATTCGGTTATCCTTAGTTTGTATAGTAATACTTATATAGCCGTTGCTTAAGAACAGCTATAGATTACTGGGGTCCCTATAGAGAGAGAAAAAAGTCAACCGAACATAGTCTGATGTCAGGTCAGTATTCAACGAATGCCGGTATCAATGGAACAAGAGCACCTTGCACCAACTTTCTAGTGGTAAAAAAAGTTGACGTTGGGGCAATGTTTTGCAAGAAAATTTATTTTTTTACAAATTAGTCTAAATTTATGGTAGATCCTGGTTTGATTTGTAGTGAAAGCTTATTTTCCTGGTATAACCGAAAGGCAAGCTTAATTCAGAGGCCAAAGAATTAGAATAACATTGGATGAACCCAACAATTTTGGCAAGCATGGCCAACCATTTCATCCAACTCTGCCCCAACAGACGTTCGGGAAGAAGCGATCGGCCATGTTGAATACAAACACTCGTGATCCAAACCTGATGTGATCATAACCCTTGCACATGAGCTGGTGGACAGCCATGCCAACTGCCTTCTCTCCTGGTTCCTCTATACACGTGGTCACTACGTGGTCACTGAAAGTGCTTCAAGATTTTGGTCATATCCGGGAGATAATCACTACCGGATATGACCAAAATCTTTTTCCTCCACTCCACCTTTTCCCATTGAAGCCACTTTCAGTGACCACGTGTATAGAGGAACCAGGAGAGAAGGCAGTTGGCATGGCTGTCCACCAGCTCATGTGCAAGGGTTATCATCACATCTGGTTTGGACCACAAGTTGGTGGACCGTCGTGGCTTCTGTCTAAAGTCCTGAAAAACGGGAATCGTACGGATTCCCCGACAGAGCCGGCCACTTTGTGTCCTACCTGTCCTCCATTCCGGCAGCGTTCGATCTTTTGTGCCCACCTAAGAAGTCAAACCCTGCCAGAACAGATACCAGATGTAGCCCATATTGATCCCACCAGCTCACTATAGGGATTGACCCAGTTTAGGGTTCAAAACAATTCCAGTTTATCAGGCAGTATCACAGTAGGAGCCATAAATTTGTAGCCCAAATGTAACGCTGACTCGACTCCCCATTGTCCCCAAGTGAACTATGCAACAAAACAAACATAAAACATCACATCCAAGAAATTCTGCATGTAGAGATTAAATAAGACTTGCAAATAGTTAATTTCCCGGTGTTATTATAGATGAAATCAGTGATGAAACGCGTTGTCCCACAAGTCATGTGACCGGAGCAGTGTGCGTGGGTCCGATCGTCTCTCCCTAGAACAGGTATTTCAGGACTCAAGGTGGTTTGAGTGTTTGCTCTATAAGCTTCTTCATGGGATTTAGAGTAATGAATGGTGTAAAGTGTCCAGGATAATGGAAAGATGGTGACTGATCGCACATACAATACAGCGTGATTGACACAAGACTCAAAATCAGCAAAAAACAAAAGTGCAACTCCAGAACTAATGGTGACTCATGTCACATCCATGAAAATCTCAGCAAATACCTAGGAACCTGCATTGACACACATATATATATATATATATTATTATAAAAACACGGTACTGCAGCTCATTTAGTAAATGGGAGAAAGCTGCAGTACCAATAATGGCCACTACACAATGGGCGGCACTGTGTCAGCTCCGATGCTCCGGTTCCCTGCAGCTCCTTTAACCAGTTGATCAACGGATGTGTTGGGGGCATACCTCCCATGATCAGATATTGAATGACCTATCCTAAGAATAATTGATCAATATTGGCATCCTCAGTTTCAACATACACACAGAGAATGGGTAAAAAAAAAATCCTGATCTTCAAAAATGTGTAGATTTGGCACTCTCACCCAATCATGAAGACCATATTGTACCATACACACTGTATGTAGTACAGGGCACGGATAAATTTGGCGCACTGGTTAGAGCACTATAAGCCCAGCCTGCCAATGACCAATGGTGACTGCGGCCTCGCCTAGTGCCTCTCACAATAAAGACGAAGGGTCTGGAGAGATCGTGCCATTCATGAGATAGGAGATGTGAATGCTCAGTCTTGCAGAGCCATCTGCCACACCAGCAGCCCGACGCCAAGCAGACACTATGTAAACCATGCCATGTAATTATCTGCAATGGCCAATTATGAAAGCGAGTGGAATCAAGGAAAATACATGCTGGGACCCCCAAGATTACCAATACACGAACCTAAAGGGGTATTCCCATCCCCAAGATCCTATCCCAATATGTAGTAGTTGTAAAAATATTAATATTAGCAAATACATCCAGTTAGAAATGTAGTATAGTTCTCCTGATTAGCTGTCACCTACCTCATGTGCAGGGTATTACAGCTTAGGTATCCATGGTTACGACCACTAGCAACTAACTACCTGACACTATGAGTGGTCGTAACCATGGAAACCTAAGTCTTCTGTAATGCCCTGCACATGAGGGAACACATTGCTAATCAGGAGAACTATATGAAATTTCTAATTGGAGATATATTATTATTACACCTACTACATATTAGGAGATGTTAACACCCCTTTAAATCCTCTGTTCCACCCTTACCTTAAAGGCTACAATGATGGAGGCCATACACGGATCTGATTGTCACCACCTAGACTGTAACTTCTTTAGGTCGGAACACCTTATTAACTTTCCAGAAATTAAAATACAAATATTAAAAGCCAGACCCCGCTCCTGACATGCCCGTTTTAGTAAATACTCGCGTCCAGGGTTGCAGGGCGGCGCTAGAAGAAAACACACTTGCATGAAGACTACACAGCATTCAAACAAGCACTTCTCAAAATCAAGTTAGCACTCACCACCACTGTACAGAATTACTTAATTACCCTCATATCCTCTTTGTCCCACAACCCCAGGCAGTTATTCAACACATTTAACTCCCTCCTCCGCCCTCCACTGCCCCCTCCTACTTCTCGTATCTCTGCAGAAGACTTCGCAAGACACTTCACCAACAAGATTGATTAGATCAGACAAGTCTTTGCTACCCAACCACCACAACCCCAATGTATACCAGACCACTCCCCTCCCCCACTCCCCTCAATCAGTAAAGGAGAACTTGCACACCTCCTCTCCAGATCGCACCTCACCACTTGTGCACTGGACCCCATCACATCCCACTCCCTCCCCAACCTCACCACCACACTTATCCCACCCCTAACCCACCTCTCCAATCCATCACTAACCTCTGGTACCTTTCCTTCTGCTTTCAAACATGCAACAATTACACCTATCTTAAAGAAGCCATCCCTCGACTCCACTTCTACATCCAACTACTGGCCCCATATCCCTGCTCCCCTTGGCTTCCAAACTTCGTGAAAAGCATGTCCCCACTGTACTCTCATCCCACCTCTCAGCCAACTCTCTCTTTGACAACCTTCAATCCGACTTCCGCCTCTACCGCTCCACTGAAACTGCCCTGACCAAAATTACGAACGACTTACGGCCAACTGCACATTTAGCATCTCCCACCCCCACACGACCTCCTTGCCCCATCCCCTGTCTGTTGGGGTCCCTCCATTTTTCAATCTATACCCTTGTTCTGGGACTATTCAAAGTCCCATGGCTTCCAGTATCACCTGTACGCTGATGACACTCAGATCTATCTCTCTGGCCCAGACGTCAGCTCTCTCCTGTCCAGAATCCCGGAGTGTCTATCAGCCATATCCTTCTTCTTCTCCTCTCGCTTCCTAAAATACAATGTAGACATAACCGAACTCATCATCTTTCCTCCATCTCACACACTTTCCTTACCAGATCTATCTTTCACAATAAATGACATCACACTTTGCCCTGTACCTGAAGTCCTTTGCCTCGAAGTAACCCTTGACTCTGCCCTGTCCTTCAAACTGCACATCCAAGCCCTTGCCACCTCCAACTCAAAAATATTTCCAGAATCCGTCCCTTCCTCAACTCTCAATCTACTAAACTACTAGTGCATGCCCTCATAAACTCCCGCCTCGACTACTACAACCTCCCCCTCTGTGGCCTCCCTGCTAACACTCATAAGGTACCTTTACACGCCGCAACTATCACTGGCAATCGGTAGCAACCGAACGTGCGCGTGCACGTTTTTAACGGTTGCCAACGATTGCCGATTCCGCATGTACACGCCGCAATTGCGCCCTCAATCTAAGGGAACATGGTTCCCCAGAAGTTCCAACAGATCCTGCGGGAAACATCCGGTTGAATCCCGACGCCGCTTCACACGCCGCAATCAGTAGGGGAATGTGGGTGTACATGTTCTGCGGCGCTACAACATAGGTGTGACGCGTGACAAACTCGTGTATTCCATGATGCTAACACTCTGGTTGGACAACGCAATAGCGTCATGATTGGCCAGCCAGCGCAGGAAGGCTGGCTAATACATGACGCCATTTCAATTGTGGAGTGTGAATGGACAGCTCTTCAAATATGGCGCCCTGCGAAGGGACAGACAATGGTTACACAGTAGCCCCCACCAATGACTGCTGATGGGGCGCGGTATCCATGACGCTGTGGCACGCCCCTGGGAAATCACTAGGCGACGCAGATTCCATCCCTATCGCCCGTTTACACGCCAATACCAGGGCAATTCACCATTTGGGTTGCCTCTGATTTTAGAACAAGGCTCTGAAACCGTAACCGGGAGCAACTGTGAAAAACCCGATCACTTTCCCAAATTACACGCCGCAACTTCGTAGCAATTTCAAGGCAACCGTGACAAAAATCCCGATTGCCAGGCAGTTGCTACACCGCGGTTGAGGAGTGTAAAGGTACCTTTAGACCTCTCCAATCTGTCTTTAACTCTGCTACCCGACTAATCCACCTCTCTCCTGCCTGTTCCTCCACTTCTCCTCTCTGCAAATCCCTCCACTGGCTCCAAATTCACCAACGTATCTAATTCAAACTCCTAACACTGACTTACAAAGCTGTCCACAATCTGTCTCCCCCATACATATCTGAACTAATCTCTCGATATCATCCAACTCAAAGTTTGATCCTCCCAAGACCCCTCCTTTGCTCCACACTTGTACGTTCCTTATCTAACCGCCTGCAAGACTTCGCCCAAGCATTCCCCTATTCACAGGAACTCTGCACCCCAAAATGTCCGGCTGTCCCCTACACTCGGAAGCTTCAAGCGGAACCTGAAAACCCATCTCTTCAGAACAGCCTACAGCCTGCAATGACCACATAGACACCTCACCACCACTGGACCTGGCACTCCACCACCACCAGAGCAGACCCAACCTACGGTCTCTCTCCCCACCGCCCTGTAGAAAGTAAGCCCGCAAAGGCAGGGTCCTCTCTCCCCTCTGTACCAGTCCGTCACTGTCAGTGTTCGTTTGTATGTAACCCTGTCTCATGTACAGCACCATGGAATCAATGGTGATCTATAGATAAATAATAATAATAATGTCCCATAAAGTATCAGTTCTACAGTCTCTTTTCTTACATTACATTTCACTGCTCCTGTTATTCCTCCTGGAATTGGCCATAGTCAGAGGGTGCTCTGCTATAGCGCCAGAAACACGTATGGCGCTGGGTCAGTTTGCTCCAGGTTTTAAGATGATCCAATAAAGTTTTTTTTATTCTATCCTGGACTGGATGTGACATTTACAGCCTTTTTTGCTACTTCCCTCCACTTAGGAAAGTAGTAACGCTCGACTGTCAATTTTGTTATACTTTCCAGGAAGAATAATAATAGAGGAATTTAGCGCATAGACAAAATAAGCTCCAGAATTGTTATAGTGTAACAGACAGCGGACCTAACAGACATAATGTAATTATATAATGCTCATTAGTCTCTTTTACCAATGGGATCAATTCGATTGGACAAACAGAAGAGAAGAAATACAATTCCCTAGCAGTTTACTGTACATGGATGGAGGAGAAGGGACGTCGAACGAGTGGAGGGGATTCATCATGATCTCCCCTTCCCAAATGGAGTAAAGCCACCATAAACACTTCTTTTGGGGGCACTAATGAACACAGGGGCAGAGAAATTAGTTTATCCACTCCTAGGTCTTCCCTACTGACCCAGCTTGTTTTCTGCTACAGGATAGTGCACCAATCCAGTGTATTATTTCCCACCTAGCTCCCCCCCGAGGAACTGATTGACATCATTTATCCAATAAGTCACTATTATTTGCTCTACTGAGCAGAGGTCAGACCATAGGGTGGCGCTAGGTGGTAAAGAATGAGAACGATCAGTGCATTATACGGGAAGCAGCCCGCCCTTTTATAAATATCCAGAGTCAACTTAATGAAAGATGGAAAATCCATTTGCGGTCAGGAAGGTAAAGTTAGTACACTCATCACTTACTCCCCGCACAGTAATACCATTAGTTTAGTGACCCTAAAGCTCCTGTCAAATGAACAAATTTACTTTAGGATTTTATATTTTGCCCTTGAAGCGGTAACATCTCTTGGCTTGATGTCATAATCCGCTAAAACATTGGGGGAAAAAAGGAATTAAACTGTTAATTCTATTTCTATATATAAAATGGAACGAATCACAATCATCTTCTAATATACTAGATGGTGGCCCGATTCTAATGCATCGAGTATTCTAGGATATGTATGTATAACTGAACAGCACACTATGACTGACAGCCTTATAGACAGGAGTGAACTGCGTCACACTGACCGACAGCCTTGTAAACAGGAGTGAACTGAGTCACACTATTATTATTATTATTATTATTATTATTATTATTTATTTATATAGCGCCATTATATTCCATGGCGCTTTACATGCTAAAAAGGGCAGACTAGGACAAGTAACATAGTAACAATACAAGTAACAATAAATGTTGACAATTCGGTTGTACAGAAACAAGAGGGGAGAAATCCTGTCCACAAAGGCTCACAGTCTACGAGGGGTGGGTGGAGATACAGTTGGAGGGGGAAGTTCCAGTCGTGAGGCGGTGTGGTGGACCGGGTCTTATTGCAGGTGGTAGGCTTGGCGGAACAGGTGGGTCTTCAGGCTTCTTTTGAAGGTTCCCAGGGTCGGAGAATGTCTGATGTGTTGGGGCAGAGAGTTCCAGAGTCTGGGTGAAGCACGGGAGAAATCCTGTATGCGGTTGTGTGAAGAGGAGATGAGGAGGGAGTAGAGGAGGAGATCTTGGGAGGATCGCAGGTTGCGTGAGGGTAGGTATCGGGAGACCATGTCAGAGATGTATGGAGGGGACAGGTTGTGAATGGCTTTGTATGTCATGGTTAATGTTTTAAACCGGGATCTCTGGGAAGTAGGGAGCCAGTGAAGGGCTTGGCAGAGGGGGGAGACAGGGGAGTAGCGGGGAGACAGATGGATTAGGCGGGCAGCGGAGTTCAAGATAGTTTGGAGAGGTGCAAGGGAGGTATTGGGGAGGCCGGTGAGCAGGAGGTTGCAGTAATCGAGGCGGGAGATGATGAGAGCGTGAATAAGGTTTTAGCAGTTTCGTGGTCAAGGAAAGCGCGAATCCTATAGATGTTTTTGAGCTGGAGTCGGCAGGAGGTGGCGAGGGCCTGGATGTGGGGCTTGAAGGAGAGGGAAGAGTCAAGGATAACCCCGAGGCACTTGGCATGGGGGACTGGAGAGAGAGAGCAGTCGTTGACGACGATGGATAGGTCAGGTAGTGAGGGGGAGCATCTTGGGGGGAAGACTATGAACTCAGTTTTGTCCATGTTCAGCTTAAGGAAGCGAGCAGAACACTATGACGCAGCATTCAAATCGTGCACCAAGCCGTGCGCCGCGTCTCTCATTGGTCACCGTAGCAACCAATGAGAGACGCGGAATTCAAACCGCGCGCCAAGCTGCGCTACTTCTCTGATTGGTCGCCGCAGTGACCAATCAGCGAAGCGGCGTGGCTTGGCGGGAAATATGAATCCCGAGCTGCTGATTCGTCGCTGCTGAGAGCGGCAACCAATCAGCTGCGCAAGATTCATATTTCCCGCCAAGCCGCGCCACTTTGCTGATTGTTCTCCGCGGCCACCAATCAGAGGGGTAGCGCGGCTTGGCGCGTGGTTTGAATTCCGCGTCTCTCATCGGCCGCTATAGTGACCAATGAGAGACAAGGCGTGCGGCTCGGCGCGCGGTTTGAATGCTGCGTATCTGATTGGTCGGCGCTGAACGCGGCGACCAATCAGAGAAGCGACGCGTGCCTTGGCGCCATATCTAAAATACACTGAGCGGCGCTCAGTGTATTTTAAATCTGGTGCCAAGGCGTATGCCAGTTCTCTGCTTGGTCCGCGCTGAACGCGCCGACCAATCAGAATGAACGCTGCCACGCAAGATGCCGGTGTCAGTCCTTACTGTTACTCTTGCATTCTATTCATGAAACAGGAGACTCAAGATTGGCTCAGGCAATGAGCACTGGCCATCCTGAGCCTTCTGTTTCTTAAATAGAATGCAAGAGTGACAGTGAGGACTGATACAGGCATCCCGCGCTGCAGCGCTCAATGTGACTGGTCGGCACGTTCAGCGCCGACCAATCAGAGAAGTGATGCTCAGTCTATTTTAAATATGGCGCCAAGGCGCGCGCCACACCTCTGATTGGTCGATGCGTTCAGGGAAGGAGGGAAGGAAAGTAAGTGAAGGAAGGTAAGTAAAGGAAATGAAGGGAGGGAAAGAAGGGAGGGAAGGAAAGGAATATAATTAAGGGAGGGGAAGGAATAGAAGGAGGGGAAGGAATAGAAGGAAGGGAAGGAATAGAAGGAAGGAATGGAAGGTTGTGAAGGGTGGGAAGGGAGGGAAGGAAGGAAGAAAAGAAATGAAAGGGGAAGGAAGAAAAGAAAGGAAAAAAAAGGAAAAGGAAGAAAAGAAAGGAAAAGGAAGAAAAGAAAGGAAAGGAAGAAAAGAAAGGAAAGGAAGAAAAGAAAAGAAAAGAAAGGAAGAAAGGAAAGGAAAGGAAGAAAAGAAAGGAAAGGAAGAAAGGAAAGGAAAGGAAGAAAGGAAAGGAAAGGAAGAAAAGAAAGGAAAGGAAGAAAAGAAAGGAAAGGAAGAAAAGAAAGGAAAGGAAGAAAAGAAAGGAAAGGAAGAAAAGAAAGGAAAGGGAGAGAAAAGGGAAAGGGAGGAAAGGGAAAGGGAGGAAAGGGAGGAAAGGGAAAGGGAGGAAAGGGAAAGGGAGGAAAGGGAAAGGGAGGAAAGGGAAAGGGAGGAAAGGGAAAGGGAGGGAAGGGAAAGGGAGGAAAGGGCAAGGGAGGTAAGGGCAAGGGAGGAAAGGGCAAGGGAGGAAAGGGCAAGGGAGGAAAGGGAAAGGAAGGAAAGGGAAAGGAAGGAAAGGGAACAGAAGGAAAGGGAACAGAAGGAAAGGGAAAGGAAGGAAAGGGAAAGGAAGGAAAGGGAAAGGGAGGAAAGGGAAAGGAAGGAAAGGGAAAGGAAGGAAAGGGAAAGGAAGGAAAGGGAAAGGAAGGAAAAGGAAAGGAAGGAAAAGGAAAGGGAAAGGGAAGGGAAAGAAAAGAAAGCAAAGTAAGGTGCCACTTAGGGTTTGCAGACAGCTTGGTGGCAACTTGGATAGTTGCAGTCAGAACAGCCACCAATTTGTTTCGAAGCTGTGTCACATGGGATAAACCAAGGCTAGGCATTGTCAGTCAAGGGATGGCAGTTTTGTCACTTATTTATGAGGCCATGTGTGCACTCTCAGTATTTGGTGCAGAAATGTTCTTCAGCAAATCTGCATCCTCTGGAGAAAAAAGCACCAAAAACGCAATGCATTTTTGGTGCAGACTTGATGCGAATTTGTGCCATGGATTTTTCTTAATGAAGTGGAAGGTGGCAGGAAGGGCTGAACACGCAGGAATCTTCACTAAGAATTGACATGGGGCAGATTTTTTTCTGCACCAAATCTGCAAGGAAAAAATAAGCAACATGTGCACAACATTTCTGAATTCTCATAGACTTTGCTGGGGTAAGGAATAGGCATGCAAACCAGCATAAAAAAAGCATTAAATCTGCAGCGTGTGCTTATAGCCTAAACACAATGCTGCCCCTATTCTTCCTTATCGAAGAAAAAAAATGACCATCACACGAAATCTTTTGCACCCCATAAAAGATGGTGGGTTGTTTCCTAGTTTAGCAGATCCAGGTAATAAATCTAACAGTGTTGATTATATGACAGAATGGGAATTCCACCTTATTCCCTCCAGTGATGTAATATGTCAGGTCCCCAGGCAGTTGTGTAATCTTCTAAAGTGCCTGCACAGAAGAACGATCCATCCGTAATACAGGTTATTAGTGACGGGGGATGATGACATCACCAGCAGGGTTTATACAGGAGTCTTAAACATTAATTCCACCTACATCATAGACCGGATTACACTGCGCTCCTCGTTTACACAGAGTTTCACACTCATTTTATTGCAATTTGTTCTAAAATTAGCAGTTAGGATTATGCTGTAAAAGATGTAACCCGGTGGCTGATTATACTTTGCAATAGGCATATGATGGGTGTAATATTCCTACTGTCAGCAGAACAGTCATGGAATTATTACAGAGTCTGAATGTGTCCGGGAGGAAAAACTTAATACAACGGGAATATAATTATTTACATACAAGCAAAAACCATCAACAATCCATAAATTCATGTTCACAATCTGGGATTGATATTGTAGCTCAGTCCCATTGAAGTGAATGGGGATGTCCTGCAGTAACATAAATAATAACCTGTATTCCCTGTATGGAAAAAGCTGCAAAATGCTAGCATGCATGAGAATAAAACAGATACAACATATGCTAATCACTGTCTATTGTCAAGTGTAATCCATCTGAAACAGCAGAGAAGCCGAGACGGATTACAGTACTTGGGGGTCAGGTCTTGATCTTTCTACTTTTGTTCTCTGATTTCTCAGACCACACACAGGCAGGACAGTAGGGTGGGCTGTCCGTTCAAGGCAGGTAGGAAATATACTGGAAAGAAAGGAGGAAGTTCCAGCACCTATTGTGCTGGCAGAATGTTGATAAGACAGCTGGCACTCAAAAACAGCAGCCAGAAATTGTAAATGACAAAATATACTGACAGCTCAATTAGCGAATTTGTAAATGTCTGCAAAAGCAAAAAACAAAGCACAAGACTTCCAAGAAGAAAATTTAAAGAGGACCTGTCACCCCCCTGCTGATTGGCAATCTAAATGCAGCACTGAATGCAGCATGTCTGCTGCATTCAGAAAAGGAGTCCCCCATGTGTCTGTGTGCTGTGTACCCCGAGATATAGCCTTAGGAAAACTCACTGTTAGAAGCCATGAAGGCATTCCCTGTGGCTGGAGTGAGCTCGATTGACAGGGCCATTCCCTCCCCCTGCCTCTCTGTGCCACCTCCTGCTGTGCTGTTTATGCTTTGTTCAGACAGCAGGGCAGGACAAATGATTTGCATGCGTGTGTGCGGCAGGATGAGTGACAGAGAGGAGGAGGCAGAGCCTGCACAGCAGAAGCAGCACAGAGAGGCAGGGGGAGGAATGGCCCACATCAATCGAGCTCACTCCAGCCACAGGGAATGCCTTCATGGTTCTAAAGTGAGTTTTCCTAAGGCTATATCTCTGGGTACACAGCACACAGACACATGGGGGACCCCTTCCCTGAATGCAGCAGACATGCTGCCTTCAGTGCAGCATTTAGATTGCTAACAGCAGGGGAGTGACAGGTCCTCTTTAAGGAAAGAAGCATGATGGATGCATCTGACCGGGAAGAAGCCCAATTACATTGTCCATTCACAGAACTGTAAGTGGTTATTATTCATACAGACGAAAAGGATGTTGTAATGGGGAAGATCAGGAATTATTCCAGGGATCCCCACGGGTTATATTTCTCACAACTGCATAAACTGCAGCAGATTGATATAAGACTGTTCATCCTGAGCCTTCTGATTCACATACAAGGTGCATAATGCAAGTGCTTTACACAGAATGTGCAGCAATGATGCCGATTTAAAGGGGTGATGCACTGCTTATTGTGCAAAGGGTCAGCGTATGCTCTAAAAATAATAAAGAAGCAGCCCCCCTCCAATTCCCCACCAGTCTCCTTCTCCCCATGACTATTGTAGACAATCAGTGGTGGACGGAAGAAAAAAAACAGAGAAGGATCCAAGCATCGATATAAAAAAGGGTAACAGAGGAACAGTAGGGGAGTAGGTGCTTTTAATATTTTTAAAGTACACTCTGATCCTTAAAGTAAAAAAAGAGATGAACCACCCCCTTTAAGAGGGTTGTCCCATAACAAACATTTATCATCTATTCACCAGTTTAGGTAATAAATGTATGATCACCAGGGTCCGGCTGCATAAAGACCCACCAATCCTGACAATGAAGGGATCAGATGTTGCAGTGAGACTGGAGCAGTAACTGAGCACGTGCGACCCTCAGACCTATAGGCTCACTTTGGAGCAGTACTGAGCACGTGCGACCCTCAGTCCTATAGGCTCACTTTGGAGCAGTACTGAGCACGTGCGACCCCAGTCCTATAGGCTCACTTTGGAGCAGTACTGAGCACGTGCGACCCCCAGTCCTATAGGCTCACTTTGGAGCAGTACTGAGCACGTGCGACCCCCAGTCCTATAGGCTCACTTTGGAGCAGTACTGAGCACGTGCGACCCCAGTCCTATAGGCTCACTTTGGAGCAGTACTGAGCACGTGCGACCCTCAGTCCTATAGGCTCACTATTCAGACTTTGAGGTCCCTGTTATTGTGAAAGGTGGGAGTCCCAGAATAAGGACCCCTACTAATCATACCTTTACCCCCTATCCTGTGGATAGGAGAATAGATGTTGTTTATGGGTTAACCCCCTTTAAATGTTGCTAAATGCAGGAAATCTAAAATGCTGCTTTGTACAATGTTAGCTCCTGTACATAACATGTCCATATATGCAATCAATTCATGATCTACAGAGGGGCAGAGCACCCCTTTACAATCTGACCCATAATCCAGGCCCCCATACAGGTAGATGAGGGTCATCCCCTAATGTGTGCAGTCTATTCTTCTGCGCCCCTCTCCTGGGCTGTGATCAGAGAGCAGCACCCTTCATTTGCACATAGACAGCAGCGTACACTGGAGGATCCATGCAAACAATGCAAGCACAAAGGCAGAAAAATCACGCAGCGGCATTAACCCCTTCTTCCCAATGCAGACTCTAAATGGTGACGGCAAGGTCCATACAGGATTAGGGTTCATGCAAAGATAATTGTCCACACCTAGCAAGTGCAAAACCACATGCGTCTATAAAAGCCTGCATCGCAGTGCTCCAGAAAATCCACCATTATGGCATTTACTGCACTTTATGCCGTCTGAGCGTTCCTACATGAATAATACATGGAAAGCACTCAAGCTGGTTATGCCGAGTCCCTGCCCAGACTCCATGAAGGAGACGATCACACACCTACTATGTGTGCAATCCCATTGTCCAGCAGAGGCAACACCTAAATAAGGTCTAGTACTCAATGCAGGGCTGTAAATGGGGGCAGTCATCCTAAATAAACCTGCCACATCTCACTGCATATAGAGGGGGTTATAAGGCATCTTCCACCCAGGGAACGTAGGACACGTGCTCAATATGTTGTAGTATCTCACTGTATCTAAACCAAGAGGTGCAACGGTGCCTCCTCCAATCACAGGGGCATGTAGGAGGCAGCTGGTCGAGCTTACAACATTTAGAACCCAGTTAAAGAGGACCTGTCACCCCCCTGCTGCATGGCAATCTAAACGCAGTACTGAATGCAGCATGTCTGCTGCATTCAGGGAAGGGGTCCCCCATGTGTCTATGTGCTGTGTACCCTGAGATATAGCCTTAGCAAAACTCACTGTTAGAAGCCATGAAGGCATTGCCTGTGGCTGGAGTGAGCTCAATTGACGAGGGCCATTCCCTCCCCCTCTGCCTCTCTGTGCTGCCTCCTGCTGTGCTGTTTATGTTTTGTTCAGATAGCAGGGCAGGACAAAATGATTTGCATGCTGTGTGGGCAGGATGAGTGACAGAGAGGAGGAGGGCAGAGCCTGCACAGCAGAAGCAGCACAGAGAGGCAGAGGGGGAGGGAATGGCCCCCATCAATCAAGCTCACTCCAGCCACAGGGAATGCCTTCATGGCTTCTAACAGTGAGTTTTCCTAAGGCTATATCTCGGGGTACACAGCACACAGACACATGGGGGACCCCTTCCCTGAATGCAGCAGACATGCTACAATCAGTGCTGCATTTAGATTGCCATGCAGCGAGGGGGGGGGGGGTCACAGGTCCTCTTTAAAAGGAAAAATAAAAACAATTAACTTTGCATGTCATCAATATTTGATGGGGTAATTGCATCTTGTAGTTAATCAACTACAGACCCCAGGTGACGGGTTCGCCTTTGAACAAAAAACAAAAATGTTGATTCATTGTTTATAGGACTGATGGAGAGAGTTGAACAGCACTGCCCTATATATACAGGTGTCTCATAGACAATGAATGGAGCAGAGGCACTTTTGCTGCATTCAGGACAGGGGTCTGCTCTCAGAATCACTGAGGGGCCCAGTGGTCCTATAGAGAGGGGATAACTTACTTTCTTGGGGGAAAAAACCCTTTAAGAACTTTAATAACAGAATCTGCAATAAAGTAAATAAATAACGCAGTACCTAAAAGGGAAGAGAATGTAACATGTGGGAGCTATGTATGGGAGATTTCAAGGGCCCCAGTTTATAACCAATGTCCTCCTCTGCAGCAGCGGATGCGGAGATCAATGCTCTTAGTTGACCATGGTGATCAGATAGATGGAGGTACCCAAGGATGAGCCAAGATGTCTCCTGGAACCAATGTTTTTGATTTCCAGTCCAAGGATTATAAATATATCATCTATTATATGTATTTATTATATATGCACTGGAGGAAATGATTAAGGTTTTTACCCCATCAGCGGGATCACTCCCATCGGTCGGGATGCATGAAAGGGATTCTATCGGATACACGGCACGGGTCAGGCCCCAGCAATATTAACATTTCATAAGTCATCATTCATCGCTTCCTGGAATTCCTCCTGCCTTTTCTGCACATATTCATGGCCGCTAATTCATTCTGGATGTAGAGATGACCTCAGTTTCCACTTCACTGAAAAACATCTTCCCGCAAAAGGTTGGGATCCACTGTTCCAAACCAAGTCCATATGTGCGAGCCCCGCCGCCGGCCTCGCTCAGAGAGGGGTCTCCATCACATCGTCACATCTACAACCTAACGAAGCACAGTCCCCTAAATATATCAAAAACTCAAGGCCACAAGTCCTCACCTGACTGCAGTCTACGGACCAGAAATAGCACCTTCATATATCCTGCTGATGCGTCAGGCCGGGCCCTAAAACGCACTGTCAGGTCGGGCCCTCAGAAACATCCGCCTTCAGGTCGGGCCCTCAGAAACATCCGCCGTCAGGTCGGGCCCTCAGAAACATCCGCAGTCAGGTCGGGCCCTCAGAAACATCCGCAGTCAGGTCGGGCCCTCAGAAACATCCGCAGTCAGGTCGGGCCCTCAGAAACATCCGCAGTCAGGTCGGGCCCTCAGAAACATCCGCAGTCAGGTCGGGCCCTCAGAAACATCCGCAGTCAGGTCGGGCCCTCAGAAACATCCGCAGTCAGGTCGGGCCCTCAGAAACATCCGCAGTCAGGTCGGGCCCTCAGAAACATCCGCAGTCAGGTCGGGCCCTCAGAAACATCCGCAGTCAGGTCGGGCCCTCAGAAACATCCGCAGTCAGGTCGGGCCCTCAGAAACATCCGCAGTCAGGTCGGGCCCTCAGAAACATCCGCTGTCAGGTCGGGCCCTCAGAAACATCCGCTGTCAGGTCGGGCCCTCAGAAACATCCGCTGTCAGGTCGGGCCCTCAGAAACATCCGCTGTCAGGTCGGGCCCTCAGAAACATCCGCTGTCAGGTCGGGCCCTCAGAAACATCCGCTGTCAGGTCGGGCCCTCAGAAACATCCGCTGTCCGGTCGGGCCCTCAGAAACATCCGCTGTCCGGTCGGGCCCTCAGAAACATCCGCTGTCAGGTCGGGCCCTCAGACCCGATTGCAGGTCTACGGACCAGAAATAGCACTTTCATATAACCTGTTGATGCCGTCAGGTCGGGCCCTCAGAAACATCCGCTGTCAGGTCGGGCCCTCAGAAACATCCGCTGTCAGGTCGGGCCCTCAGAAACATCCGCCGTCAGGTTGGGCCCTCAGAAACATCCGCCGTCAGGTCGGGCCCTCAGACATATCCGCCGTCAGGTCGGGCCCTCAGACATATCCGCCGTCAGGTCGGGCCCTCAGACATATCCGCAGCTTTGGTCAAATTATGCTGTGGATTTTATGAAATCTCATCCACAACGCAGCATGTAAAAATGTGGCTTTGAAATGCTCGGCATGACAATCCCCCCAAATTGTCCTTTCTATTTCCCAAGTTTTGCAGCCATTCCTGTTCCTGAGAGAGTTCAATGATGCTCTGGTGCTGGTATTGTTCCATGGTGCTGGTATTGCTCAATGGTGCTGGTATTGCTCCATGGTGCTGGTATTGCTCAATGGTGCTGGTATTGCTCAATGGTGCTGGTATTGCTCAATGGTGCTGGTATTGCTCAATGGTGCTGGTATTGTTCCATGGTGCTGGTATTGCTCCATGGTGCTGGTATTGCTCCATGGTGCTGGTATTGCTCCATGGTGCTGGTATTGCTCCATGGTGCTGGTATTGCTCCATGGTGCTGGTATTGCTCCATGGTGCTGGTATTGCTCCATGGTGCTGGTATTGCTCCATGGTGCTGGTATTGCTCCATGGTGCTGGTATTGCTCCATGGTGCTGGTATTGCCGAGTTGTCGTAGCTTTTCTAGAGTCCAGGAATGGAAAAGTAGAATCAAGAACTGTGGGTTCTGTGTGCAGTACTGGCTGTCACCCATCCCTATGGGAAGCAGGGATTTCTGGGAGATGTAGTTTGGGACTGGCTGATGAGCTACATTTGCAGACCACCGGTCTAGAGATCATCACTCCCCCAAATCCCTCATCTTTGACACCCGTTCGCAATTAGTGGATTTTTAGAAAGCAAATATTGCTACAAACTCTGGTGTAAATACACTGCATGCATGTACGGTTAACTTCAATTTTCATCAAAGTAATTCATGATAAAAAAAAAATTGAAAAAAATGTCCACCATGACCACCAGGCTACCAAAACACCTCCCATAACACATGGGCTGTCAAAATCTCCACCATGACCCCTCCCCCCCACCAAATCTCCACCATAACCCCCTCCATCCCCCACGGCCACCAAGTCTCCACCATGACCCCCCTCTATCCCCAACCCTCGACCACCCAAATCTCCATGACCCCATCCATTCCCCTATGGACACCAAATCTCCACCATGACCAATTCCATTCCCCCATGGTCGCCAAACCTCCACCATGACCCCCTCCATCCCCAAATCTTCACCATGACCCCACTTCCCATATCACAACAATGACACCCCCATCACCCCCCGGACCCTATTTCCCCCTCAGCCACCCAAATCTCCACCACGACCCCCTCCTTCCCCCCCCCTCAGCCACCCAAATTTCCACCTCACATATATCCACCACAACCCCCTCCTTTCCCCTCTGGCCACCCAAGTCGTTATCAAACCCACTCCTTCCCCCCAGTCACCCAAATCTCCACTATGACCCCGTCTCCCCTACCCCTCCACCTAAATCTCCACCATGACCCCCTCCAGCCACCCAAATGTCCCCCATGACCCCCTCCACCCCCACATTTTCACCATGCCATAGACTATGACTATAGAGTCACTATAAGTCATCTTTGGGACTTTTGCAAGTTGACAGGTGAAACCACTATATTTCCTTCACTGAGAACCTTAATGTGCAATTTTACCCCCCTGCCCGCGCCCCCATCCCCCCCAATGATGAGATGTTTGGAAAGGAAACTGATTGGCAGAATTCACAATAAAGGTATAGGAGATGCAGCAGACAAGGCTCCCAGCAATGTCATCTGCATCAGAACGGGCCCTAACGTGAGCCATCACCCCCAATTCATCTATACGGGAATCCCCGCCACCTCCTACTGACAGCAGCAGACGAGGGGCCCCGATCTCCAGATCCACCTATCAGATCTGAGCCTACTGTTCATGTGCGGCCTGTCATCAATGTACAGAATGGGAATCTGGTGACCACCAGCAGGAGGATCCTGCCAAGAAGATCCCAGATCACACCCAATACTGGAGGTCATGAAGGGAGACAAGATCCAGCGGTGAACACACAATACATGAGAAAGGACTGTCACATAATATAGACCCTACAGAGCAGAATAAAGGAGTATATCTGTGTACAGACATATATATATATACACACTATATCTATGGCACAGCCTGGGGTATAGGCACCTGTATAGATGTCTTACACAGCTGCCCACACTGCTCACCATCCTCATCACCATCACTATCCTCACTACCATCACCATCTCCACTATCATCCTCACCACCATCACTATCCTCACTATCTATCATCCTCACTACCATCACTATCTCCACTATCATCCTCACCACCATCACTATGCCTACCATCCTCACTATCTCCACATCATCTCTATCCTCACCACCATCACTATCCTCAATATCATCCTCACCACCATCACTATCTTCCCTATCATCCTCACAACCATCACAATCCTCCCTTTCATCCTCACCACCATCACTATTCCACTATCATCCTCACCACCATCACTATCCTCACCACCATCACTATCTTCACTATCCTCCTCACCACCATCACTATCATCACTACCATCACTATCCTCACCACCATCAGTATCCTCACTATTATCCTCACCACCATCAGTATCCTCACTATCATCCTCACCACCATCAGTATCTTCACTATAATCCTCACCACCATCAGTATCTTCACTATCATCCTCACCACCATCACTATCCTCACTATCATCCTCACCACCATCACTATCATCCTCACTACCATCAGTATCTTCACTATCATCCTCACCACCATCAGTATCTTCACTATCATCCTCACCACCATCACTATCCTCACTATCATCCTCACCACCATCACTATCCTCACTATCATCACTATCATCCTCACTACCATCAGTATCTTCACTATCATCCTCACCATCAGTATCTTCACTATCGTCCTCACCACCATCAGTATCTTCACTATCCTCCTCACCACCATCACTATCCTCACCACCATCACTATCCTCACCACCATCAATATCCTCACTATCCTCACCACCATCACTATCCTCACTATCATCATCACCACCATCACTATCTTCCCTATCATCCTCACAACCATCACAATCCTCACCACCATCACTACCCTCACTATCATCCTCACCACCATCACTATCCTCAGTATCATCCTCACCACCATCACTATCCTCACTATCATCCTCACCACCATCACTATCCTCACTATCATCCTCACCACCATCACTATCCTCAGTATCCTCCTCACCACCATCACTATCCTCACTATCCTCCTAACCACCATCACTATCCTCACTATCCTCCTAACCACCATCACTATCCTCACTATCATCCTCACCACCATCACTATCCTCCTCACCACCATCACTATCCTCACCACCATCACTATCCTCACCACCATCACTATCCTCACTATCATCCTCACCACCATCACTATCCTCAGTATCATCCTCACCACCATCACTATCCTCACTATCATCCTCACCACCATCACTATCCTCACCATCATCCTCACCACCATCACTATCCTCACTATCATCCTCACCACCATCACTATCATCCTCACCACCATCACTATCCTCACTACCATCCTCACCACCATCACTATCCTCACTACCATCCTCACCACCATCACTATCCTCACCATCATCCTCACTATCATCCTCACCACCATCACTATCCTCACCACCATCCTCACCACCATCACTATCCTCACTATCATCCTCACCACCATCACTATCCTCACTATCATCCTCACCACCATCACTATCCTCACCACCATCACTATCCTCACTATCATCCTCACCACCATACACTATCCTCACCATCATCCTCACCACCATCACTATCCTCACTATCTATCATCCTCACTACCATCACTATCTCCACTATCATCCTCACCACCATCACTATGCCTACCATCCTCACTATCTCCACTATCACTCTATCCTCACCACCATCACTATCCTCAATATCATCCTCACCACCATCACTATCTTCCCTATCATCCTCACAACCATCACAATCCTCCCTTTCATCCTCACCACCATCACTATCTCCACTATCATCCTCACCACCATCACTATCATCCTCACCACCATCACTATCCTCACCACCATCACTATCTTCACTATCATCACTACCATCACTATCCTCACCACCATCACTATCCTCACCATTATCCTCACCACCATCAGTATCCTCACTATCATCCTCACCACCATCAGTATCTTCACTATAATCCTCACCACCATCACTATCTTCACTATCCTCCTCACCACCATCACTATCATCACTACCATCACTATCCTCACCACCATCACTATCCTCACTATTATCCTCACCACCATCAGTATCCTCACTATCATCCTCACCACCATCACTATCATCCTCACTACCATCAGTATCTTCACTATCATCCTCACCACCATCAGTATCTTCACTATCATCCTCACCACCATCACTATCCTCACTATCATCCTCACCACCATCACTATCCTCACTATCATCACTATCATCCTCACCACCATCACTATCCTCACTATCATCCTCACCACCATCACTATCCTCACTATCATCCTCATCACCATCACTATCCTCACTATCATCCTCACCACCATCACTATCCTCACCACCATCACTATCTCACCACCATCACTATCCTCACCATCATCACTATCCTCACATCATCCATCACCATCACTATCTCACTATATCCTCACTATCATCCTCACCACCATCACTATCCTCACCATCATCACTACCTCACTATCCTCACTATCATCCTCACCACCATCACCACCATCACTATCCTCACTCACTCACCATCCTCACTATCATCCTCACCACCATCCTCACACGTGGAGATCAGCTATCAGATCACGGTGATCCACTAGATCCATTCATTCCTCACCGGAATCGGGGAGAATCCTTGATACATTCTTCGAAGTCCACGGTCATGATTGCGGCTCCGGTGCTCAGTGCATTGCAGAGTGCGGAGGATGCGGAGATCAGGGGCGCTCACTGCGGGGAGGCTGCATAGGAAGATCCCGACAATACAGCATCAATCCAGAGACAGGGGACACTGCAGCGGAGGAGCACAGGCACACTGCAGCGGAGGGAGCACAGACACACTGCAGCGGGGGAGCGCAGACACACTGCAGCGGGGAGCACATGACACAACTGGCAGCGGAGAGGAGCGGGGGAGACACTGTCCAATGCCGGAGACTGCAGCGGAGGAGCGGGGGAGAACACTGTCTCCAATGCCGGAGGGACTGAGCGCTGCCTCCCGAGCGTGACTGCCGGCTACTGCCCAGCCTGTCAGTGCCAGGGAGGTCTACCAAGTCACACACAGCCTGTCAGTGCCAGGGAGCGTCTACCAAGTCACACACCAGCCTGTCAGTGCCAGGGAGCGTCTACCAAGTCACACACACAGCCTGTCAGTGCCAGGGAGCGTCTACCAAGTCACACACTCAGCCTGTCAGTGCCAGGGAGCGTCTACCAAGTCACACACAGCCTGTCAGTGCCAGGGAGCGTCTACCAAGTCACACACACAGCCTGTCAGTGCCAGGGAGCGTCTACCAAGTCACACACACAGCCTGTCAGTGCCAGGGAGCGTCTACCAAGTCACACACAGCCTGTCACTGCCAGGGAGCGTCTACCAAGTCATACATTCAGCCTGTCAGTGCCAGGGAGCGTCTACCAAGTCATACATTCAGCCTGTCAGTGCCAGGGAGCGTCTACCAAATCACACACAGCCTGTCAGTGCCAGGGAGTGTCTACCAAGTCACACACAGCCTGTCACTGCCAGGGAGCGTCTACCAAGTCACACACTCAGCTTGTCAGTGCCAGGGAGCGTCTACCAAGTCATACACTCAGCCTGTCAGTGCCAGGGAGCGTCTACCAAATCACACACAGCCTGTCAGTGCCAGGGAGTGTCTACCAAGTAACACACTCAGCCTGTCAGTGCCAGGGAGCGTCTATCAAGTCATACATTCAGCCTGTCAGTGCCAGGGAGTGTCTACCAAGTCACACTCAGCCTGTCACTGCCAGGGAGTATATACTCCCTATATACAGCCTGTTACAATCCATGAAGCGCCTATAATTTCATATACAGCCTGTTATAGCCAGGGAGCGTGTATAAATTCACACACACATATGCAACAGCCAGAGAAAATCTATAAAAACATCACATATCGGCCAGAGACACTCAGGGCTGTTGTGAGATTATGTCTAAAATTGACAGCAGCTATCAAAGAGATGAAAATAAAATGGCGATAGACTGATTATTTGTGAATACTATTGACAACTGCATTACTATTAGACCACGGTCACACATTGAGTATTTCTTTGATGAGTTTTTTACCTCAGGATTTGTAGCTAAACCAGCAGTGGGTGATAAATACAGAAGTGGTGACGTGTTTCTATTAGACTTTTCCTCTGATTGTTCCTCTCCTGGTTTTGGCTACAAATTCTGAGGTAAAAAAAAACCTCACCAAATACTGAATGTGTGCACGAGGCCTTAAAGGATTCACTATTGAGTTTTAGGCCATGGTCACACATTGAGTATTTGGTGAGTTTTTTACCTCAGAATTTGTAGCCAAAACCAGGAGTGAAACAATCAGAGGAAAAGTCTAATAGAAACACGTCACCACTTCTGTATTTATCACCCACTGCTGGTTTTGGCTACAAATTATGAGGTAAAAAAATTAACCAAATACTCAAAATGTACATGTGGCCTGAGGGGTCAGGTGAGGTTTTATTAGGCCAAGGTCACACATTGAGTATTTGGTGAGTTTTTTACCTCAGTATTTGTAGCTAAACCAGCAGTGGGTGATAAATACAGAAGTGGTGACGTGTTTCTATTATACTTTTCCGCTGATTTTTCCACTCCTGGTTTTGGCTACAAATTCTGAGGTAAAAACTCACCAAATACTCAATGTGTGCACGAGGCCTAAAACTCAATAGTGAATCTTTTAAGGCCACGTGCACACGTTGAGTATTTGTTTTTTTCCCTCAGAATTTGTACCCAAAACCAGGAGTGGAACAATCAGAGGAAAAGCCTGATGGTGGGGTTACACGTCCCGATATCGCCGCGATATCGGAGGCAACACCCCGGGAGCGCGCATTTTTTCAGCCCTTTTCCCGATATCGCATCGCCGGTTTACACGCTGCGATATCGGGAAACAACGTCCCTCCGATGTGTACGCCCACCAACCCAGTAACGACCATTTAACATGGGAGTTAATGGGTGAGGTGCGAGTACAGATCGGAGTTGGGCTGTCACACGCAGCGATGCAGCTACAACGGCCATCCGATATCGGGGAGTTGAATAGCTTGGCTATTCAACTCCGATATCGTTTTGGCATCGTTCCAGCATCGCGTTGTACGCTCAAACCGTACAACGCGCAAAGGATATCGGCTCCAACTCGCGACCCACGTGACTTTTTGTCGGAGTTGGGTCGGAGTTGGACGCCGATATCGCGGCGTGTAAACCCACCATAAGAGCCACGTCACAAGGGTCAATTTTCAGAACGATATTGTTAGCGATCACATGCATGCGCGATCGCTAACAATATCGTTCAGATCGCTGGTGAGCTGTCACACAGACAGACTCACCAGCGATCAATGGACCAGAGACATCATGGAAACAATTTAAATATCATTTCCACGATGTCTTGCTCCCGCTGCCAGGCTGCGGTAAGCGGCAGCAGGCTGATCTCCAAGGTAAACTGTGGATATCTAGGCAGCGCGCGCTGCCTAGATACCCGATGTGTACCTTAGTTACCAGCCTCCTCCGCTCACTGGCTGGTATCTAAGGTACACAGCGGGTAACTAGGGTCCCTAGTTACCCGCTGTGTACTTTAGATACCAGCCGGTGAGCGGAGGAGGCTGGTAACTAAGGTACACATCGGGTATCTAGGCAGCGCGCGCTGCCTAGATACCCGCAGTTTACCTTGGATACCAGCTCCCAGCGCTTGTGAGAGGCGCTGGGAGCTAGCTTATCGGTCGTCCGCCGGTGTCCACCGGCCGACCAACAACAGATTTGTGAACATGTTCACAAATCTGCAATCAAGCGATTTTACATTGTAAAATCGCTTGATTACACGCAGCGACGCACAGACGATATCGCTTAAGCGATCAAAAAAGGAGATCGCTCAAGCGGTATCGTTCTGAAAATTGACCCGTGTGATGTGGCCCTAAGGGCCGCTTTACACACACCAACTTCTGTGACCAACTTCTGAACAGATCTCTGGTTGCAGTGACATCATGGACACATTGCTGTATTTGTACACAGCCACAAAATGTAACAATGTGTCCATGATTTCACTGCAACCAGAGATCTGTTCAGAGGTTGGTCACAGAAATTGGTGTGTGTAAAGCGGCCCTAATAGAAACACGTCACCACTTCTGTATATAAAAAAAAAAACACCAAATACTCTATGTGTGAACATTCAAGCAAAAAGATTCACATTTCCTGGGTCCATTGGTCACAGTGGTCCTTCACCATGGCTCCGTCATGGTCTACTGACTTAGGCTGGCTTCACATTGCGGGTCAGATCCGATCCGAGGCTGTCAGGGTGAACCTGAGAGCCCCGAATCGGATCAGCACACAGAACCGGAGGGCTAATATGCCCACCGGTCCGGTGTGCACCCGCACGCAGCTGCCGCTGCTGATGAATCAGGACCGCAGCTGGCAGGGTCCTGAAATAACTGCGGCGTGCAGCCGCAGGTGTCTGGTTCCCGGATCCTCCCAGACCGGTGCATGTTAGGGAGCGCCGGATTGCACCGGATCCGGGAGGATCCAGGCGAATCCGGGAGAAGGCAATTAGAGGAGATATTCTCCTCTCGGACACGAAAACGCTGCAAGCAGTGTTTTTGTGTCTGAGAGAGAACTCTGAATTCTCACGGATTGTCCCGGACATATAGAAACCGGATGGCAGAGAGCTGCCATCTAGCTTCTATCTGGCCCCATAGTATACTATGGGGCGAAAATCCAGTCCGGGGCTGTCCGGTTTACACGGACAGCCTCAGATCGGATCTGACCCTCAATGTGAAACCGGCCTTAGCTGCTGAATAAAGGCCCAGTTAACGCACACAGAGAATTGTGCAGAGATTGTTCGCAGATCTCTGGTTGCAGTGAAATCATGGACACATTGTTCTATTTTGTGGCTGTGTACAAATGTAACAATGTGTCCATGATTTCACTGCAACCAGAGATCTGCAAACAATCTCTGCACAATTATCTGTGTGTGTAACTGGGCCTATAGGGTAATGGGAATTTTGTTTTCCTCAAATGTTTGGCCTTGCAGTTGTGCCCCATTATAGTGAAATAGTCAATCTATAGGCATTGTGGAAGGACAACTGCAATCTCCTCAATCACTGAAACTTTTCTCTCATGTTACCCTCTTATTTGGCCTATTTTGCTGCCACATTTTGGCACCATTTGATGTATATGGCTGCATTTTAATCCAAGTTCATCTGCATCTATACTGGAAAAAAAAGCATCTAAAACACATAATAAAAAGGTGTAAAACTCGATGCAACGATCTGCACCAAAATCCGGCCCATTCGACGCTAAAATAGAGGTGTATTCCCTATAGTAAATCTGCCCTTTTGTGAGTCATTGTCAGACACCATCAGCAAAATTACCAAATGTCAGTCCCACAGTGTCTCACAGCTCGGCGCTGTCAGTAAATTGTGCGGAGCCTGACTTTGGCAGAAAACGTTCCTAAAAGAATGTGTCAGCACAAATAAAAATATGGGAGTAAACAGAATATTATGATCTAGTCCAATGCTAGACGCTGATACGTGGCAGGAGGTGTTAAAGCCACAGGCTGAGATTGACTCCATGTGGCCATACATGCAACTGACTGGTCCGACATTACCGTGCCGAGCCACATGCCATGAAAAATAATGCAAGAGTATGAAATAATGCACATGACATCTTTTTCAGAAGGGTCTGCCCCTGCTCCAAAAGTCTCCTAAAGGCCCTGTGTCCACAGTGCGTTTTTATATATACTTTATTTTATGTAGATTTTGAGAATCTGCATGTCTATCCTGAAACCAGCAAAGTCTATGGGTAGGTGCTCACTATTCGGAGGTGCTGCGTATTGGACGCAGTGCCTCTGGATCTGCAGGAACCAACGGGTGCATGACACGCCCGTCCAGGGCCGTGGGTTACTCGGAACAAGGCTACAGTACTGCTGGGGAGTCACAGGGGTCGAAACTCGGCTCCATGACCCTGGAGTTGTCAATAAAAGTTTGGGAATTAAGGTTTTGAGGGTTGAAGTTGTGACACCACCAGTGATGTTCGACTACTGATGGCCGACGCTGCGGTGCGGGACCTCTGGAGATGATGGATTCGCAGTGAAGGTGATTTCGCTCCCCATGGGAGATGCGGTTCCCCAGGGTAACCGGTATAGTCTATGACGGTGGTAGGCCATTGGAGTGCAGGACTGAGGGCACGGAATAACCGACAGACAAACAATACGTAGTCTCCTTTACTTTACTGGTAGTTGAAGGTTCAGACCAGGACACTGACCACAGGTGATGATGTGAGTCCGGGCGGCCTGAAAGCAAGTTGGGGTGCTCAGTGGGTTGTTACACAAAGACTGTGAGTAAAAGAACTGAAGACTGCAACTCGTTGTCTTAATGCGTCTAAAGCACCAGAAACACAACTACCAACTCACCCAGGTACCTTTGGCCACTCTAGGGGTCAGCCCTACCCGTAGAGGGCTTAAGAACATTGCTGCCTCCCAACCATCGGCCCCTAGGAAGACTGTCGAGTAGCGGCGTCCCGATATAGCCGCAACCTGCAGGAGGCGTCACGTATAAATTAATAAGTATCCCCAGGTCCAGTTATCCCTGCCCAGAATGAACCCTCCACACCAGATCCCTATCCCTAAGGTTACCTTTACACACCGCAACCGCGGCGAGAAATCTGCCCAGCAATCTGTTGCCCCGTCACCATCGTCTTGAAATTGCCTTGCAATTGCGGCGTGTAATTGGGGAATTTGGCGGCGATAAAAAAGGTTGTGCCTGGTTCAGATTTCACAGCACTGCTCCAAAATCTGAGGCAATCATGAAGGCAAAATTCCCTGCTTTTGGCGTGTGAACGGGCGGTAGTGATGGAATCTGCGTCGCCTACTGATTTCCTAGAGGCATGCCACAGCGCGCTGGAGACCGCGCCCCGTCAGCGATGATTGGTAGTGGCTACTGTGTTTCCATTGGCTGTCCATTCACAGGGCGCCATATTTGAAGAGCTGTCCATTCACACTACACAGTGGCAATGGCGTCATGTATTAGCCAGCCTTCCTGCGCAGGCTGGCCAATCATAACGCTATTGCATTGTCTTATAAGCGTGTTTGGGGCGCGGAATGCACAGTCTGTCACACCTATTTCTTGCGGCGCTAACGCAGCTGAAGGGACGGGAGTGAGTGGAAGCTGCAGCATTGCTATGCGTCATGCAGCGTCAGCACCCCCCTTCACTTGGCCTGAGGTGGGGACAGTGGCGCACCCAAGGGGGGACTAGTCTGGACACCCCTTTGGACGCCCTAAGAAGTAAGAACCCGTTTTGTGCAGTATTAAGCATTATTAGGTATCCAAATTTACAAATCGCTTGAGTTTTAGGGGCTTCGCTCCCCCAACCCCACCGGGCTTTGCCCCTCGAACCCCTGGGGTGACACCCCCCTTTCAAGGCAGGTGTGTGTTTCTTGGACCTACTTGGAAATTTGGTGCGCCATGGTGGGGAGGTCTTATTTTATGCAGCGATAGCACCGCCTGCTCCTCACTTGGCCTCTGGACTCAGTTGCCTGCCCCCCAGGGTAAAACTTGTCAGCCAGCCCCTGATCACTTCCCAACATCTTTTCAAAGTATGACAGTATGTGTTCTCTGTAGTCCTTCACCATTTCAGAGTGTAAAATACCTATCAGAGCCAGTGTCTGATTCACGCTGCCCGTCCCAGTCTGAACGTGGCCTTATACCACTGCTTTGTCGCCATGATCTATGTCCCAGTCTTTCTAGGCAGGAAATAACATGTCAACATTCTCTCATTCCAATCTTGCACCTGCTATTAGACTATTAGACTGAGATTACCTGGGAGATAATGTCTTCCCCTCGCAGCGGTAGTAAACTAACATTCAGGAGTTTTCACCATTTGTGCTGACTGTTGCAATATTTAATTGCAAAGTGCTGCTGAAATAGAAAAGGCAAAAATTGTAAGAGATTGGTTTCCATTAATGTGGAATAAACAAGAACTATGGGAGCTTTCCATGTAAGCGTATGTCCATAACATTTTTTTTTTCAGGCAAAAAAAATGAACATAGACACAGCAGTATATCTGAGATTTGCTGCGTCGTGCATCTGACCCGCCTCAGGGTATGGGATACTCAGAACCGGCCTATCATACAGTTCTGGGAGGTCACAGGGTCGAGACCCGGTTCCTTGGCCCTGGGGGTAGCTTTGAAATGGAAACTCTTCTAGCGTGTCGGGGTAAAGGAATGATAATTAAGGGAGTTATTTGTGACGCCACCCGAGGTATGTGGCTATTAGTGGCCACCGCTGCTGCAGAACCCCTGGGGATGATGGACGGGCAGCTTGGATGGAACGGCTCCCCATGAGTGGAGCGATTTCCCAGGGCAGTGGATATAGTAATAGTATATGGTGCAAGATGGTGGGTGCAAAGCAACAGACAGGCTCACGGATTGTAGGTTCCTCAGTCCTTTACTGGTGCATCGGTAATACTGGCTGCTGGGGAACTGAGCCGCTCACCCGAGTGCAACTCCAGGTTCTTCACACCCGGCAAGTTCTGAGGCCTCCTTACTGCACTCTGTTGAGAGTACTTGCTACTGTCCAAACTAAGCTGCTGGCTCTCTCTCTGTCCTGCTAGGTGCCGTAGGACAGGCAACCCGAGTCTTTTATCAGCCCTAAGTCTCAGACGACTGCTCCTGGGCTCTATGCGTTGCTTTGCCTCCAGGCACAGTGTGGCTGGGGAACTTGGAATCCCCATCTTCCAGTATTGGCTGCCGGATCTTAAGGCCCTGCAGAGCCTCAGACTTCGATGTCCATTCTGTGGCGCTTCTTCTCTGGGGTGAGCACAGTACTACTCTGCTCCGCAGGCTCCTTTCGACTTCCTCAGACCTTGCCTTAGGTCTCTCGCTGAGTTAGCGATCGTGGGATGAGCTTAAGACAGTGGTGGTGAGCATTTTGAACCCCAGGTGCTTCACAAATTAATCTTAAAAATTAAAAATTTTTGTGGAAAAAAAGTACTTTTTCATTATTACGGATCAATTTGTGAAACATCTGGGGGTTCAAAGTGCTCACCACCCATCTAGATATGTTCCCTGTGGGGTCTAGTTTCCAAAATGGGTCACTTGTGCTCGAGCTCCAATGTTTAGGCACACAGGGGCTCTCCAAACGCGACATGGTGTCTGTAACAATTTGAGCTAATTTTGCATTCAAATTGTTAGCGGACACCATGTCGCGTTTGGAGAGCCCCTGTGTTCCTAAACATTGGTAGCTCCCCACAAGTGACCCCATTTTGGAAACTAGACCCCCCAGAGAACTTATCTAGATGCATAGTGAGCACTTTGAACCCCCAGGTGCTTCACAAATTGATCCGTAAAAATGAAAAAGTACTTTTTTTTTCCACAAAATTTTTTTTTTCATTTTTACGGATTAATTTGTGAAGCACCTGGGGGTTCAAAGTGCTTACCACCCATCTAGATAAGTTATTTGGGGGGTATAGTTTTCAAAATGGGGTCACTTGTGGGGGAGCTCCAATGTTTAGGCACACAGGGGCTCTCCATACGCGAAATGGTGGTCCGCTAACAATTCCAATTGCTAGTGGACACCATGTCGGGTATCAGGAGCCCCTATGTGCCTAAATATTGGAGCTCCCCCACAAGTGACCCCATTTTAGAAACTAGACCCCCAAAGAACTTACCTAGATGCATAGTGAGCACTTTGAACCCCCAGGTGCTTCACAAATGATCAGTAAAATTAAAAAAGAAAATTTGTGTGAAAAAAAAGTACTTTTTCTTATTACGGATCAATTTGTGAAGCACCTGGGGGTTCAAAGTGCTCACTATGCATCTAGATATGTTCCTAGGGGGTTCGAATTTTCTGGCGCTGTACCCAGGCTTTTCCAGTTGCCCTGGTGCCGGTGGCAAACTGGGTAATAAAGGGTTAATGCCAGCTTTTTATTGGCAGCTGGCACTAGCCTAGATTCATAATGTTGGGCCAATGTTAGACCCCGCCATAGGAACTCTAGTAAAAAAAATTACCACACAGAGAAATCTTTTTATTTGAAAAAAAAAACAAACAAATTCAGACTCCATCTTTATTATAAAGATCTGACGTAGTCCACACGAAGGTCCCCGACGCTCGATCGCCTACTGCTCAATTCAGAGACTGCAGCAAGGGATCAAGTGTCCTCTTCTACAGTCTCTGGGTCAGAGTTATGGTGCACTGTATGGCAATGATCTGTACACAGTGCACCATGACTATGATCCCAGAGACTACAACAAGAGGACACTTGATCCCTTGTTGCACCCATCCATCCATCAACCATGCATCTATCCATCCACCCATGCACCCATCATCCACACATGCACACATCCACGCATGCACACACACATCCATCCACGCACGCACACATCCATCCATGCACACATCCACACATGCATGCATCCACGCACGCATCCACACAGTCGATCCACGCCGACACACATGCACAAATCCGCGCACGCAACATCCACGCATGCACACATCCACCAACAGCATCCACGCGCACACATCCACGGACGCACACATCCACGAGCACACATTCATCCATGCACACATCCATCCATGCACATTCCACACATGCACGCATCACGACGCACACATCCACGTCACACGCGCACAACACGCATCCACGGACGCACACATCCACGCAAGCTATCACACGCACACATCCACCAGCACACATCCACACACGCACGCATCCACGGACGCACACATCCATCATGCAAATCACGCACGCACACATCCATCCATGCACACATCACAACGCACGATCACGACGCACACATCCATCCATGCAAATCCATGCACACATCACACAAATCCACGGACACACACACATCACCATGCAATGTCATGCACACATCCACGACGCATGTACACATCATCCATGCAATTCCATGCACACATCCAACACCACGCATCCACCGACGCACACATCCATCCATGCACACATCCACGTACGCACACATCCATGCACACATCTATCCATCGCACACATCCACACACGCACGCATCACGATGCCACATCCATCCATGCAATATCCATGCACACATCCACGCACGCACACATCCACGGATGCACACACACATCCATCCATGCAATATCCATGCACACATCCACGCACACACATCACGGACGCACGCACACATCCATCCATGCAATGTCCATGCACGCATCCATCCATCTACGCACACATCAATCTATGCATTCAATCATTCATTCTTACCTCACACGATCACGGGAGGAGGAGGGCCCAGGAGAGGAGAGGCCACACAGCACAGGAAGCTGACCGGCGGGTGCACCTGCAGATGTAGCCTGCCGGGAGAGGTGAGGCCCAGAACATAGGGATCGGGGGGGGGATGACACTATCGGGAGGGGGCTGAGGAGCCTGACTGGCGGTTCTGTATGTATCCGCCAGCGGGCTGCACCCGCGGCAACGGCGGGTGCAGCACTGCAGCCCGCCGGCGGATACATACAGAACAGGAGCAGGGGGGCGGATTGGAGGGAGGGGGTTCCCTAATCTTTACTGTGCCGGAGGAGGCTGAGGAGGGGGAGGGAACTTGCCGATCCGCCCCTCCAGATATGATTGGAGAGCTCCAATCAGATCTGGAGGGGTGAATCCGTCTGATTCGCTTGATCGGCAGTTTCAGTTTCAAATTCCAATCAGAGCGACTTCAGCCACAGGGGGGCTAAGCCACCTCCCCGGGCTAAAGTATAGGTTGTCACTTAGCTGCGGCTCTATTAAAGTGAATGGGCTCAATATTACTTTATACACAGAAGTTAGTCTCAGCTGCCCACAGAGAGAAATGAGCAGGCGGTGTCTGGTATTGCAGATTAGCGCTAGCTATTCACTTGAATAAAATGGATCAGATCCATCTGCATATGTCCTTTTATGTTCAATGGTCCTTTGGTTGCATTGATCAATTCAGATATTTTTAAAATCTGATTCCCATTGATTTCATTGAAAATACATTAGATATTGACCAGTAAAATGGATTAAACACGAACATGAAAAGCTGCTGCAATGTTGCGAAGTGTCAAAGTGGTGTGTGAGCTTTAAATTGACCACAAGAGGGCAGTGTAGCAGGTCACAGCCTGTGCTGAACATTTGTTGTTGCTCTGCACCTTCTATAGTTTTGTGCTTCATAATTTGGAATGTATATAGGAAGGGGCATCTTTTTTACTTAAAGGGGTTATCAGAACTTTTATTATTTTTGCTATGGAGCTTAGAACTAGACATCACAGACTGCTCCTGCTGGCGATTCTGCGGCCTCCACTGACATCACGTTAACAGAGCAGCAGCTTCTCTTCCACTTTTTTGAGAACCCGAGCGGCGATGCCGCCTGTCAGATCGCCAGCGCGCGCTGTAGGTGTCGCCCCATGTAAATGGGGGACGGGGACGCTGGCAGCGCGCCAAAAACGTGCGCACACCCGCCAGTCGCCGCGACATCTACACAACCGTTGCCTGGTGTGACGGTACCTTAAGAGTTGTAGCACATACACCTCCTCAACGCCCTCCCCAGCAGCCTGCAGAAGCCTTAGATTCCAGCACAGAGGGGAGGGACAGAATACCAGCTTGGATGGGCGTGGTTATTTACATTACCATAACATGCTGTGACTCTCAGTCTGCTCAGGAGTCAGGTCAATTACTTTTACAGGGTGTGAAGATGCTTATAGCAAAATAACTACACAGGGTACATTAACGATTTTTACATATTCTGAAAGGTCTGCCCGAGCACTATTCAAGGGTACTATTAGTATCATACTGAAAAATGACTTGACAGGGTCCCTTTAAGGAAAAATCATTTTAGCCCCAAGTAAATTGACCCCAAAGGGGAACAGCCCCATAAAGAGACAAGGCTTGTGACATACAGACTTACAATACTAATTTATTAGCTTTTCTTGTTTTCCTTGAGTTCGTTAAACATCATTTCTTGTGTTTTCCATGCTCTGCTCTTGTCTCCCGGTCACACACATAGCTCTCTGAATCTTTCCCAGTGTATAAACATTTGATCTGTTTAATAAGACCACATATAAAGCTTTACAAGCTATCATAACAGCACAGTTCTTTTAGTAACCGCCTCTCGTCTTCCCGATGATTCATTTTCTACAGTGTTTGTCAGTGGTCCAGATATGATCATTAGAGGGTTGTAAGATGCAAGTGGATAGGCGACAATGACACTGAGACTGGATTTATTCTCAATGATGATTTACGTAGTTGAGATGGGGAAAACTGCAGTAAACGTCGTCAATAAGGGGAATAACAAGCGTAAGGTTGAAGCCTCTATAATTGGATGGGTTCTGAACAGGAGCAAAGGGCCACAATGGCAATAAATCAATCAGTTTCAGAATACTAGATGGACCCTGGGGCTGATATGGCCTCTGAGGGTGCTACCCTGTTCTGCAGCTTGTACATCAGCTCCTTATGGGCAGTGCACTGATGCTGGATTGCTGCTGCCCCGCCTTCTAGGAACAGTTACAGTCATTAGTGTAACTTGAAGCTCAAGGGCCCCGATGCAAAAGCTCCAACAGGGGCCCCCAATTATTGCAAATCTTTAATAGCAATAGTCTTTTTCTATAAAACAAAAAGATGTTTGGGGCCCCCTAGGCTCCAGGGCCCAGGTGTGATTGCAACACCTGCACCTGCTGTAGTTCTGCACCTGGTCCCAATGTATCTCCAGCTCTCCACACTGCTGGGCAGGCTTCTGTCCCTATCAGCTCCTCTCTTTCTGTCTGTCTGTTCCATAGGACACACTTTCCATCTTTCTTGCATATTCTTTACTAATTTCTAGATATTCTTGCACCTTACCGTATGTTACCGGCTGACGACTCCAATTTCATGTACAACTTCAGAAAGTGGGTTTGTGGACATCAACACATCTGTGTCAGCAAGGGCAGGATGACCACTCTAGCCCCATAGAGTTGAAGGCATGTAAGGGTTGGGACCGCTCATAGCCCCACAGAGCTGAAGGCATGTAAGGGTTGCGGCCGCTCATAGCCCCATAGAGCTGAAGGCATGTAAGGGTTGGGCCACTCATAGCCCCATAGAGCTGAAGGCATGTAAGGGTTGGGGCCACTCATAGCCCCATAGAGCTGAAGGCATATAAGGGTTGGGGCCACTCATAGCCCCATAGAGCTGAAGGCATGTAAGGGTTTGGGCCTCTCATAGCCCCATAGAGCTGAAGGCATGTAAGGGTTGGGGCCGCTGATAGCCCCATAGAGCTGAAGGCATGTAAGGGTTGGGGCCGCTCATAGCCCCATAGAGATGAAGGCATATAAGGGTTGGGGCCACTCATAGCCCCATAGAGCTGAATGCATGTAAGGTTTGGGCCACTCATAGCCCCATAGAGCTGAAGGCATGTAAGGGTTGGGGCCGCTCATAGCCCCATAGAGCTGAAGGCATGTAAGGGTTGGGGCCACTCATAGCCCCATAGAGCTGAAGGCATGTAAGGGTTGGGGCCACTCATAGCCCCATAGAGCTGAAGGCATGTAAGGGTTGGGGCCGCTCATAGCCCCATAGAGCTGAAGGCATGTAAGGGTTGGGGCCACTCATAGCCCCATAGAGCTGAAGGCATGTAAGGGTTGGGACCGCTCGTAGCCCCATAGAGCTGAAGGCATGTAAGAGTTGGGGCTGCTCATAGCCCCATAGAGCTGAAGGCATGTAAGGGTTGGGGCCACTCATAGCCCCATAGAGCTGAAGGCATGTAAGGATTGGGGCGACTCATAGCCCCATAGAGCTGAAGGCATGTAAGGGTTGGGACCGCTCGTAGCCCCATAGAGCTGAAGGCATGTAAGAGTTGGGGCTGCTCATAGCCCCATAGAGCTGAAGGCATGTAAGGATTGGGGCCACTCATAGCCCCATAGAGCTGAAGGCATGTAAGGGTTGGGGCCACTCATAGCCCCATAGAGCTGAAGGCATGTAAGGGTTGGGGCTGCTCATAGCCCCATAGAGTTGAAGGCATGTAAGGGTTGGGGCCACTCATAGCCCCATAGAGCTGAAGGCATGTAAGGGTTGGAACCACTCATAGCCCCATAGAGCTGAAGGCATGTAAGGGTTGGGGCCACTCATAGCCCCATAGAGCTGAAGGCATGTAAGGGTTGGGGCCACTCATAGCCCCATAGAGTTGAAGGCATGTAAGGGTTGGGGCCACTCATAGCCCCATAGAGCTGAAGGCATGTAAGGGTTGGGGCCACTCATAGCCCCATAGAGCTGAAGGCATGTAAGGGTTGGGGCCACTCATAGCCCCATAGAGCTGAAGGCATGTAAGGGTTGGGCTGCTCATAGCCCCATAGAGTTGAAGGCATGTAAGGGTTGGGGCCACTCATAGCCCCATAGAGCTGAAGGCATGTAAGGGTTGGGACCGCTCATAGCCCCATAGAGCTGAAGGCATGTAAGGGTTGGGGCCACTCATAGCCCCATAGAGCTGAAGGCATGTAAGGGTTGGGGCCACTCATAGCCCCATAGAGTTGAAGGCATGTAAGGGTTGGGGCCACTCATAGCCCCATAGAGCTGAAGGCATGTAAGGGTTGGGGCCACTCATAGCCCCATAGAGCTGAAGGCATGTAAGGGTTGGGGCCACTCATAGCCCCATAGAGTTGAAGGCATGTAAGGGTTGGGGCCACTCATAGCCCCATAGAGCTGAAGGCATGTAAGGGTTGGGGCCACTCATAGCCCCATAGAGCTGAAGGCATGTAAGGGTTGGGGCCACTCATAGCCCCATAGAGCTGAAGGCATGTAAGGGTTGGGGCTGCTCATAGCCCCATAGAGTTGAAGGCATGTAAGGGTTGGGGCCACTCATAGCCCCATAGAGCTGAAGGCATGTAAGGGTTGGGACCGCTCATAGCCCCATAGAGCTGAAGGCATGTAAGGGTTGGGGCCACTCATAGCCCCATAGAGCTGAAGGCATGTAAGGGTTGGGGCCACGCATAGCCCTATAAAGCTGAAGGCATGTAAGGGTTGGGGTCGCTCATAGCCCCATAGAGCTGAAGGCATGTAAGGGTTGGGACCGCTCATAGCCCCATAGAGCTGAAGGCATGTAAGGGTTGGGACCGATCATAGCCCCATAGAGCTGAAGGCATGTAAGGGTTGGGCCCGCTCATAGCCCCATAGCGCTGAAGGCATGTAAGGGTTTGGGCCTCTCATAGCCCCATAGAGCTGAAGGCATGTAAGGGTTAGGACCGCTCATAGCCCCATAGAACTGAAGGCATGTAAGGGTTGGGGCCACTCATAGCCCCATAGAGCTGAATGCATGTAAGGGTTTGGGCCTCTCATAGCCCCATAGAGCTGAAGGCATGTAAGGGTTGGGGCCGCTCATAGCCCCATAGAGCTGAAGGCATGTAAGGGTTGGGACCGCTCATAGCCCCAAAGAGCTGACGGCATGTAAGGGTTGGGACCGCTCATAGCCCCATAGAGCTGAAGGCATGTAAGGGTTGGGGCCACTCATAGCCCCATAGAGCTGAAGGCATGTAAGGGTTGGGACCGTTCATAGCCCCATAGAGCTGAAGGCATGTAAGGGTTGGGACCGTTCATAGCCCCATAGAGCTGAAGGCATGTAAGGGTTGGGGCCACTCATAGCCCCATAGAGCTGAAGGCATGTAAGGGTTGGGACCGCTCATAGCCCCATAGAGCTGAAGGCATGTAAGAGTTGGGGCCGCTCATAGCCCCATAGAGCTGAAGGCATGTAAGGGTTGGGGCCACTCATAGCCCCATAGAGCTGAAGGCATGTAAGGGTTGGGGCCGCTCATAGCCCCATAGAGCTGAAGGCATGTAAGGGTTGGGGCCGCTCATAGCCCCATAGAGCTGAAGGCATGTAAGGATTGGGGCCACTCATAGCCCCATAGAGCTGAAGGCATGTAAGGGTTGGGGCCACTCATAGCCCCATAGAGTTGAAGGCATGTAAGGGTTGGGTCATATCTGTTCATATCCAACATATGGAGTCAAGGCATCCGGCATGCTTCCCTTAGTGATTGCAGTGGTCAATTCACAACTAACTTCATCATTATAGAAAGACCATTAATGACTAATAATAGGGGATGCTTGGTGATCAATACCGCTATACTGAATACTAATATGTAGATCTATACAGTATATTACAGCATCTTTAGTAAAGGGAATTTTTCTGTTTAAACCTAAAGGTTTAGCTGTATAGGAGTGAAGTGATACCTTTCAATCCACTCATGAAGGTACATAAATTAGCTGCTAGTATAAGGATGGAGGAAGGGGGGGTAAAAAGTGAAGCCTGTCCGCCATGCTTCTCCTTGACTGCTGTAAATCAATGATCCAATCATTTAAAAGCTCCAATGCATGAAATGATAACATCAGCGCTGCCTCCATCACACCGGGCCACGTGCAGCGGTACAGTCATCACTTTCCTTACACAATATATGTATGCATGACTGACAAATTACTCCCATTATCCTCCGCTTATTCCACATCTTCGCCTCCTCTCTCACCAAGCAGACGTTCTGCATTCCTGTCCACGTCATCGTTCCAAGATATGTAATACACAAAGAGCTTGGAAGGGAGGGAAACAAATGACTTTCATCAATTAAAGGGAAAGCATCTAGAAGCACTTAGACCTTGAAGAGTTCTTGGTAGCAGGTGTGGACACAGGAGGGTCAGGGGTGCTCTCGTCGGCTGGCCTGGCTGTCTTTAGAAAGATGGCACGGAGCACCGAACGCCCGTACTCCTTCCCTGTGGGCAGAACACTACTCAGACAACACAGGGTGAGGGCACCATGCTCTGGTAAGACTTTACTGGGTCACCAACAGTCAACAGCAAAGAGTACATTACAAGCAAGGACACAAGGTGGTGCAAGTGACAGTCTCACCATTCCGCTGGATCGCCAGATTTAGAACCTTCACAACTTCGGGGGATTCAGGGGGCCAACGTCCCCAGCCAAGATGCACCCTGCTTTTGGGGGGAACCCAATGAGAGAATGTAGTGGCAAGCTAGGAAGAACGGAGAACAGCAAGGTATGTGGCCAGGTGACCGTATTGTCTCAACCTCGGTTCACCAAACTAATTTGTGGTCTCAGTGTTGGGCAGTGGAGCAGTCCCGTAATCCAACAGCTGGAACCATGAACCCCAGGCTGATAGAAACACCAGTGATAGGAGCAGGCCCCTTTTATATCCCTCAGCTCCCATTTCAGGGCATTGTGTCCCACAGAATTGGGGCAAGGGGGATATTAATCATGTCTGTTCCCTCATTGTTCGCTAGTTCAATTGTCCTCCTGATGACGCAAACTAGTATACTGCAAGGGGCTGATGCCATCCTCAATCAGCAGGCATTCCACAAGATAGCAAACAAAAAGGGCATCAGCCAGTCCCAAATGAAAGAACTGCCCTGGTCACTGGACCCACCAAACATAGGAGCTTGTATTTGAAAGCTTCATGTGCACATGGCCCTATGGTGCGAGTACACATCATCTTATTCAGGCGGATTCCACTCCGAAAACAACCGAGAAAACTCTATGAGCACATTCATTTCTTTGTAAAAATGATCTGCTGTTCATATGTTCCGATTTTTAGCCTCTTTTACAGATTTCCAAAAACACCAACCGTGTGCTGTCTCTCTCCCCCGTTCATTCTCTCTCCCATATGCTCTCCCCGCTGTCCGCGCTCTCTCTCCGTATGCCTCCCCACTGTCCGCGCTCTCTCCCCCGTGCGCTGTGTCTCTTCCCGTATGCTCTCCTCACTTTCTGAGCTCTCTACCCTGTGTGCCCTCAGCACTTCCCGCTCTCTCTCCTGTGTGCCTTCCCCACTGTCCGCGCTCTCTCCCCCGTGCGCTGTCTCTTCCCGTATGCTCTCCTCACTTTCTGAGCTCTCTACCCTGTGTGCCCTCAGCACTTTCCGCTCTCTCTCCTGTGTGCCTTCCCCACTGTCCGCGCTCTCTCCCCCATGCGCTGTCTCTCTTCCCGTATGCTTTCATCACTTTCTGCGCTCTCTACCCTGTGTGCCCTCACCACTGTCCGCACTCTCTCTCCCCGCTGTGCGGTCTCTTTCCCCCCACTGTCTGTGCTCTCTCTCCCCAGTATGCTCCCTCTTCCTGTATGCTCTCCCCACTGTCCACTCTCCTGTGTGCCTTCCCCACTGTCTGTGCTCTCTCTCCCCTTTCTTCCCCCTGTACGCTGTCTCTCTCCCCCATTCGTGCACTCCCTACTGTCTGCGCTCTCTCCCCACTCTCTCTCCCGTGTGCTTTCCACACTATCCATGCTCTCTCTCCTCTTTCTTCCCCCTGTGCGCTGTCTCTCTCCCCCGTGTGCTGTCTCTCTCCCCCATTCACGCTCTCTCCTGTGTACTCTCCCCACTGTCTGTGCTATCTCTCCCCACTGTTTACTCTCTCTCCCCTCTTTCTTCCCCCTGTGCGCTGTCTCTCTACTTCGTGTGATATAATGTCATAATACCCAATTGTGATACGGGGACAACTGTACACAGGATGTGATGATGGAAGCCACATGACAATTATATAGATTTATCTATATATAATAAAAAATAGTGCCAACATATCTGTAACACTAGGAGCTGTAGTTTTGCTCACCTAAGTGCTATGGAATTAATAGTGCTATATAAATGAATAAATATTATATTATTATTATTATTACCTAGACAGGGTGAGATTATTAAACCACATGATCTATTATTATTTACTAGGGCAGTAATTATGACATAAGTGCTCCTCCACACAATATCTGATACACAGCAGCAGCTCAAGAGCACCGTGACCGCACACACCTCGTCCCTGCAGCACAATGAGCACATCTACCAGTTATTACACAGGCACCACACGGGACAGCCCTGCGTCTTCTCTGACGTCATAACTGAGCGACAGAGTCTACACAGGACCCTGAAACCGCTCTATCTCCTACCATAAGGCCAAACAAACAAGGATTTGTTACTGAGAAGAGAGACTAGCGGCGCTCACACTATATGTAGAGCTACATAGGAAAGTGTGTGAGTAGTGGATGGAATATGGAAGAGATGTGCGGGCGCATTGGTGTGTAGATAATAATAGAGGCTGATCAGGCAGCTGTGGGGCAGCCCCTGGGGTCCTTCGTTGCCGGCTGGTGATCAGCCCATGCTGTCAGGAGCTCTGCAGGCTGCTGCACATTGGGGATGTTGTGATCACAGGATGGGCTCTAGTAAGGTTCGCTATCTGATCTTCTTCCAGTATAATGGAGCAAAGTACAGGTGAGTGATGGAGACACAGGAGAACGCCCTGATCGTGGGGTCAGCTCTATATATCCTATCATGACCTCTGTGCTTCTTAAAGGGGCGCTCCACTACTGGTTAAACAATTGTAAATCACTTGATTGGGCAGCCTACAATTAAAGGGACACTGTCAGGTCATTTTTCACTATGATACTAGTATTACCCTTGAACAGGGCCTGGACAGACCTTTTAAAAACATGTAAAATCATTATTGTATCATTTGCAGTTTCCATGTTATCAGTACTGTCAGACCCTGCAGGGAGCTGCTGCATTAGTCCTCTCCGTTATAAGCAAACAGGAATAGTCCGGGTGCTGTGTAAACTGTCATGTAATTATGCACTCCCTCTCGGCAGCTCTCTCCTCCCTCTTGGCAGCTCTCCCCTTCCTCCTCCCTCTCTGCAGCTCTCCCCTTCCTCCTCCCTCTCTGCAGCTCTCTCCTCCTCCTCCCTCTTGGCAGCTCTCCCCTTCCTCCTCCCTCTCTGCAGCTCTCCCCTTCCTCCTCCCTCTCTGCAGCTCTCTCCTCCCTCCTCCCTCTCTGCAGCTCTCTCCTCCCTCCTCCCTCTCGGCAGCTCTCTCCTCCCTCTCGGCAGCTCTCTCCTCCCTCCTCCCTCTCGGCAGCTCTCTCCTCCCTCTCGGCAGCTCTCTCCTGCCTCCTCCCTCTCAGCAGCTCTCTCCTCCCTCCTCCGTTTGCTAACAGTGCAGTGTCAGGTTTCATTTACAGGAGGTCTGTTCTGTTGATACCACAGAGAGAGAGAGATATTACTGATCTGCCTTATTTAGACTCCATTTGTTTCTGTAAGCAGATATCCTGCTGTGCTGTGACAGTTTCTGTGTTGTATTTGACCTCTTGTGATGCTGCAAACACAAAGAGCTGAAAGGAAAATACAGCCCCCCCAAGAGATCTCCTGTGCAGTCATGTGAATATGTGACATGCATATTCATCATATGGGGTGTGGACAGCAGATAACTAAGTGGATCATTCACTGTGAGTGACAGATGGAATTAATCTCTTTATTTGAAGTCTACAGAAGATAGGAGGGGAAGATAAATAATAGAAATACATCAAGAAAGAGAGTTTGGAGGGAGGAATTACTCACAGCCCCCAGTATACAGCAGGGAGTGATGCACAGCCCCCAGTATAAAGCAGGAGGCGGCGCCGGCCCCCGCTGTAGCGCAGGAGGCAGCGCATGGCCCCGGGTGCAGCGCAGGAGGCTGCCCCCGGTGGAGCGCAGGAGGCCTATTTACTACGCTTGGGCAACGCCGTGCTCTACAGCTAGTCTAGTATATAGGTGATTAAATTTTGCAGAGCTGAATACTATTTTTAGAGTTTAGTGCAGAGCTGCAATACCAGGTACATCCCATTGTTAAAAGTGGCGCTATTTCTGGGAGAAAACCAAAACTTTTTTTACTCGTTCCATTTTTAATGTATTGTTTTTTTTTACCTTCTATTTTCAGCGGGGTCGTCAGGGCACCAGAAACTCATGCAATTCTAGGAGTGGAAAATTATCTGGAGGTGAGTAATGATTATTTTGTCCCCTAGGATGTATTGTGTCCTGATTATTGACCGTACTGCAGAATAGACTGATAATATCAATGTATAAGGGTGGCTTCAGACTTGCGTTTACCTCCGCAGTGTCTTGCACCGGGAGGGCAGTGACATGTGATTGGGGCGGCCGCCATCTCCCTGTGTCTCTTCCCCCTCGTCTCCCACCGTGCTCTTTCCCAATGTGTGTAAAAAAAAGTATTTTTAGTTAAAAACCTGTTTCTGTAGGAGGGGGGGGGGGTTTAATAATAAAGTGTCAATCTGGCAACCTATTTAATTTCCTGGTAAAAGTTGGGGAGGGCTTCGCTGTATTTTCTCTTGCCAGCGCAGGTTATCCAAGCAGCTACTGGCTGCCAACTCCCACTGCCTTGTGTTACCTTCGCTGGCAATGAAAAATACAGGTAAGCCCTTTATTTTTGTTAATTATTTAAATAAATAACTAAAAAAAAAATTGGCGTGGGATTCGCCATTTTTTCTGATGCCAACCAAGGTAACCCAGGCAGCTGGGGGCTGGAAGTCTGTGTGGCAAGGCCCAAGTGTTCTGGGCCCCCCACGCTGAAAATTGCAGCCAGCAGACACCCCAGAATTGGCGCCTCCTTGAGAGATGTCAAAACTGGCGGTTATCCTGCTCTTTCAGATGCCATGTAGCGGTGGCAGACAGGGTAGTAAAGGGGTTGATGCCAGCTTTTTTAGGCAGCTGATACCAAGCCGTATTGCTAATGTCAGCCGTCAGTATGACAACCGGCCATTAGCAATACCTTCAGTAAAGAGAAAAAAAAAACAGAGAAATGTTTTATTACATACACAATATACAGACACACCTTGTTATCCATTTTACTAGCTCCCACCAAGTTCCCATCCGACGTAATCCTGTAATCTTTCAGTGGGGCAGCGTGATGTCTCACGTGGCCAACATCTTTGTAAACCTGACTATCCAAAGATTGCGTCCACATGTGTGTGTGTGTGTGCGCAAGCATGTGTGAGTATGTGTATTTGTGCATGTATGCACGTGTGTGCACATGTATGTATCTGCATGTGTATGTATGCGTATGTGTGTGTGTATGCACGTGTATGTATGTGTCTGTATGTTTGTGCATGTGTGTATGCGCATGCATGTGTATGTGTGTATCTGCCTGTATGTGGGTGAATGTAGGCACATGTATGTGGGTGTGACTGTGCATGTGTATATGTGCATATTTGTGTGTATGCATGTATATATATATGTGTGTATCTGCATGTCTGTTTGCACCTGCGTGTAAGTGTGTTTTTGTGTGTGCATATCTGCATGTGTGGGGACATTATACTGTGTGTCTTTGTGTATGTATGTGTGTATCTTTGTATGTGTGTTTATGCGCGTGTGTGTATGGGCATACTTGCGTGTATGTATGTGCGTGAGAACAATATACTTTGTGTATGTGTGTATGCATGTGCGCATGTGTGTATTTACCTTGTGTGGGGACATTATACTGTGTGTCTATGCATGTTTGTGTGTATGTGCACGTGTGTGTGTGCGTTCTTGCATGTGTGTGTATGTGCATACTTGTGTGTATGTTCATATGTGTATGTGTTTGTGTGGGGACATTATGCTGTGTGTGTGTGTGTATGCATGTTTGTATGTGCATGTGCGTATCTGCATGTGTGCGTGTGTACACTGTGTATTTTGTGTTTTCCATGAAAACTCATACTTTCATTTATCAAATGAGTTAAAAATGAATAGAAAATATAGTCCAGACACTGACAAGGTTAGAAATAATGATTTTTATTTGAAATAATAATTTTCTCCTTCAAACTTTGCTTTCGTCAAAGAATGCTCCCTGTGCAGCAATTCCAGCATTGCAGACCTTTGGTGGGTACTGTGTAATACAGCTGCCAGATGAGGAGCTGTGAGGCGTCGATTTCTCACACTAGAGACTTTAATGTACTTGTCTTGTTGCTCAGTTGTGCAGCGGGGCCTCCCACTTCTCTTTCTACTCTGGTTAGAGCCTGTTTGTGCTCTCCTCTGAAGGGAGTAGTACACACCATTGTAGGAAATCTTCAGTTTCTTGGCAATTTCTCACATGGAACAGCCTTCATTTCTAAGAACAAGAATAGGCTGTCGAGTTTCACATGAAAGTTCTCTTTTTCTGGACATTTTGAGAGTTTCATAGAACAAACAAATGTAAGGGTATGTTCACACAGTGCATTTTTGCTGCGGTTTCCCATTGGTTTTATGGTAATGTATGCTAATTTGTTCCTGCGGTTTTGATTCCCAGCAAAACCAATGTGTTTCACAGAAATGCTGTGTCTCTCTGGAGACAGTGTAAACACCACAGGATTTGCTGCATCTCAAACGCAGCAAAACCTTCCTGTGGGCACATACCCTAAACATCCATTACCTTCTTACACAGCAAACACAATGTACCATTAAAACACCAGAATGGTGGTTGTTGGAAATGGGCCTCTATACACCTATGTAGATATTGCACTAAAAACCAGACGTTTGTAGCTTAATGGAATATATGCACAATATTTATATGAATTATGAATGTTCTATAGCTGTAGAACCCGACGCTGCTTGGGTTACAATAATGAAGGGGCGGAAATAACAGGAGGGGGTGGAACTATATGCACCCAGGGGGTGGGGTTATGAAGGAGGGGTTGCCTAGGTTACAGTTAGGAGGCGGGGCTAACTGGAGGGGGCGAAGCCATATGCACCCAGGGGGTGGAGTTATGAAGGAGGGGATACCCAGGTTACAATTAAGAGGTGGGGGTAACTGGAGGGGACGGAGCCATATGAATCCTGTTCATTATGAAGGGGTGGTGCTATATAAAGGGGGTGGGGCCACATGCAGTGTGCACTATGAAGGGGCGTGGCTTCAAAGGGACATCTATAAAGGGGCGGGGCTATGACACATACACGCGCACTCCACAGCCCGAGTACACGTCTCGACCGCTTACTTATTTACTGGTGCTCGCTATTTTTCTTGTTCAAAACCACAACATTTGCTCAGGTCCTTACACTGGGATTAATTAAAGTTGCTAAGCATAATCCTGACACATGTCGGTAAGGCTGAATTCACATGTCCTGTAATCATCTGTTAGAAGGGATCCAGCAGCAATCCACGGCTTTTTTTTTTGTTAATTTATTATTATTATAGCAACATTTATTCCATGGCGCTTTACATGTGGAAAGGGGCATACGTACACAAGTACAATATACATGAGCAATACAAGGCACAGACTGGTACAGGAGGAGAGAGGACCCTGCCTGCGAGGGCTCACAGTCTACAAGGGATGGGTGAGGAAATAGTAGATGAGGAGAGAGGACCCTGCCTACGAGGGCTCACAGTGTACAAGGGATGGGTGAGGATACAGTAGGTGAGGAGAGAGGACCCTGCCCTCGAGGGCTCACAGTCTGCAAGGGATGGGTGAGGATACAGTAGGTGAGAGAGAGAGAGGACCCTGCCCATGAGGGTTCACAGCCTATAAGGGATGGGGGAAGATCATGTTAAATAACTGATTTCCAAAGGTTCTGTTTTTTTTAACACTGGAGTCTATGGAAATGGATCCGGTAACTGATCACTATTTATCTTCCATTTTTAAATTGATCCAGAAAGCAAAAAACGGATCCTTTTACAAATGAAAGAAAAACTTGTGCTGAATAGAGATCAGTGACCGGATGGGTTGTATGTGTTTTCCCTGTTGCTATCTCTGCACTAAGCAATGATTCCTGGCGCTGTGACATTATCACTGTGCGTCTGGCGGCCGCCTCCCTCCTGGGACATACGTCGTTTCTTCACAGACATATTATTCCGGTTTAACCCTCTGGATTCTCCAGTTTCCGGTTCTTCATTAGTCTCAGAAGCTGCTGGCGGATAACAGAACGCTTTCCAGCAACTTCTGAAGGAGAGAAAAAACCTTGGAGGATGCCAAGTTAATGAGCGTTTAATTAAGGCATGGCAACGCATTGCTGTGTCAGGCGGCTCCCGGCCATGTGTCTCCCGCTGCGACCCGTATCACCCGCTAGTAATTAGCAGGCTCCTGACCCGAGACCCTTTCACTGCTGGAGAGCTCCTCACACGGCAACACCTGGAGGCCTCAGTCTCTACAGGTGATGGCTTCAGCTTGGAAAGGTTTCGGACCTAAACCACTCATGGCTTTAAAGCCTTTCATTGCTAACATGTCCGCTGGCAGTAATATGCAAATTGTCTCTTCAGAAAGGAAGAGGAGTTGAACTCTAGCGCCACCTATTGGAAGTAGCAATCCTGAAAGTCAATATCGACCCTTTAACAAGCCTTTTCACATGACTTAGGATATAAGCCGAACCAGAATCTCAGTTTGGAGACGAGTGTTGCCCCCATCAGTGCAAAGGATAAGATCTGATTTGGCTGTATGAGAAGTTAAGACTGAAATCTAAGGGGTAAGGTTTCTCCTTGTGGAGAGTGACATGCCAGGATGAGAAGACTTATTGGCCTTACAATGCTCCTTTGGGAAATTAAATATGCAAATTGTGACTTGAGAGAGTTAAAGGACTTGAACCCTAGTACCACCTATTGGAAGTAGCAATCCTAAATGTTAATAGTGAACCTTTAACAAGTCTTGCCATATGACTTGGGATAAGAAGCAAAACCAGAATCTTCGTTTTCAGACAGCGTTTTGGGATAACGGCCCTCATCAGTGCAAAGTATGAAATCTGATTTGGCTGTATGAGAGGTTAAGACTGGGATATAAAGGGTAGGGTTTCTCCTTGTGGAGAGTGACATGCCAGTATGAGGGAGCCTTGCATGTTCCTCCAGGTTTGTCTCATCATAGTGGTATCCCAGATCTGGCATATCACTCTCCAAATGGAGAAACCTTACCCTTTATATCCCAGTCTTAACCTCTCATTCAGCCAAATCAGATTTCATACTTTGCACTGGTTGCAAGTTGTGCTCCTTCATTGAAAGGGATTCTGTCACTTTAATTTATGATGCCCAATGCACAAGCGGCATGAATCACAGCTGGACTACACAATTGCCACCAGGTACGTTTTTCTATGAATTGCTCCATCTTATCAGAGGTTATATATTTAGGAGATCTATCCGGTCCATCACCTGGATTGGCGCTGGTCTAGTCTCTTCTTTGGCTATTGTCCTGGACCGCAACTTGCAACCAGCGTTTAAAAGAGAATATACCTGGCTGAAATTGTGTCGGTTTATTCATGATGTTTCATCATCGTGTGTCAGCTGTCGGGTTAAAGGGAATCTGTTGGCAAGTTTTTACTATGTAATAGGAGAGCAGCATGATGTAAGGGCATACACCGTGATTCAAGTGATGTCACTTACTGGGCTGTGTGTTGCTGTTTCTATAATTCCAGTGTTTTATCAGCAAGACATTATCAATACATGTGTCTTGTGCCTCCTCGTCCAATCCTGCATCCATCCATCCATCTGCCCATCCACCCACCCAATCATCCATCCGCCCGCCCAATCATCCATCCGCCCGCCCAATCATCCATCCGCCCGCCCAATCATCCATCCGCCCGGCCAATCATCCGCCCGGCCAATCATCCATCCGCCCGGCCAATCATCCATCCGCCCGCCCAATCATCCATCCGCCCGCCCAATCATCCATCCGCCCGCCCAATCATCCATCGCCCGCCCAATCATCCATCCGCCCGCCCATCCATCCACCCAATCAATCCATCCATCCACTCGCCCATCCATCCATCTGCCCATACCATTACATTCATCCATCCATACATTCATCAATCCACCCACCCAATCATCCGCCCGTCCATCCATTTGCCCGTCCATCCATTTGCCCGTCCATCCATTTGCCCGTCCATCCATTTGCCCGTCCATCCATTTGCCCGTCCATCCATTTGCCCGTCCATCCATTTGCCCGTCCATCCGCCCGCCCATCCATCTGCCCATACCATTACATTCATTCATTCATAAACCCACCCATCCATCCATACATTCATCAATCCACTCACCCATTCACCCACCCACCTAACCATCCAGCCGCCCACCCGTACCCTACCATCCATCCACCCACCAACCTATCCATCAATCCATTCACCCACCCACTAATCCATCCATCCACCCACATAGTAAGCTGCCAATCACTGGTGTGGGCGGGGTTACACTCAGCGCAGCATTCTGAGCTCTGCTAGATCAGCAGTAGAGAAAATGGTGATTTTTTTTTTTTTTTTTTTTTTTTTATCAAAACTGTGGCAAGCAGCCCAGTAAGTGATGCATGGCTGGAATCAGGATCTCTGCTCCTACATCATGCTGCTCTCAGATTGATTATAGGGACGTAGTGATAGATTCCCTCTATGTTCCCAAAGAACTCTTGCAAATTTATAGTGGTATTCCAGCCTAAGCAAGTTATCAGGTCTTCAATGAATGGGTAATAACTATTCAATCAGTGGGACCCCCCACAAATTACCAGTAGGGAGGACATAAGTGTTTGATGTTGTGCCGTACTGCTGTATTCAGATCTGAAGACCAGTGCTGCCATCGGCAATGTTTGTCAGGGTCTCTTTGATGTAGATGGGATGGCAGAGCACATATAGGACTTGAGGCTCCATTCATCTCCTCTTGGCCGTGATCTTATGACCAGGGCAATATGGGGGGCGCAAGTCTCCGGTCTGGTGGTCGGTGACCAACACTGATCAAACAGTTATCACCTATCCAGTGATACATACATGTTTCCCTTTGAAGGGGATCTGTCACCAGTTTTTTGCCACCTAATCTGGGGTACACCGTGTGCAGAATTATTAGGCAGATGAGTATTTTGATCACATGATACTTTTTATCCATGTTGTCCTACTCCAAGCTGTATAGGCTGAGAACCAACCACCAATGAAGTAAATCAGGTGATGTGCATCTCTGTAATGAGGAGGGATGTGGTGTAATGACATCAGCACCCTATATAAGGTGTGCTTAATTATTAGGCAAATGCCTTTCATTTCTACAAAATGGGTCAGAAGAGAGATGTGACGGCTCTGAACAGTCCACAATTGTGAGATGTCTTGCAGAGGGATGCAGCAGTCTGGAAATTGCCAAACTTTTGAAGCGATCACCGAACAATCAAGTGTTTCATGGCAAATGGCCAACAGGGTCACAAGAAGCGTGAGGGCAAAAAAGGCGCAAAATAACTGCCCATGAATTGGGGAAAATCAAGCGTGAAGCTGCCAAGATGCCATTTGCCACCAGTTTTGCAATATTTCAGAGCTGCAACGTTACTGGAGTATCAAAAAGCACAAGGTGTGCTATACTCAGGGACATGGCCAAGGTAAGGAAGGCTGAAAAACCACCACCTCTGAACAAGAAACATAAGATAAAACGTCAAGACTGGGCCAAGAAATATCTGAAGACTGATTTTTCAAAGGTTTTATGGACTGATGAAATGAGAGCGACTCTTGATGGGCCAGATGGATGGGCCAGAGGCTGGATCAGTAAAGGGCAGAGAGCTCCACTCCAACTCAGATGCCAGCAAGGTGGAGGTGGGGTACTGGTATGGGCTGGGATCATCAAAGATGAACCTGTGGGACCTTTTCAGGTTGAGGATGGAGTGAAGCTCAACTCCCGGACCTACTGCCAGTTTCAGGAAGACAACTTGTTCAAGTAGTGGTACAGGAAGAAGTCAGTATCGTTCAAGAAAAACATGATTTTCATGCAGGACAATGCTCCATCACATGGATCCAACTACTCCGCAGCGTGGCTGGCCAGTAAAGGTCTAAAAGAAGAAAAAATAATGACATGGCCGCCTTGTTCACCTGATCTGAACCCCATAGAGAACCTGTGGTCCCTCCTAAAAAGTGAGATCTACAGAGAGGGAAAACAGTACACCTCTGGGGACAGTGTCTGGAGGCTGTGGTGGCTGCTGCACGCAATGTTGATCGAAAACAGATCAAGCAACTGACAGATTCTATGGATGGAGGCTGCTGAGTGTCATCATAAAGAAAGGGGGCGATATTGGGCACTAAGTTTTTTTGTGTTTTGTTTTTCCATGTCAGAAATGTTTATTTCTAAATTTTGTGCAGTTATATTAGTTACCTGGTGAAAATAAACAAGTGAGATGGGAATATATTTGTTTTTTATTAAGTTGCCTAATAATTCTGCACAGTAATAGTTACCTGCACAAACAGATATCCTCCTAAGAGCCAAATTTAAAAAACCTCCAACTTCCAAAAACATTAAGCTTTGATATTTGAGTCTTTTGGGTTGATTGAGAACATAGTTGTTGATCAATAATAAAAATAATCCTCTACAATACAACTTGCCTAATAATTCTGCACACAGGTAGACACAGAGATCCTGATTCCAGCGATTTGTCACTTACGGGACTGCTTGCTGTAGTTTTGATAAAAGTACTATTTTATCTGCAGGAGATTATTAATAGAGGACTAGTAAAGCTGCTGCCATGTAGTCCAACCACACCACCACCACTGATTGACAGATCTCTGCCTATGCACAGTCTGCTAATCAGTTCTGTGGGTGGGGTTATACTATGGCTCATCATTCAAAGAACTGCTAAGTCTGTAGAAGAGAAGACTGATTTTCCTAAAACTAAAGTAATTGACACATCGCTGGAAGCAGGGTCTCTGCCCCTATGTTATGCTGCTCTCAGATTAGGTGGCAAAAACCTGCTGACTGATTCCCTTTTAAAGCTCCTGATCCAGACTGAGTTATAGTGCAGAATGCAGCCTGTTCTCTCCAGAGAGAATTATGTTGTTGAGATTGTCGAGGACAATGCACAATTAGCATCTCCCACTAAATTGCTCACAATCATTGTAGGAAATGATTACAATGTAGAGTGCCAATCTAGCGTTTTCTTGTGTAGTTTCCTCGAATCCTCCTTCTCTTTCTCCTATTGTCACCCAGCCTTTATAATCTGAGCTTCAGTAGTTGTTCCCCACGTGTCTATAATATCTGATATATAAATTGTATCCAAAATACTAGATGAGCCAATTTATAGGGATTTCTGATGTCTTGTGTCTACAGCTCCTATGCGGAGCTATATGTTTCCATGGTAACAGACTACACGTAACTGTAGTCTGATTCTGCAGTCATACCCCCAGGACCTTCCCGACTATTGTCACATTGTGCCTTATTCTTTGTCTTTGGTTTCTTATCAGCATCACCTGGCGGGGTGGGGTGGGGGGGGGTCCAGCCCGCTGAAAGTGGTAGTGTTGCCCCAGTTAGAGAGTTTAGACGTCATTCCCCTCCCTTGAGATATTCTTGATGCTCATCTTCATTCCTATTCAGGGGCTAAAACATGTTTCCCATCACACCTCCGCCATAAAATCTAACATACAGGGATGGAGGCGGGCTTGTATGTGTAACGTAATACTGGAAAAGCCCTATGTAAAGTTTACTATAACTTTTTCCGTGTTTTTCTTATTTACTTACGTTCCATCGACTCCAGCTAACATTGAGTTAGGACAGATGAGTCGGCTCAGAGTAACCGGATGAGGGTGGTGAAAGGATGTTGAGTCTGTCTTCAGATCCTATAAACTATTCTGTCTTGTTTAATGTTATTATCTGATATTGCACGGCAATATTACTAAGAAACATTCCCGGAAAAGAAAGAACGACGGCAGTGGTAGGAGAGAAACAAAAAATGTAAGAAACTGTCTGTCTTTGTACTAGGATCACGGGCGTCCTCTGTCCCTGTATCCATCAGTACTGCACTAGGATCACGCCCGTACTCGGTTCCTGTATCCATCAGTACTGCACTAGGATAGCGGCCGTCCTCGGTCCCTGTATCCATCAGTACTGCACTAGGATCATGGCTGTCCTCGGTCCCTGTATCCGTCAGTACTGCACTAGGATCACAGCCGTCCTCGGTCCCTGTATCCATCAGTACTGCACTAGGATCACGGTCGTCCTCGGTCCCCGTATCCATCAGTACTGCACTAGGATCACGGCTGTCCTTGGTACCTGGATCCATCGGTACTGCACTAGGATCACGGCCGTCCTCGGACCCCGTATCCGTCAGTACTGCACTAGGATCACGGCCGTCCTTGGTCCCTGTATCCATCAGTACTGCACTAGGATCACAGCCGTCCTCAGTCCCTGTATCCATCAGTATTGCACTAGGATCAAGGCCGTCCTTGGTCCCTGTATCCATCAGTACTGCACTAGGATCACAGCCGTCCTCAGTCCCTGTATCCATCAGTATTGCACTAGGATCAAGGCCGTCCTTGGTCCCTGTATCCATCAGTACTGCACTAGGATCACGGCCGTCCTTGGTCCCTGTATCCATCAGTACTGCACTAGGATCACAGCCGTCCTCGGACCCCGTATCCGTCAGTACTGCACTAGGATCACAACCGTCCTTGGTCCCTGTATCCGTCAGTATTGCACTAGGATCACGGCCGTCCTTGGTCCCTGTATCCATCAGTACTGCACTAGGATCACAGCCGTCCTCAGTCCCTGTATCCATCAGTACTGCACTAGGATCACAGCCGTCCTCGGACCCCGTATCTCTCAGTACTGCACTAGGATCACAGCCGTCCTCAGTCCCTGTATCCATCAGTACTGCACTAGGATCACAGCCGTCCTCGGACCCCGTATCTCTCAGTACTGCACTAGGATCACAGCCGTCCTCGGACCCCGTATCCGTCAGTACTGCACTAAGATCACGGCCGTCCTTGGTCCCTGTATCCGTCAGTATTGCACTAGGATCACGGCTGTCCTCGGTCCCTGTATCCGTCAGTACTGCACTAGGATCACAGCCGTCCTTGGTCCCTGTATCCATCAGTATTGCACTAGGATCACAGCTGTCCTTGGTCCCTGTATCCATCAGTATTGCACTAGGATCACGGCTGTCCTCGGTCCCTGTATCCATCAGTACAGCACTAGGATCACGGACGTCCTCTGTTCCTGTATCCATCAGTACTGCACTAGGATCACGGGCGTCCTTGGTCCCTGTATCCATCATTACTGCACTAGGATCACGGCCGTCCTCGGTCCCTGTATGTCACGCTGGGTGTGGGGAGACACCCAGCGCTGGATGATGACAGAGGGGAAGGGGAGGGGGGAAAGAGTCCCTGATACTAAGGGCAAAAAGGGGGGAAGGTGACCCCTAGAACAGCCAGCGCTGACACCTGCCTCCCCCAACGTCCCTATACAGTTTCCGCAACTCTCGCCGCCAGGATACCTAATCCCTGCCTTTCCCTGGACTACCACTACACAGGGTTCAGGGTGATCACTAGTCAGACCGGCTAGCAACTAGAGAAACACACAAGGGAAACAAACAAAGAGGGGAGAGATACACTTAGCTTGAGCAGATCCAATCAGCAAACCAAAAGACTCCAGGAAACGGTGCTTAGAGCTAGGATGCAACCAGGATCACCTGAACAGCTATCACCAGCAGTGCATCCTGGGAGTCAAGGGAATATAGGCAGCTCAAGGTAACGAATCAGCTGGGTCCTAGTGACCTCCAGCTTTAACTAAAAGGGGAATGCCTCTTAAAGCGACAGAGACATTTTCTTAGGATTTTGAATGTTTGGCCAAACACTGGGACCTTTTGCAAGTGGCCTCTACAGTCCCATCCGTGCCTCCTGACGCTCCCGTGACGCTGTATCCGTCAGTACTGCACTAGGATCACGGCCGTCCTCTGTCCCTGTATCCGTCAGTACTGCACTAGGATCAAGGCCGTCGGTCCCTGTATCCCTCTTCCGTCAGTGCTAAACTAGTGTCACGGCCATCCACAGTCCCTGTATTTGTCATTATTGCACTAGGATCATGGCCTTCCTCCATTCCTATATCTCCATACCGTTAGTGCTGCACTAGGACCACAGCCGTTCTCGATCCCTGTATCCGTCAGTACTTCACTAGGGTCACAGCCATCCTTGATCCCTGTACCCGTCTTCCATCAGTACTGCACAAGGATCACATCCGTCATCTGTCAGTACTGTACTAGGATCACGGCCACCCCCTGTTGCTGTATCCATCATCCGTCAACACTGCACTAGGATCACCGCCGTCCTCAGTCCCTGTATCTGTCATCCATCAATATTGCACTAGGATCCCCGCCGTCCTTTGCCCCCATACCCATCATCCGTCAATACTACACTAGCATCACAGTTGTCCTCACTCCCTGTATCTATCAGTACTGCACAAGGATCATGGCCGTCATCTGTCCCTGTATCCATCATCCGTCAGTATTGCACTAGGATCATGGACACCCCCTGTTGCTGTATCCTTCATCCGTCAATACTGCACTAGGATCACAGTTGTCCTCGCTCCCTATATCCATCAGTATTGCACTAGGATCACTGCCGTCCTCTGCCCCCGTACCCATCATCCGTCAATACTGCACTAGGATCACAGTTGTCCTTGCACCCTATATCCGTTGGTACTGCACTAGGATCACGGCTGTCCTCTGTCCCTGTATCCATCCTCCATCAGTCCTTCAGGATCACAGTCCTGGCTCCCTAGTGTGTACAGGAGTCTAGAAGACCGTGCAGTACAAGAAAGTGGAGGTCCATAATGCCATTAACAAAGAGAATCAGCTATGCATTAGATAAACGATGGGAGCGAGCACTATTGGCGATATTCTCCGCCTCGCACACACACCGCCGCTCCATCCAAAGTGTACGGATCTGGAGGCAGCCGAGTTCACGTCACTCCAGCTCTGAGCAATAATAACTCGGTTATGTAAGATGCTTGAAAACCATGAAAAAGTAGAATTTTTCATGGCTGTTCTTATTGAAGTGCAAATTACAGTGGAGTGATGTGGGAGGACGCATCAATCATCCGTCAGCCCTCCACCGCTTATGTGACTCACTGCTAAGCCCCCACATTGTGCCGCAATCAAACACGTTTTACACCATGAGGATTCTGGCAAAACCAGACGTTTTCAGAGTAAAATATTTCTAAAGTGACGGATCAGGAATTGTGTAGATGATTATGTAGAGCTTTATTATTCCTTCCTCTCTTCTGGCTCTAAAAGGCAATTTCCAGTCACCCTGTACTGTTGGATTAGTCAGAGAAAACCGCAGCTCCCCAACACGCTCAGTGCAACTGTACGGTCTAATTGATGCATCAGCATATGGATACATAGAACCAACGCGCGTCATTTCGGTCCTTTTAAGACCTTGGTCATAGCCTATGTCCTACCGTGTTACCCCAAAAATAAGACCAACCCCGAAAATAAGGTCTGGCATGATTGATGGGAATATACTAGAAATATAATAAGCCCAACTCCAAAAATAAGCCCAAGTGACAGTCAGGGCTGCATTAAAAGGTGTGTGTGTGTGTGTTGGGGGTGTAAACTGGACAATTACCCAGAGCTAAAGGACCTTTTGGCAACATGTGACCATGTCACCAAAGGTCCTTTAACTTCAGAAGTCCAGAGGAACTGAAGAGAAGACAGCCTGGTGTGTGTGTGTGTGTGGTGTGTGTGTGTGTGTGGGGGGGGTAAACTGGGCAATTACCCAGGGTTAAGGACCTTTTGGCAACATGTGACCATGTCACCAAATGTCCTTTAACTTCAAAAACCTAGAAGAACTGAAGAGGAGACAGCCTGGTGTGTGGGTAGGTGTTTTGGGCGCGAACTGGCTAATTACCCAGGGCTTAAGGACCTTTGGCAACATGTGACCATGATGTCACCAAGGGTCCTTTAACTTCAAAAGTCTAGAGGAACTGAAGAGGAAACAATCTGATGTGTGTTTGTATGTAAGCCCATCACTAACCATCAACTGGGAACGATCTTGACTGCTGGTATCTTCATCGCCCATCAGGAATGTCCACTTTGAACAATAGCCCTTTTTACCTGGATTACATCTTTGATTATCTATGATGCATGACTTCAGGTAAGGGAGCCGTTAGTCAAGCAAAAGGGAGGTGGAACTGGGCGAGGAATAGGGCTGGAGTGACGGAGTCTTCGGATCTATTATAGCCATTCAGCCTGATTTAAATATCAATTTAAAAGCTGATTTCTCAGTAATGGAGTAACGGACTGGTCATGTAAAGGTATTGCTGGATTTGTCTTTCAAGAGCTACATGCACATAATAAATCATTTTGAGGGGTGAAATCCTGCTAACAGATTCCCTTTAACGACTACTGCTCTGCACTATGGTCATCTTTTGGTTAGTATGCTGAAAAGTTGTCTTCTGCTTTTCCCTTTTGGAGATGATGCTCATTGTACATTGAAATCATAGCTCGCCATGGCCACCTAATACTAAGTGCACAAGCTGGGCTCGAGGACTTCCCAAGATGGAGAGGGGGAAGCGCTGGTGCGTCATGCAGATAGACCAGCCACTCGCAGCCTTTTACTACTTGAATAACGCACACATATGCTGCATAGGGAGTCTGTCATATAGATAGATATACACACATAGTGTCTGAACAGCAGCCTATTAGTTACTCAGTGCGCGGGCCAGTCAACACTGCATAGAATATGCACTGTGTCTGAACAATAGCCTATTAGTGACACCCAGTATGGCAAGCTAGTTAACACTATATGATCCGGCTTGTGCATTTAGTATTCGGTGGCCATCGTGAGTTATTTTTTTAATTTTTTCCATCTGTGGTTTAACAATTAGAATCGGGACTTCCAAGTGTGAGGAGTCTTGACGCGTGGGTTGCAACTTCCGTATTTTGGCTAAAATATCATCTAATGCCTCACGTTGTTCATTCACATTTTATACAGTTTTTGCAGGGTGTAGTGGGGCTTTCTGAGTTTAGATGGTAAACTGGTGCGAAATACTCGTATTAGTGTTAACTAGCCCGCCATACTGGGTGTCACTAATAGGCTCTTGTTCAGACACGTACATATATTTATGCACTGGTAACTAGCCTGCCGCACCTGGCGCTACTAATAGGCCCTTGTTCAGACACTTTATGTATCTCCCTATCTACATGACAGACTCCCTATGCAACATCATTAGTGTGCGTTATGCAAGCAGTTGCTCCCCTTTATTAAAAGGCTGTCAGTGGTTGGTCCATCTGCGCTGCCCCCATTTCCATGTTGGGAAGTTCTCTGCACCCGGATTGTGCATGGTGAGTTATACATTGAAATCATCCAGGGAACCTATAGTTCTTCCTCTATAACCATGGACCCTACCTGACGACCACAGCGGCCAGACCCCTATAGTCCTCCATTTATGCAGATATTGACTTTGCATAAGTGATTTCTCAAACACAACAGGAAACGCTGGCAATGCATTCTACCACTGGCATCAAACATCAATCCCAGATCGGATCCAAGAAAACAAAGATCTGCGTTGTACTTTTCTGTGTGATTTGGTGCGCGGCCAGGATCTGCTGCCTTTGGTAGTGTGTTTTTTTTTCTTATTTTTTATTGAAACCATGTGGGGAGATGTATCCTTGGTTTGTGAGCCTTCGTGAAATTCTTTAACCCCTCTGCGCTTTCATCTACGATCAGCCGCATCCACGAAGGTCATGGGAAGAGCAGGTTTATTATAGGATTATTTGCTTCCTGCTAAAACTGAAGAATTTCTGGATCCGAGCTGCAGCCATTCATCATCAGCTGTTGTGAGTGTGATCGGGACGCGAGCGTGGCCTCTGTTCTTCTCGGTGGTCCACGTCCAGCACCATTGGTGGCGGGCAGGAGTCCAAGTGGCCGGCCTGCTTCTGATCACTCCACAAGTGCTCTCACTTTCGTAGGAGGGTCTGGGTCTCGTACACATGACATTGGGTCATTTTTTATGTTTCGACTAGACGTTCCATATTTATATCTAGTTTTCTACATTCCATTACCATGAACAAGCCTTTGCTGATCCTAATGTGCATTGTCTAAGGCCCCAAAGACAAGCCCTGCTGATACAGCAACGGTCCTGCCTGTGACCATCTCCCTCTGTCCCCATCAGACATGTAATGCCACCGCTTGTCCATCTCTGCTGACCCTTGGCCTAAGTGGTCCGGTTTCTGCAAGTGTCTATATAATGCAAAGGAGCCATTAATCAAGCAACCGGAGGTGGAGCTGTGTGAAGAATAGAGCTGGAGTGACAGAGGTAATTCATTAGAACTGGAGTGACAGAGTGGTGTCATCATTTCCGGTCCTGGCGAAGACCACTGCATCGAAGCCATCGAGCACATCTTTGTTTATTATGTTATTTTGCAAAACAGATAGGTGGCAGCACTCACCGGTCTCCAGGAACAATCCTTTATTTTGGATAAATTACATTAAAACTGCATAAATGCATGTTCAGGAGTGCAGGGGGGAGGATGGTTATTCCCCCAAAAAAGCAATGGGCCGTTTTACGCCACACTCAGGCGCTTCTCCAGGCTATGGTGTCGGGCTATGGGAACCCTACTGCTCCAGCCTTGTCTCCTAATACTACTGATCAGTGGGCTGCTGACCAGCCACACATTAGTGATGAGCGAGCCCTACCATGCTTGGGTGCCTGGTACCCAAGTATTTTTCCAGGAACTCTTCCAATCAAAATACTCCAAGTTCCCCATTGACGTCTATTCTACTTGGGCACGTCAGTCACACCCATCCGAGCATCCAACTTCTCGTTCTGAGTATCGAGCACCTGAGCATGGTAGAGCTCACTCATCACTAGTTCTAATCTGTCCTAATGATAGGCCATCATTGTGATTTCTTTGAAAAATCTGTTGGAGACTTCACTTGCTACCAAATTAAGCAAAACTGAGCATGACCAATAAACTAAACAAAGGTCTCCTTTCCTCTCACTGACCTCTGTCTGGCTGTGGGACACCTTTCTGCAGCAGGAGCCTCCCCCCTTTTCCTTGTATTGTCCTGAATTTAAGGATCAGGTCTATCCCTCTGCCATTCAACTGCCGAACACAGGACAGATCGGCCACAGGTGTCCCCCTGTAGGCATCAGGGCTGTGGAGACGGTAAATCAAACATCCGACTGTGACTCCATCAAAATGGACCTTGACTGTGACTCCATAACCATGGCTGTGATGTTGGTAATCCAAACATCCGACTCAGACTCCAACTCGACAACAACTTCAACAATTTCCCTGAATTTGACTCTACCCAAAATGGGCACCAATTCCGACTCCACATCCCTGGTAGACCTAAGTAGCATAGGTACCGGCATAGGTTCTAATAAAGGGAAAGGGTGTAAAGGCCAAAATGTAGCATTTTGATACTAGGAGAGCTTGTCTTGCCTCTGCTTACAGCTATCGCAGGGGTGGAACTACCGTGGTGCAGCTGGTTCAGCTGCACCAGGGCCCCGACCGACTTCAGGCCTGCAGGGGGCCCCCAGCCGACCCCCGTAAGCCGTTGTCAGAGGAGAGAGGGTCAGGCAAGGGAAGCGGAAAGCTTCCTGCTTCCCTTGCCTGATCCCGCCCCTCCTCTCCTCTGCTCCTCCGGCTCCCAGGAGCGCACTCGGCGTGGCTCAGCAGGTAGGAGTGCCGCTGCAGACACCTCTCAGACGGCCGCCAGCACCACCCCTTCCCCCCCCCCCCCGGACCATGCCGATGGCCAGCAGCATCCCATGCCCCCCCGGACCGCGCTGACGGCCAGCAGCGACCACCCCACAACTCCCTCCCCCCCCCCCCACTCCTCACCTCACCATGGCTGCACCAGAGCCCCCAGGGGTCTAGGTCCGCCACTGAGCTATTGGGATAGAGTACGAGACGGCTCAGGCCACGGACATTGATGGACGTGTACTTCATATATGAGCGGCGTATATGATCGGTCAGTATCTCGCATTGTGATCTACATATTAATATTTCTTTATGTATGACGACTCGTATGTTTGGTCACTCCATGTTCCACCGCACATGCCGGCGGGTCAATGTGGATGACAGAACATGGAGAGAATTACCAGGGCGGAAGAGGATCCTTTTGCTGAGCGGTCACTTTTACCCTTGGGATGGTCGGTGTGGCCTCGCTGCTGTACGGCATTAATATTTAATAAGCTGCAGTGAGGCCCGGGCTCGCATGTGTAGACGTGTAGAGATTGAGCACTCAGATCTCCGAGCCAAAACCATGCAACGTTCATTGTAGGAGCACGGAGCGAGTGAGGCAGCAATCCAGAGAAGCCGTCTGTGCCTGCCGGGGCGGCACGGGGGGTCGTTTCTGGCTCGTCATAAATATTTAAGGACGAGCGGAGATGGAGAAGTGTGATCCAAGTCCATTATGGAGTCTGAGGTTATGGTGGTGCTCCGTGAGTGCATGTTTAAAGGGCCCTAAATGTAGAGTAAAAGGGTAACCCTGCGGCCTCTGATTGACTCGCATGATGCCAGACTATATGATTAGCCCCGGATTATTAATGGGTGTCCATTAGGGCCGTATCCGGAGACCTCAAACACTTTGGATGATCTTCAGATTGCAGTTAAAGTGAGCGGTGCTGGATTAAATAAACCCATGTGTTAAGGCGGAGGTGATCCTGCTCCAAAATCCACCTGAAAAAGAAAATGCTTCCAAACTCGTGACTGAGCCTCCCATTCATCATTGGTCAAAGATGGATTGTTTTCCCCGAACACCACGTCAATTTGTCAATTGTTGAGGATTGTCCCTTTGAAAACACACAATCTAAATTTGATTGATGAATAAAATGTAACAGAACCCCCACCCCCCCCCAAAAAAAAAAAAAAAGCACCAACGTTATTTTTTCATTTTTATTTTTCTGAAAAAATTGTAAGAAAAAAAAAATTCAGCTTGAATTTGGTCTCATCTGTAGTAACATGGAAGAGAAAACGGACAATCGAGAGACAAGACAGAAGAGGAATCAACGTCTTCATAATGTGGAGCTGGAGGAGGTTTATCAATACATGGATGGCAAGAAGACAAACACTCAATACTGGAACAAATCAAGCCAGACATGTCACTGAAAGAAGATCACCAAGATATGACTTGTCTACACATCACTACAAAGAGAGCAATTACTGGAGAAGCACATCATTGGTCAGAAGAATAGAAGGAACAGGGCGATGCAGAAGACCAGCAACCCCGATGCTTGATACAATCAAGATAGCGATGGAGAAGACCTGGTGGGCCTATCTAGGCTTTGAGATGACCCTGGTGGGCCTTTCTAGGCTTTGAGATGGCCCTTTTCTAGGCTATGAGATGACCCTGGTGGGCCTTCTAGGCTTGAGATGACCCTGGTGGGCCTTTCTAGGCTTGGAGATGACCCTGGTGGGCCTATCTAGGCTTTGAGATGACCTCTTGGTTGGTGACCTTCTACTAGGCTATGAGATGACCCTGGTGGGCCTCTAGGCTATGAGATGACCCTGGTGGGCCTTCCTAGGCTTGAGATGGCCCTGGTGGGCCTTTCTAGGCTTGGAGATGACCCTGGTGGGCCTTTCTAGGCTTGGAGATGACCCTGGTGGGCCTTCCCTAGGCTTGGAGATGACCCTGGTGGGCCTCCCTAGGCTTTGGAGATGACCCTGGTGGGCCTACCTAGGCTTTGAGATGACCCTGGTGGGCCTACCTAGGCTTTGAGATGACCCTGGTGGGCCTACCTAGGCTTGGAGATGACCCTGGAGGGCCTATCTACTAGGCTGCTCTAGATCGATCTTTATATAGACCATTTATCCATCAAGTCGCCATGGCTCGAGATCGAACTGAAGGCCAAACATTCTTCAGCACCCGCCCCCCCCCCCCTTCCCGTCCCCACACCACCACCCCCCCATAAATCTGGCTGCGTTCACGTGTTCAGTAAATCATCTGTTAGATCGGATCCAGCGCAATCTATTGTGCAAACATACTTTTTGTCTACTCTTAAATAACTGATTTCTGCAGGATCTGTTTGTTTGTTTTTTAACATTGAAGTTTATGGAACATCGATCCATTCATTATTCATCCATTTTTCTTTCATTTGTAAAGGATCCTTTTTTCGCTTATTGGATCAGTTTAATCTGTTAACAGATCCGTTTTCCATACACTCCAATGTTACAATGAAAACTCTCAACGAATTTCAAAGACGATCCGACTACCTGATAAAGAGGCCGGATAAACCTCGAATGCTGTGTGTGTGAGTGTCAGAAAAGTCTTACCTGTATTTAGGGCTTTGGTCTTTGACCAGCGCCTGGATTTGATCACAAAGCCTTTCCTACAGTCATTCACAAGTCACCGCTCCTCTGGGAACAGCGGTACCGACATCTGTGGAACATCGCCGCTGTGGGAGGTGACTATTGATTATTTGACTTTGCAACATTTTCTTTAAAGGTGTTCTGTTATCTCTTTGTGCGATCCTGTGCAGTCCTATGTAAAACCACATATAACACAAAACCCATTCTAGCTGGAGTCCTATGTAAAACCACAGATGACGCACAACCCCGTTATCTATTACTATGGTCTACCTCCATGTAAAACCACAGTGACGCACAACCCGTTCTAGCTGCAGTCCCATGTAAAACCGCAGATGACGCACAACCCCAGTTCCTAGACTGTAGTCATATATTATAAACCGCAGATGACGCACAACCCGTTCAGCTGGCACCAGATCACCCGTTCCAGCTGCAGTCCTATGTAAAACCACAGATGACACAAAACCCGTTTTAGCTGCGGTCCTATGAAAAACAGTTTACGCATACACGTTCCTATTAAAACCACAGATACCAAAACCGGTTCTAGCTGCAGTCCTATGTAAAACCACAGATGACACAAACTCCACTCTGCAGTATAGACCACATTAGAGATGTCCTCGGCTGAATTGCCCCATGATGTTGGGGGGGAGCACATCCTTAATGTTTTGTATCTTCATTGTTTATTTTGTATTCTTCCCCACCTTCATCGTTAAGCCAAGTCTTCCTAATAACCGTCCTCCGCATGTTCCTGGAATCAGGATGATGTTTTGTTTTTCTCTTTATTCTTAGCCTTGGTTTGTGGGAGTCACAGAAGCGTGAGTGGAGGTGGCCCCCAATGTGTTGTCAGGTTCCCCCTTCCGCTCCTGTGACTCCTTATTCATTCCACATGTTCCGGGTGCACGCGGGGAGATGGCCAGAGAGCGGCAGATCTGGGAACAGAACCATTCCAAGGGCTGCGGCCATCTGCCAAGACAGAAGAATGCAGGCCCGGGACACAAACAGGCGCTATGGATTTTTCTGTGCATGAATGTAGTGTACAGCACTGCGCAAAAAGGTGAGAATGAGATAAAGAATAGAAGAAGTGTCACTATTTGCATTTTGTCAATTGAAAAAAATGATAAAAATCTAAATGAGATCAATATTTGTGTAACCGCCCTTTGCTTTTATTAGTTTCTAGGTGTCACTTGCTCACAGTTTTTGAAGGAACTCGTCCGACAGATTGTTCCAAACATCTTGGAGAACCGACCCCTGATCTTCTGTGTACAACGATGTGGGGAATTTTATACCAGGGGGGGAACCTTCCCCCGACCCCCCCTGTCTCCCCAAAAAATGATGCACTTTATAAACCAGGGATGTGCTGAGGTGTCTCCACGTTCTCTTGATGCTGGCATGTACATGCTGTCCGCCGGCACTGGCTGATGCATCAGTGTCTGGAGCTTCCCTGAGCTCTGTATTGCCGGCAGCGTAGTTCTAGGAAAGCTCCCTGCTCGATGATCTGTGGAGGAGTTATAATCTGGCATGAGCTGCCCCCCCCCCCTTCCCCCGGGCCCTGGGCAGTAGCCCAAAATGCCCTCATTACAATCTGCCTATGTAGTGAGTGTAGTAATTATTATTATTATTATTATTATTATTATTCATAAACTTTGAAAATTGTCAGGAGAAAAAGTGCGTTCTATTTATTTAAATTTGATTTAATTAAATATTCAATTATATATTCTATGCTGATTGCCTTCCAGAATGATGAGTTTAACATTAAGGACTGGCATCTTTATCAGCACACGGACTGTCCTTTTATAAAGCCATTTGTATGTGCATAGGTTTAATGGGTGACGTCCGGCGTGGTTTATGATTCCAGCTCTGGATCCAATGACGACTTACACAAGATTTAATGATTTTTTTTTTTTGTGCTGTGAGCGCCACGTGCCACTAATGTGAGCCGCAGCGTGCACAGGCACAGGATGAAGTGATGCTGGGTCACTGCCAGATCCATGGAAATGTACCGTCCTGATTATCCTACTAAGTAAATTAGACTATAGTTGTGCAAATCTCTTTATTATTACTTTATCCAGATGATCATTGGTATTCATTCACATAGATTTGATATTTTAATGCCCATTTAATCCTAAAGAATGTCTTTAATATTGATCATGTATCCTTAGTATGGGCGGATCGGTTGGGATCGGGCTTCAGGGATTTCTACCAATCAGCTTATTGAAGGATCCGCAGTGGATCAGAAGTTCAGTCCCATTCACTAGTATGGGATAGAGCTTGCAGTACCAATCATAGCCACTACTCAATGTACGGCGCTGTGCAGCTTTTTTAATCAGTTGATTGGTGGGGGGATTGGTTAGTAGGACCCTCCCCCACCGTTATATTGATGACCTATCCTGAGGACTGGACATAAGGATTAAAGTCATAAAAAACCCTCTTGGATAAAGGTTTGAGCAGGGGTTGCACCAGATGACCCTGAAGTCCCTTTCAGCGATTCTATTGTCTCAAAAGTGAAGTACAAGTTATATCTTCTATATTTTTAGTTTTGGCTTCTCCCATTAGAGCATTGCTATAATGACTCCAGCTTAGCTGACCTGTTTTGAGGTCTTTGGTTGTCTGAAGCCACATTGTAGTAGCCCAGTAACACAGTATGTAGTGTCAGGCTCCCTCTAGTGGTGGCTGTAATGTCAGTGCTGGAGCCCCTGCAGCAAAGATGCTGGTGTACTCCCCCTCCCTGCTCCTCAGCGGTGTCTCCGGTTCCCACTCCTGCTTCCTGCTCCCGGGGCTTGCACCTGCTGCACAGGTCCCCCAGGAAAGCGCTTAAAGGGGCCGTGCACGTACTCTATATATTTCCCCACCCAATGGTTGGAGGATATTAGGTACTTAAGGCACCCTCACCCTAAGGGGGGTGCCTGAGCCATGTGTTAGTCCTGTTTGTCTGCATGTTGGCTAATTGTCACATCCCCAACAACCTGTACCCGAATACTGTGTCTGCTAACCAATACCTCTGTTCTATTGCTCGTTCTGTGTACCAGAACATGCCTAAAAGATTTTGTACCCGCCTGCAGCTTTGGTGCCCGCCTGCAGCTTTCTGTACCTTCATCAACCTGCCGGTACCTGCCTTTACCAGCCTGCCTTCCTTTACTGACCTGTCTGTCTCCTTCAGCAGTACTGCCTGCATCTGAGTCTGCTTGGTTGACCCCTAGGATCAGCTGCTAAATTACCGAGAGTTCCCCTGGAGTAGTACATGGCGACTACCTGCAGCAACAAGCCTGTCCTCACCATCAGAGGCTCTAGTAAAGAACCAGGTAGTCTCCTAGCTATGCCCATCCAGGGGGAGCCCGGTCTCGTGGCACAGTCCACACACTAGCGTGACCACATCGGTCTATGCAGGGGATTTGGGCCATTTATCAGATAAACAAACATCTGACAGTTTAAAAAAAAATGGCTTATCTTACTAAAAAAAGCAAAATAAGTGCAATGTTGTACATTTTCTTCATCACTTAGATCTTGTGGGGGAGGGAATTCTAAAAAAAAAATGATCATAGTCCAAGTAAAACATACAAAATAGGACTGTGCCATGTGCCATCTGCAGGGTGAGGCAGCAGCGGCCAGGCACATAAATGTCATCTGCAGGTGAGGGCAGCAGCGGGCCAGGCACATAAATGTCATCTGCAGGTGAGGGCAGCAGCGGGCCAGGCACATATGTCTTCTGCAGGGTGAGGGCAGCAGCGGGGCCAGGCACATAAGTGTCTTCTGCAGGGTGAGGGGCAGCAGCGGGCCAGGCACATAAATGTCATCTGCCAGGGTGAGGGGCAGCAGCGGGGCCAGGGCACATAAATGTCATCTGCAGGGTGAGGGGCAGCAGCGGGGCCAGGGCACATAAATGTCATCTGCAGGGTGAGGGGCAGCAGCGGGGCCAGGGCACATAAATGTCTTCTGCAGGTGAGGCAGCAGCGGGGCAGGCACATAAATGTATCTGCCAGGGTGAGGGGCAGCAGCGGGCCAGGGGACATAAAGTCATCTGCAGGGTGAGGGCAGCAGCGGCCAGGGCACATAAATGTCTTCTGCAGGTGAGGCAGCAGCGGGCCAGGGACATAATGTCATCTGTTAGTCTGTAGAATATATGATTTCTCAGGGAATATCTAGTTTCCTCCTCAAGAACATCATGAATATGATTTTTCTCTATAATGAACACCACATGTATATTGTAACAATGCAGACGCGGGGAGGAGAGCGCCGGTGTGCCGCTCGGGGTCTGGTTTCCAGGCAAACTGCAGATTGTTTTGGTTACAAAAATCACCATTTTTCTTCATTTTTGTTACCTCCATCGGGCAAATGCTGAATAGTCTACAAAAGCGAACCAAGGCACCGGCCAAGTACAAATCCCTACGCTCCATATGCGTAGGGATTTACAATTCCTAGCTGTCAAGTTGAAAATTCTGCTACCACTAGATGGTGCTGTGACAAATTTGTATTTATTATTGTGATCCCACACACTGCCACTAGGTGGTGCTCTGACAAATGTGTATTTAATGTAATCCACACACTGCCACTAGGTGGTGCTGTAACAAATTTGTATTTATTATTAATGTAAATCCCACAAATTGCCACTACATGGTGCTGTGACAAATTTATATTTATAATTAATGCAATTCCACATAATGCCACTAGATGGTTCTGTCATAAATTAGTATTTATTAATGTAATCCTGCCCACTGCCACTAGATGGTGCTGTCATACATTTGTATCTACCGTTTTATTATCCTTCCCACCACGGTAATATTTATTATCAATGTGATTCCATACACTACCACTAGATGGTGCTGTAATAAAATTGTGGTATTTAGTATTGTTATCCCACACACTGCCACTAGATGATGCCATGACAAATTTATATTTATTACTAAAGTGATCCTACCCACTTGCACCAGATGGTGCTGTGATTTGTTGTGATTTTACACACTATTGTGTATCTATTATGACCTTTCCCACCACCACTAGATGGAGCTGTGATAAAATTGTGGCATTTATTATTTAAGTAATGCTACCCACTGCCACTAGATGGTGCTGTGATAATGTATTTATTATGATCCTTCAGGCCACCACTAGATGGTGCTGTGATAATAATTTATTATGATCCTTCCCACCACCACTAGATGGTGCTGTGATAATCATGTATTTATTATGATCCTTCCCGCCACCACTAGATGGTGCTGTTAATAATGTATTTATTATGATCCTTCCTGCCACCACTAGATGGTGCTGTGTTAATATTGTAATTGGTCATTAATGTGATCTTCCTACCCACTGCCACTCCCACCAGCACTAGAGGGTGCTGTGATTAAACGGTGCTATTTATTATTAATGCAATCCTACACACTGCCACTAGGTGGTGCTGTGCTGACCATTGTAGATTTTGCCATTGTGATCCCACACGCTGCCACTAGATGGTGCTGTGATACAATTTAGTATCTTGATCCTGCCACTAGAGGGCGCTGTGCTATTTGCCATAACATGTCCCCAGACAGTTATGGGATTGATTGCGCCGGTATTTTTTTTTTTTTTTCATCTACAATTTTCTATGCTTTGCTACATCTTCTGATCATTTATATTTTACGTTTATTCTTCTGACCATAGATGGCTGCACAGAAACTCAAACCAGTTGGAAATGTGAAATTCTCAATCTCCAGCCGCACCGACTCCAGGGTCCACGCCATCTGTAATTCCGCGCATGTGGACATCGAAAGGGCCCCGGATAAAGCTCCATTCTCAGAGGACACATTGGTGACAGCCTTGAATTTACATCTACACCCTGAGCCCATCCGGTGAGTGTCGGCCCAGGGCAATGTCACTTCATATTCTGCCGGATCGCTGTGTGTTAAAGAGATAATAATTAGCACTTGGACTTTGGATTGGGCTTTTAGATTTCCATTCATTGTCGCCCCCTGCTGGCTAATGCATGTATGGATCAGAAAATTGGTCATCCATCCAATCACTGGCCTTACTTCTGCATGAAATGGTATAAAACAATACAATCTTCATCATAAAGGCTATGGACACCTGCACTACTTTCTTACTTCATTAGCATTTTTCTCCTTGATAGTCCTTGATCTTGTGTCCTGCACAGCTGTATGTGATGGTTCTTTCTGCACTTCTTTCAGTGTTAGAGATAGCAGCAGGTTGAGGATGATGGGTGCAGTATGGAGTGGAGGGGAAAGCATCTATGTTCAGCTGCAGTTTTCACATCCTCCAGATTTTAATTATGTCCTATGGAGCGGAGAGTGAAGCCAGCGCTGATTTGATTAACCAAAGGGATTGTGTGACATAACACTGTCATGTGATCCCCAGGACAACCAGTGCTGACACTGTTGGAACGACTCCGGCATCGGAGGGGAATAGTCAGATCCCGACGTTTTCTTTTGAAGTGTCTAATGAGCGTGTGCACAGACCAGCTGTGACTCGCCTGTTGCGATTGGTGGACTCAGTTCTACAGACAGCTGATAACACAATCATTATAATCCTGTCTTTGCTGATAATGAGTCTGCTGGAAACGTTTTTGGAAGCGACTAGTCTATGGAAAAAAAATAAATTCCCAGTGGCCGTGCACCCAATCACTTTTAGGTGGTGTTCCCCTTTAAATTGGGTAATAAATCCTGATGTGGAATCAGATTAGCCATAGCAAGGTCTGCGTTACTCTACCGGTCCTGGACGACGTGCTGAGACACTGGTGATGCCGGATGTCAAGTGATTCACTTTCCCATTGTTTCTTGATTTAATTATATGGGGATAATGTGCCGCTGAGGTCAAGACAACGCAGAGTTTTACAATCTGTTGCAGATGCCGCTGGCAGCCGGGAGGAATCCAGTGACAGATAAGCGGCAGCGCGGCATGTTTACTGCTCTAGCAGATGAGGTGGGGCGGCAATGATTCCTGGCTCGTGAACACAGAACACCGAACATTCCGCTCTGGAACGCTTCGCTCGCACACAACGCGTTACCATGGCAACTAACTATCATCACAGCCCTCGCTGCGCAGCTCTTACCTGGAGGGGAGGGGGTACACGTCTAATATATGGGCCGAGGGGACTCAACTCAAACCATAGTATATGATAAACGTTGCTGCCTATTAATATTCTTCAGTATATAACAGTTAAAGGGCCGGCGACAACAAGCATCATCTTGCTGTAAAGTAAAATGCTTCAGAATCCCTATACAAACCGCACTGAAAAAAACGACCAAAATATGGGATATGTTTTATATATTTACTTTATAGTAAAAGAGGGTGTGGCTTAAAGGGGTTGTCCAGGATGTGAGTGACCCCATGGGCAGTAAATGTGGTGGACAAAGCGTGCTCTATTCTAATGGGGATACAAGTTTCCCATTCTGCTGACCCCCATGATAAAGAATTTGACCTATTCACTTGTTTTTACCAGAAAATCCCTTTAAGGAGGGCCTGTTAGAAGTGTGCAGTCTTCGTTGATATTTTATCTTCACTGTTCCCCTGAGTATTCCATGTTTATATTTTTTTAAATCTGCCAGAGATATACACTAGGTCTTTTTTTGTGCTCAATTTCATCAACTTTACCAAAGGTGAGCTCCTCAGGGGTGTGTCTTTAGACTGCTTTGCATAATTAGCCTATGAGCCACGCCTCCTACTCCACAAAAAGGCCCATATCTTTGGACCTGTAGGTCGGATTTAAAAAAAAAAAAAAACACAATATTCAGGGAAGCAGCAGGAATAACTTAAGATTAAAAATAGTCCTCTTAAAAGATACCTATTAATATGATCCATCCCCATCTCTACGCAGCATTCTGAAGGCCGTCCGTGTAAATGACGCCTTTCATGCCCGTTTCCAAGCGATCTCCCGGACATATGTATACAGAGTCGTCACCGGATGTAAATACACAAATTTGCCGGTGTTTGAACACGATCTATGCTGGGCGGCAAGTGAGCGGTAAGTGCAATATCCATGTGTCTAGATAATTGGACTATTCTGGATTAGCAGATTGAAGACCTTCACTATCATATGTCTGGTTTCTATTCTCAGTCATCTTGACATTCTACGGACTCGGGAAGCAGCACAGTTTTTTGTCGGGGAACACGATTTCAGTGGCTTTAGGTCCATTAATAAGGAGACGCCATTTAAGTCTCCCGTGAAGACTTTGCAGCAGGCAGATATAACCCCGTCCACCAGCCTTCTGCCAAATTTCTTACAAAACAGGTATTAGTTTATCTTTAATTCTTTGCCATTTAGCATCAAGAGTTGAACGAAGAAGCTCCAGAGCTTCCAGAACCAGACATTCGAGGTTTGTGATGCTAGTCACTTACTAATGGGCAAGTCTGGAGGCAGGGTAGTTGGCTAATCCAGGGTCAGGTTCCAGGAGAGCTTATCAAGGAAACAGGGAGTAAATGGAGAGGTTGTCAAATAACGGTCTGGGGTCAGGATACCAGGAGAGCGCTCATCGTGGATACAAGGATTAAACTGAGATGTAGTCGGGTAAGGATACCAGGAGAGCTTGTCATGGATACAGGGAGTAAACTGAGATGTAGTCAGGTAATAGTCCGGGGTCAGTATACCAGGAGAATTCGTCGTAGATACAGGGAGTAAACTGAGGCGCAGTCAGGTCATGGACTGGTGTCAGGATACCAGGAGAACTTGTCACGGATACAGGGAGTAAACTGAGGGCTTAGTCAGGTCACAGTCCAGGATCAGGATACCAGGAGAGCTTGTCATGGATACAGGGAGTAAACTGAGGCTTAGTCGGATCACAGTCTTGGGTGAGGATACCAGGAGAGCTTTGTTGTCAATACAGGGAGTAAACCAAGGTATAATTGGGTCGTGGTCTGGGGTCAGAAAAGTAAGAGGGCATGTCATGAGTACAGTGAGCAAACGGAGGAATAGTCAGGCAACGGTCCAAGGTCAGATAGCAATAATCAGAACTAGTAGAGCCCAGGAAAGTAGGCCAACAACACCACTCCAGCTGAATGCTACGAATGACAGAGTTCAGGAGAGACTGATCAGCTAAGTAGCCAGGCAATCACTGGGAATATGGAACACCTGAACAACCCAGCACGACCCAGAATCATAATTTGACAATTGCGCCGTCATTCAACTCCCTGACAGCTCAGCACACCAGATATCATAGTCACAGCATAGTCACTCATTGCATCCTAGTTGCACTGCATGGAGGAATCGTGACAGTTATTCACCTTGCCTGGCCTCCAGCTGAAAAGCTTTAATGGGAGGAGTATAATGAGTGAAGCTAATTAATCTCAGCCAATCAGAGTAGTGGAGAACACTCCAAGCAACGCTGATTGGCCGAGGCAGTGCTCCTCCTAGTTTTCCTTTCTAGCTTGATGCTCGGCACACTCTTCAGGCCTCTTAGCTGTCTGGTTCTGTGAGCTCTGAGTTGTCGCTCTATACATTGTCTGGTAATGTGATTGCACCATTCTTTGAGTTCCGTGCACGGTGTTTCTCTATATACCACGTCTCTGTTTGAGTCTAATAAATGTTGGCTCGATCCATGAATGTTTAGTGACGTTACCACGCGGGTGGCCAGGTCTCTGCCGTCATTGTGACTCAAACTTGGCGTGATCAATTAGCCTCATTAAGAATAAACGATCTATAGATGTCCGTCAGCAGATCCCTCCAGTGTCACTCCGAGATAGAGCGTGTCCCTACTTATTACAGCACATTAGTCAGAATTGGCCGGTGCGGAGTCCGACGTGACGCATACATCCTCTTCCCTCTTGGGAGGTTGTTACTAATCCGCTGTAAGTAGCAATTCCACAATGCTGAAACTTTATTATTTTTAATTTGACACCATTTGAGACATGAGGTCTCTGGAAGCCAACGGTGCCGCACCCGATGTCTTGTCCTCCTTCCCAAAATCATGCACGGAATAATCTCTGTAAGGGTGCTTTCACATCTGCGTTTTTCGTAATTCGCAGCAGATGCGGTGAAAAAACCGCATCTGCCGCGTTTGCCGCATAACCGTTCCACTTGCGGCGCGGTTTGCGGTTTTTTCTATGCAATGTATAGGGGGACTTGCGGCAGATGCGGCAAGTGCGGTTTTGCACTTGCGGCAGGTGCGGCCGCGAAAAAAACCGCGGCTTACTGCGGTTTTTTTCGCGGCCAGCACCTGCCGCAAGTGCAAAACCGCACTTGCCGCATCTGCCGCAAGTCCCCCTATACATTGCATAGAAAAAACCGCAACCGCGCCGCAAGTGGAACGTTTATGCGGCAAACGCGGCAGATGCGGTTTTTTCACCGCATCTGCCGCGAATTACGAAAAACGCAGATGTGAAAGGGCCCTTACAAGATTCTCATAAATCTCATTTTTGTTAAGGACAAAAAAAAAACATGACAACAAATTAGTTTTTTTTTTTTTTTTATTAAAGGGGTCTACTAGGGCAGTTCATAATATAAAGTCAAAAAGTCACATTTTATATACATGTCTAGGCATCCTCCAATTTTCATCCTCCACCTAAGATGCTGAAATTTTGCCTATTTACAACTATTAAGTAAAGTAATAGATATTACGGGGGTGCCCTGGGTTATAGGAGTAAGTTGAATTTTTTTTGCCCCCCCCCCCCCCCCCAGTATCCAAATCATATATGGTATATTTGTAGAATATCTAAATAATGCCTAATGGGTAGAGATGAGCAAAAAAGATTGAAACAACCCATGTCCAGGTTGGTCTTCCATGGTTGCTTGATCACATTTACCCGTAGTTCTCTGTAGGCAATCCTCTCCTGGATGCGTCATAATTGCCTAATCAGTGGAGAGGCGCCCAGCATGTTGGGCAAAGGATTGCCATCGTTGGAGTTAAGGCAACCCTGGTCCGGCCACAAAGCAGGACCAAAGTAGATGCTTAAAGCCGGGGAGTTTGAGTCTGAGGCTGGAGTCACACTGGGCAAGAGATTTGCGCAAGTCTTGAATGCATCATTCGTCAGGGCCGCCAGCTATCCAGAGAGGAGTGTTCAGCTGCATGTATTTCTATGGAGGTGCACGCTTCTGCCTGGAGAACCGCCACGTGATGCATGCGGGAGTCTTGGTTGGCTCTTGGTTGGCTCTTGGTTGGCTCTTGGTTGGCTCTTGGTTGGCTCTGGGTTGGCCTCTTGGTTGGCTCTGGGTTGGCTCTGGGTTGGCTCTGGGTTGGCTCTGGGTTGGCTCTTGGTTGGCTCTTGGTTGCCTCTTGGTTGCCTCTTGGATGCGTCTCGCATGGCTCTTCCATGTCTCTTATAAGTTTCTCCCATGTCTCTGGCCCAGTGTGACTCCAGCCTTGTTTCTCATCTCTACTGATGAGGGAAATGTAGAAGACCTAACATGAATCAGAAAGTAGAAATCATGAGATAAGTTGGATCGCCCCTTTTAAGGGTACCGTTACACAGTTGCAGCAACATTGCTGGAGCATTGTGCTGTGCAACAGCGCGATTTATCGCTGGTTACAAGTTGCCAGGTTAGAGGACATTGTCCTAAAACCTGGCAACTTGCAACCAGCGATTTGGCGGCTAATTGCTGTGTAACACCGCAACAGCGATGTTGCCAGATATTCCGCCTATTCGCAGCATTGAAGCATATCGCTCGCGGGGTTGATCCCAGCCCAGCGAGTGATTGCTGCTTCAACATCGCAGCAGCGTCTCAGGCAACAATCTGCCTGTGTGACACCTAGACAGTGATGTCGGAAGTGAGCGCGCACCTGCGGCATGGCTTCAGACATCGCTGCGATGTTGTACCGTGTAACGTTACCTTAAGGTTCTAATTTCTGACCGATCAATCATTATTGAATGGGGGACACATAAAAAAAATCACCAACCACTCCTCCTTTCACTAGTGGCTTAATTTCAGACTCCCAATTTAAGAAAGCAGTAATACTTTCTTGTCCTTTAAAAAAAAAAAAATAAATAAAACTGCTGCAATGCCTGACACAACCTGTGAACTGGAGTGGTGCTGTGTTTCCAATTCCGAACAATCACTTTTAAAGTGGATTTGTAACCAGATTTCACAAACTTGATATGCATTACTAAAAAGATCACTTAAACCTGATGAGGCTGGTGTACTTAAAGGGACTCTGTCGGCAGGTTTTTGCTACCTCATCTGAGAGCGGCATGATGTAGGCAAAGAGACCCTGAATCTTGCAATATATCACTTAGGTTACTGGGTGCAGAGATTCTAGATTTAGCCATGCTGAAGAGCTGAGAGAGCTGCACCTGCCCACCAGGCTCTGTATACAATGTCTATAGACAGTGAGCTGCTAATCACAGCAGGGGAAATGACAGTATCACAGCAGCAGAACAAAGACATGAATTACAATAGACAATTGACAATGGAGGTTATACATGCATGTTCATGGCAGGTCAGTACCATGTATGATTAGAATAAGTGAGCTAGTCTGTCAATGATAATCTCCTGCAGCTAAAGTAAACATTGCAGGTAAACAGCACACAATGTGATAAGAGACAAGTCACTGAAATGTGTTTAACCCCTGCAGCATACTGTCTTCAGATTACATAGCAAAAACCTGCTGATAGATTCCCTTTTAATTTAAAAAAAACCTACATACCACAATAGATATAATATCTGGCAGCGAACCATTCAAAAAAGGATTCTACAGCCATTGTGGTGTGGATTTTCACAGCAAGTACACCAGCCTCATCAGGTCTATGAGATCTTTATATTAATGTATGAAACGTGTGTTGTGACATCTGGTGACGGATCGGCTTTTTGAGGATGACTAGGTGTAACAGATCTGGACCATTCTCTAGTATGGGATTCCAGACTCATGGGGTCATCCTGTATTTTGGGTGGGGACGCTGCAGTTCTGTGAGTAATATTTCTGCCATCTTGCTCTCTGTCAGCTGTTAATGAATTGGTCTTGGGTGATTTTACTGCAGCTGAACATGAGATGCCGGAGACGGGAAGACGTTTTTTTTTCCCATGAATGAAGGGGAACATCTGCAGCAGATAGAACGTTCTCCAGATTCTTTGTGCGTCACAGACGACTCCACCCGTCATTGTAAAAACATGAAATTTACAAGGTCCAGAGCACTAAATCTGCTGCCAAAGTATGTTCTATGCATTGACACATGGAGTTCACTGACGTGAGCCACTTTATGGCCTGTTAATATGCAGGATGTCACAGGGCGGCCTCCAGACGTCTGCCACCGAAGTGTCCCCGCAATGGAGATGACAGCCCCATAGCCTACATAGACTTGTATGTGACTGTAACAAGTGTAAGTGGGAGCCATTGCATCTGATGGTGGGATCATGTTGGGATCACTGGATAGTGGATCTGCTGCTCTTGTGTGCCCCATTGTAGTGTGAAATGTAATGCTTACCTATGACCAGCAGGGGGCACTGTAAATTGTACACCTACTGCAAGCTCAGACTACAGCCGATCCCTGCAGAGAACCTTCTTTCAAAAAGGATTGTCAAAATGTAGATAATCCCTTTAAGGGGAGATGGAGTTGAAAAATGGTAAAATGTGTATATATACTGAACAGCACCACTTCTCCTATCCTGCATACCGGGTGTAATCCTCAGTATCTGTATTATTCTGTATATATACACTGCACAGTACCACTTCTCCTGTCCTGTATACTGGGTGTAATCCTCAGTATCTGTATTATTCTGTATATATACACTGCACAGTACCACTTCTATCCTGTCCTGTATACTGGGTGTAATCCTCAGTATCTGTATTATTCTGTATATATACACTGCACAGTACCACTTCTATCCTGTCCTGTTTACTGGGTGTAATCTCAGTATCTGTATTATTCTGTATGTATACACTGCACAGTACCACTTCTCCTGTCCTGTATACTGGGTGTAATCCTCAGTGTCTGTATTATTCTGTATATATGCACTGCACAGTACCACTTCTCCTGTCCTGTATACTGGGTGTAATCTTCAGTATCTGTATTATTCTGTATATATACACTGCACAGCACCACTTCTCCTGTCCTGTATACTGGGTGTAATCCTCATTATCTGTATTATTCTGTAATATATATATATATATATACTCTGCACAGTACCACTTCTCCTGTCCTGTATACTGGGTGTAATCCTCTGAGACATTCCTTGACGTGGGAGAGTGGCACAAAAGATTATTTCGGTAATCTTTTGCGAAATTTCTTTCTTTGTATGCAGTATGGTAGTGACAGGCAGGGCCGGACTGGGACCAAAAAGCAGCCCTGGAGAAAAAAAAAACACCAGCCCACATACTATATCACCCATCAGCCCCGATCCGTGAATTTTGCTTTTACTTTGGCGTGGTCTCATCACTTTCTTAAAGGAGTTATCTGAAGAGCCACATGTGAATGGAGGGGCAGAGGGAAATCAACCACAGCTCCATTCACATGTTACTCTTCACAGGCATGTTTCTCAGGATTGTTGGGTCCCAGCTGTCAGATTCACAGTGAAGGGCAAATCATCACCTATACAGAAGAGAAGCGATTACTCCATATTGAGGATAATCAATTTAATCAACATTTAAATGCTGAAAATCCAATACCAACTCTCAGTATACAGGACAGGAGAAGTGGTACTGTACAGTGTATATATACAGAATAATACAGACACTGAGGATTACACCCAGTATACAGGACAG